>CM061134.1:196636780-196811801 GCA_030789695.1 Scilla litardierei
GTCCTCGAGGAAGATAAGTAAAAGGCGAATCCGGTGGATTCAGAAAACGAAAACGGCGAAAAACGAAAAATGAAAAACGGAGAAGAATGGAAACGAAATAAAATAAAGAAGAAAGAAAGAAGCGAAGAGGTAGGGTGCTAGATCATTTTCTCAGGACGTGGGTTTCACTTACTCATATAGCATGCACCGAATGAAAAATACATGTCAAAGAATTTTATTTTGATATTATAGTATAATAGTGCAAATAGAAATAGAAAATCCACGAACAACGATATAATCATGAAAAACGGAATAATTTTAAAATTAACATCGTCTGAATCATTTAAAGTGGTATACAAATCACAGATCACACACTTTTCAATTGAATGCCTTCTATCAGGAGTAAAAGAGTATCACACTATAGAATAGAGAGAATAGAAAAGTATGGATTTCATGAAATGAACGCTAGGCTTAGATTTCTGGATTTCGTAAAGCTAGAAATAATCTCACCAAGTATAGAATATTACTTAGCCTAGGTTGTCGTGCAATGTCAAGTAGTCACTCTCTCACACATCAATGGATCCCCTCCCCCAAGCTTATCTATAAGCGTGGTGGCACAAAAATATTTACATCCCCATTTTTATATAGCTCCAAAAGCAATGAAAAGAAAGAAGAAAGAAAGAAAACGAGTTGGGATCTTTTATTGAGGATTTTTCCTCTTTACTCTTTTTTTTTCTTTTTTTTTCTTTGCAATAAGCAATATATACACAACGATCCCAACTCAGAGAGAGATAATGATACACAAGAATGTTTTTCTCTCTTTTATTTATTTTTTTTTGTTTTTTTTCGAATAAGAGATTTGGAGCTAGGAATTAGTAGCGGGGGAAATGCCATAAAATAGAATTACTAAGGGGAGATTCACCAATGATTTTAAAAGTAGAGAAATGATTTTCAAGATTTGTGGAGAAAGAAATGTATATAACTCTCGGCTCACTCTATAAGACATGCACGACAACTTCAGCAGGGTAATCTAATCTACTCAGTTTCGATCACAAAAAAGCTAACTAATCCAGATTTATCATAGCTAACATCATTCAATCATCCCGAAGTGAAGTGTACAATTCATGCATATAGAAGTGATATAGGAAAAGAAATCAGTACTCCAGATATAAGCATTCAATGCGTGAATCTTGGTGTGTTTTCTGTGGCAGCATACATATGAATATTCAGGCTCAGCTAATAATAAAATTTCATCCATTTTCATGCGGAAAAAGGTGTGGGTTACTATTCCTAAATGCAAGGCAAGTCATAGCATATGATATCTGAAATAAAATCTAAGACATGACAAATATAGCATGCATATAGGATAAGCTAACTCGACGTAGACATCATCATAGAAGAGTCATCTCTAGCATGAGATGAAAAAGAAAGAGATAAAGATAAAGGGAAAATAGAACTATTTACAATGCGGCACGCAGAAAAATAAGAAAAACGTGATGCATGGTAAAATGAGAAAAAATGATGAAAATAAGTCAAAATAAGTGCAAAAGAGGAAAGTGTCGTGAAAAACTAAAAATAAAGGTGGCAAAGCGAAAAAAAGAACGTGAGAACTCACTCCCCCAAGCTAAACAGCACATTGTCCTCAATGTGCAAAGTGTGGCACACCAAGAGACGAGAAATGTGAGGGGCAAGTGAGGATGCATGCATGAAGAAAAGGAAAAAAAAGAAAATAAAAGGAAAAATAAAGAAATGAAAATATGATGCTGATATGATGCATGCACAGATAGGAGTGATACGAATATAAGTGTGTCACCAAAAACTCTCCCTCTCTCCCAAAAAAGAGTATATAAAGATACGGCAAAATGAGAATCCCAAAATAAGTGAGGGGAGGGGGGTGGACAAAAATGCAACTGGACCCAGCAGAAACGGGCAGCACAACGACAGGAAAGAATCGATGGCATCAAGGGTGCCTAAGAAGGTGGCGCTGCACCGTCTCCGTCCCGAGGCGGAGGTGGTGGTGGTGGAAGAGGCTGCTGAGCGGGGGTGGGTGTGGTAGTGGCAGCAGGCTGAGTGTGTGTGGGGGTGGGAACCTGCTGGGTGGGTATGCGGGGAAGACGCTCTAAGACCTGTGTCAGGCAGTAGTGAATCTGAGGGATCAGCTCAAAGCGTCCAGCCATCGTAGAGACGGTGGAGGACAGGGTCCTAAGGTCACCTCTAAGACCACTCACCGCCAACTCGAGAGCACGTATGCTCTGTAGTACAGTGTCGGGCGGGGGTGGTGCAGAGGGACGCACCGGTCTAGGCTGTGCAGGGCGAGGCTGGCGTACGCGGGTGGAGTATGTAATGGGCTCAGCAGGGAAGGGGACAAAAGGTGTCGCGCCAGCAAATGTGGGCCTGGCCTCAGTGTGAGGCCGGGACACCGGCTGGTGAGAAGTGGAGGCAGCGGCAGCAAAAGAAGCGTGCAAAAGAGGCAGCGAGGTGGCCAGAGAGGTCAGTGGCACAGAAGTGTGGACAGACGCCACGACACTCTCGGAGAATACGACGGCAGTGGAGACAGAGGACTCTCCGCACTCGACTATGGTCGGCGGGCGCTCGGGTGGGGCAGAGGAAATCGGCTCGGCAGACAGAGGGCCAGTGGTGGTAGTGGGTGCGGAGGTGGTGACAGTGGTGACAGCCGCGGAAGTGGTGGAAGTGGTGACAGTGGGCTCAGCAGAGGTACTCGTGACACTAACAGAGGTGGGGACAGAGGTGTCAGGAGCAGTGGAAACATCAGGTATAGGCTGAGGGGCCACTGGGTCAACAGGGTCGGCGTGTCCGGGGCGGCATATCGGCCCCGAGCGCGCGTCGAAAAATGTGAAAAGTGTGGCGTGTGCAAAATAATGGAAAGAGTATACCCAAACACGCCGCGAGTGCTAAGCAGTGGAAGCGTGCGAAGTCCGCGCCTCCACGAAGTCCTGAGCAGCCCGTAGAAGCTCCCCTGGGCTCCCCTAAGCTCCAATAAGCAACATGCGCATGAAAAAGCGATATCAGCGAGTAATATTCAAAATGTATGGAGCAATAATGGATAGATATAGGAATTGATTTGGGGTAGGGGTTCGTTTAACACATGGATCCTCAAAGAATACACAAAAAGAGGCGAAAACGACGAAAACAGGGGTACCGGAGGTGATCAGACGGGCGGCCGCCGCCGGCGACTCGGGCGAGGCGTCGGCGGTTGCTCGGCCGGCGGTGGCGGGCCGAGCGTCGGCGTGGTAGCGGCGGTCGGGCGAGTAAGGGTCCGAGCGAAGCGATCGGGCGAGAGAAGTCGAGGGGTCGGGCTCGTTTGGGGGATTTGAGATTTCGAAAACTGTGCCCCCCCCGCCCCTTATATATAAAAAAGTTACGACTCGGCCGAGTGACGTGGCACTCGGCCGAGCGTTACCAATGAAAATTTCCTCCCCGCCATCGCTTCGGCCGAGTGGCTTTGCCAGACTCGGCCGAGTGGAGTAAGTCCATTCGGCCGAGTGACTCAAGCTACTCGGCAAGACTCGCCCTAGGAGGGTATCCGTTTTACTCGGCCGAGTGAGAATGTATACTCGGCCGAGTAGCAGTTCTAATGAAATGAGGAAAATAAACAAAGAGTTAGGTGCAGCAGACTTCCCTCGTTCGTGAGCGGCTCGGCCGGACGAACTTCTGTACTCGGCCGAGTGACTAGTATACTCGGCCGAGTGAGCCTTGTGTTCTGCTGTTTGTCTTCGTTTGGGCTCTAAACTCCGTCTTTCTTCCTCCAATCGATTTCATCTTCCTCCTAAGCGTCGAGCGCCTTCTTGAGGTGCTCCTCGTCGTCTCGTTCATCCTCCTCATGATGGATCTACCTATCTCCTCTCCTGTCAAGAAAAATAGGACCCGTTATCACAAAATTTTTGGGCGAACGACTCAAAACCCTAAAAATTTCTAAAACGAAAATAAAGAAAAAGTAAAAATAAAGCAAAAACCGTCGGGTTGCCTCCCGACAAGCGCTCGTTTAAGGTCGTGAGCTCGACCCCATATAGTTTTCAATCAATGCGGGATGTTTGGTGCATACGAGATGCACCCATCGAACTTTCCGGGGAGCGCGCTTGGATTTGGATGTGGCGGCGGCGCGTTCTCCCGTGGTGGTCTCTCGTCTCGAATAGTGTTGGGGGGAGGCTCCCCCAAGCTAGCGTTTGCTCCGGTCAACGGCTTAACCGGTGATGCCGGTCTCCGTGCCGGCGGAGCTTTCTTCGGAGACTTTAATTTCGAGAGCTTGCAGAGCTCTCGAATCCTTGTGACATCAGCGTCGCCTTCATCATCTTCAGCAGAGAGGTCGGGGGAATCATTTTTCTTCTCATCTTGGCCTAAATCCGGGCCTTCCTCAAAATCTTCATTGAAAAGAGCGCCAATTGAGTGAGGAATCGCCTCTTCAATCATCTCATCAAGGAGGTCCGAAAGATCTTCCGACCGTCCCTTAAGCAAATATATTCTATTGGTTTCGCCCATCGGGACTCCCTCGGAATAGTGTTTGAGCCTCTGACCATTTACCTTGAATGTGGAACCGTCCTTGCTTTCCAGCTCGAAAGCTCCGCCCGGTTGTATGTGTTTGATGGTGAAAGGTCCGGACCAACGTGGCCTCAACTTACCGGGAAATAGTCGGAGCCGGGAATTATAGAGCAAGACCTTGTCTCCTACTTTGAAGTCTGTGACGGTTATGCGGGCATCGTGAAGAATCTTGGTCCTTTCTTTGTAAATTCTTGAGCTTTCGTAGGCGTCTCTTCTTATCTCATCAAGCTCGTTGATGTCCAAGAGTCGCCTCACCGCCGCACTCTTGTAATCGTAATTAAAGGTTTTGATGGCCCAATATACGCGGTACTCCAACTCTACCGGTAAGTGGCAAGCTTTCCCATAAACGAGTCGGAACGGTGTGGTGCCTATGGGAGTGCGAAAGGCTGTACGATATGCCCATAGTGCATCGTTTAGCTTCATTGACCAATCCTTTCTAGATCGATCCACCGTCTTTTCGAGAATTTACTTAATTTCTCTATTTGAGACTTCCACTTGGCCGCTTGTCTGGGGGTGATAAGCCATGCCAACTCTATGATTTACCCCGTACTTCTTTAGCATGGCTTCAAACTTGTTCTCTATGAAGTGGCTTCTCCCGTCGCTTATCAAGGTACGCGGCACTCCAAAGCGCGGGAAGATATTTTGCTTAAAGAACTTGGAGACGACCCTTGCATCATTGGTAGGGGTGGCAATTGCTTCCACCCATTTGAAGACATAGTCAACGGCCAATAGGATGTATTTGTTACCATTGCTCGACTGAAATGGCCCCATGAAGTCTACTCCCAAACAATCAAAAAGCTCAATTTCTTGGATGGGTCTCATCGGCATCTCATTGCGCTTGGAGATATTCCTGGTCCGTTGGCATCTATCGCACCCCTTCACAAAAGCGTGGGTGTCCCTAAACACTGTTGGCCAGAAGAATCCGCTCTGCAGGATCTTAGCGGTTGTTTTAGAGGCGGCATGATGTCCCCCGCATGGTAGACCGTGGCAATGCAAAATGATGGACGTTGCCTCCTCTTTAGAAACACACCTACGGATGACACTATCTTTGCATATCTTGAAAAGGTAAGGATCTTCCCAAAAATAGCTACGGACTTCATGCATAAATCTCCTCTTTTGTTGCGTGGACATCCCATGCGGTTTGATTCCGCAAGCCAAGTAGTTGACGAAGTCCGCGTACCAAGGTACTTCACCGGTCCTTACCGCATATAGCCTCTCATCAACAAATGTGTCGTCAATAGGTAAGCTCTCATCCTCCTTGTCGCGAATGAGCCTAGATAAATGATCCGCCACGACATTGTCCGTACCCTTCTTATCTCTGATCTCTAAGTCGAATTCTTGCAACAAGAGTATCCACCTAATCAACCGAGGTTTGGCCTCCTTCTTGTTTAAAAGATACTTCAATGCCGCATGGTCGGTGTGGACAATCACCTTGGAACCAAGGAGGTAGGAGCGGAACTTCTCTATGGAATAAACGACCGCTAGAAGCTCCTTTTCAGTAGTTGTGTAGTTTTTCTGCGCGTCATCCAATGTCTTGCTCGCATAGTATATCGCATGAAGCTTCCTATCTTTCCTTTGTCCCAATACCGCTCCAATGGCTTGGTCGCTAGCATCACACATTAGCTCAAAAGGAAGGCTCCAATCCGGCGGTTGTATGATGGGCACGGAAACTAGTGCTTCTTTCAAGGTGTTGAAGGCTTGCAAGCATTCTCCTGAAAAATCAAAAGGAATATCTTTAGCGAGCAAGGAAGTGAGTGGTCAGGCAATCGAGGCAAAGTCCTTGATGAAGCGGCGGTAAAACCCCGCATGACCAAGGAAGCCTCTAATGCCCTTGACATTAATAGGAGGCAGAAGTTTTTCGATTACCTCAATTTTCGCTTTATCTACCTCAATTCCTCTCGAGGAAACAAGATGTCCGAGAACTATACCTTCCGTGACCATGAAGTGACACTTCTCCCAATTGAGAGTGAGATTGTTTTGTTGGCACCTTTTCAGGACTTTAGTAAGATTTTCCAAGCAAGAGTCAAACTCACTTCCGTAGACCGAGTAATCATCCATAAAAACTTCCATAATATTTTCAATGTAATCGGAAAATATGGATGGCATACACCTCTGAAAAGTGGCGGGGGCATTACAAAGACCAAACGGCATCTTACGGTAAGCATAGGTGCCATAGGGACAAGTGAAAGTTGTCTTTTCTTGGTCATCTTCGTGCAAAGGGATTTGGAAGAATCCCGAATACCCATCTAGATAGCAAAAGTATTTATGTTTTGCAAGGCGTTCAAGCATTTGATCAATGAAGGGCAATGGGTAATGATCCTTTCGGGTAGCTTTATTGAGTTTCCTATAGTCAATGCACATTCGCCATCCCGTGACGGTACGTGTAGATATGGGCTCACCTTTTTCATTTTTTATAACCGTCATCCCCCCCTTCTTGGGAACAACGTGAACGGGGCTAACCCACCTACTGTCTGAGATAGGATAAATAATGCCGGCTTCTAGCAATTTTAGGATTTCTTTTTTAACCACCTCCTTCATGTTCGGGTTTAGCCGCCTTTGAGGCTCAATGGAGGTGGCATCGGTATCCTCCAAATGGATCCTATGCGTGCAAAGCCTAGGGCTTATCCCTTTTAGATCGGAGATAGTGTAGCCCAGGACATCTTTGTGGCTCCTAAGAACGTCTAGGAGTTTTTCAAGTTGGTCCGGCGTGAGGTGGGAGTTTACTATCACCGGGAAAGTTAATTTGCTACCCAAAAAGGCGTACCTTAGATTCAGAGGTAATTGTTTAAGTTCCACCTGAAGAGGTGCTGCTCCTTCCACTTCATCAGCTCGCATGAGTTCGGCCCCTTCCTTGTCATCCGGGTTTAGCTCATGTTCAGGTGGCGTGCTTTCTTGTGACGAGTCAGACTCGCTACTTAGTGAGGATGAGGCATCGAAATAGGTGCTCTCCGATTCGGTGCTAGCATCGCCAAAACCTTCACTCTGCTCCGGTTCGTACCTGGAATCAAGAAACACATCAGACGATTCATAAAAGCAAGAGTGAGCGTCATAGAGTGTAACTCCCTGAATGTCGGTTTGCTCGAAGGATTCTTCGGGAGTATAGTGTTCTTCGACACTTGCTCTATTGTCTTCGAGATACAATTTGTCGTCGACCACATCAACTCTGACATTGCCTCCGACAGTCCCCTCCGGGGAGATTTGGTCCATCACAAAACTAGCGAATAGTTGCTCGTCGGGGTCCTTGATATCGATAGCAAATGCTCCGGTAGCGTGGACCTCATCGACAAGCTCCTTAAGGAGGTCTGTGAAGGAGTCATAGTCTTCCCGACTGAGTTCTATTGTTGGCAGTGCATCGTCCATTCTCCCTGTTAAGATCTTATGCAAAATACAGGGAGAATATGCAAATAGGGCTGCGAATAAAGTTAGAATAAGATATAGAGGAAAGTGAAGAAAGAAAGAAAGAAGAAATAACCGGGTGGTCGATGCCAAACACCGTCAAAACGACTTCCCCGGCAACGGCGCCAAAAACTTGGTCGGTCCCGAGTATACACCCAAAGAACGGTTGTAGTTTTACCGCAAGCGCACGGTATAGCAGCGAGCGGGTATCGAACACAGGGAGGACGAATGACCGTGCTTGTTCCTAATCAACCTGGCTATTTAAGAGAGATAATTGCCTTGGGCGATCCTGTCACAATCGTCAGACAAATGTGCGAAATATCAAATCAAATAAAGAACGTCTAGGGAATGGGGAATCCCCGCTACTCACCGTATTTCATGGATGTGGTTCATCGGTATCAAAATTGCTAGAATGAGAATTCGGATGAACTAGTTGCAACTGAATGTGGAGCCAAGCTCACGCTCTCGCGCTGTTGCCGGTCTATAGCTATCCTAGGTTCGGGTCCAATCTCTTGCAAACCCTAGCCTAGGGAAGCTAGCATTAGGATCAACATCATCGTCCAATCGCGCACCGAGCCCAATCTCTTGCAAACTCGGTCCACGATCTAGATTAGGATAGTTCCTACCCGTCCAATCTCTTGCAAACGGGTATCGGCATGGAATTGCACCCGGAAATCCTAGTATCGGTCCAATCTCTTGCAAACCGATACTTCGAAAATCCGACTCCAACCCAATTCGGATTTCTAGGGTTTCCTATCGAATTGGGATCCAATCTCTTGCAAATCCCAATTGATATGAATACCTAGCCATCCGTAGTAAATCGATCCCAATCTAATCTCTAATAACAATCCTAGCTCAATTTCTACCAATTCATCACAATTATGAAATAGGGCTTGTAGGGTTCATCCCCACGCCCCAAGACGTGGAGACTACTCACAAATCATAGCAATATCACAAATTTGTTTAATGAAATAAGCAATAGAATTCATCACAAATATTGAGATAAACAATAAAAATAGAATTTTTAGGGAAGAGAGATGCAAACCAATGGAGTTCTTCAATTGATCCAACAAAAATCCAAGTTTTTCCTCTTCTCCAATCACAATAATAAAGCTAAAAAGTAATCTAAAAAGCTGCAAAAAATCTAAGAGGGAGCTCTCAAAACTAGGGTAAAAACAGGGTTTAAATACCCCCAAAAATCGTCCAAAAATCGTGACCAAAATACCCCTGCACAGCATGTTTTCCGCAGTTTTCGCTACAGGCAGCGCATCGCACTCGGCCGAGTGACAAAAGTCGCTCGGCCGAGTGAGAAACCCTGTACTTTTCCAGTAAGTCGGGGCCTTCAGGGGTCTTCACTTCGGGAGCGGCTCGGCCGAGTGAGTTGTCGTCACTCGGCCGATGGCTTCATTGCACTCGGGCGGACGGGATTCTCCACTCGGCCGAGTGGGTCTTCTGAAGCTCAGGTGGCCGAAAAACAGTAACTTCGATGTTTTTGAAAGGCTTCGTTCGGGTGCCACTCGGGCGGACGTGGTATCGTCACTCGGCCGATGTGGTCTCCGTCGCTCGGCCGAGTACACATGGAAATCGTGTCTGAACGGGTCGGCCGAGCAGTGTCTCGCTGGTCGGCCGAGTGGCTCCTCCACTCGGCCGAGTGGGACACAAAAAATGCCCAATCTGATTGTTTTGGCCTCCTCGTCGCTCCTGCGACGTCCATTCTTCTTCCGCTCCTCTCCAACAGCAAAATACCCCTCGGGGAAGTCGTTGGTGACCCTCTGGAGTAAGCGCATCTCGAGATCACTCCAAATCGCGCCAAATCACCTGAAATGCGACAAAAACAACAAATCGTGAAAAGCATCGTAATATCGTCGATATATCGTGAAAACCATGATTTGGGCGATCTAAATGGCATGCAAACATGCGGAAAAAGGGTGTAAAATAAGGAGTGATCACTATCCTTTCATTGTCTAGTCTCTTTTACGCTAAAGCAAGGTAATGGCCTAAGACATGGCCCAATTCGAAAGATAGCAAGTTTCACTTGCCTGATACCGGGATTGACGAGCAATGAAGATCGTCACACAAGCTAACTATGGATGGATCACTGTTAGGGCAAAACAATTATTAGCACAATGATTCTAAATTGATTTCTTATTTGAATCCTAATTTTCTAATAATCCATTTTATTAGGGTTTCTCAATGTCAATGTGGGTTATGCTAAAACTAAAAGAATCGAGTATTACCGTGAAGAAGCGGAGGAACGATGCCAAGCAACTGCGGCAACAGAAGAATGTGTTGGATCCTGTGGATGGCAAGCAACACTAGAAGGGGGGTTGAATAGTGTTGATCAAATAAAACTTTTTTGCTCAATGATATTAACACAAATAAATTCCTTCTAACGTTGCCTAAGAAACCAAGTAGAGTGATCTACGCTTGGTTCTTAATCAACAATATAATTTTAAAGTGCACAGCGAAATTTCACAGCAGGTAGTCGACTCCTTATGAGCAGTAGTCGACTCCCAGAGAATATGTTAGAACAAATAAGATTACAAGTATGAATTCCAGCGTATAGAGATAAAATTGATCTTTGCAGTAAATAGAAGATATAAATGAAAATATAAACAAACACAGATCAACAATCGCAAACAGAAGGATTTTATCCTGGTTCCCCGCAACCCGGGTACGTCCAGTCCCCGACCAATCCGGTACGAGATTTCCACTATCTGCCTTGGCAAATACAAGCACCTAACTTCACTCGTTAGGATTTCCAACGACCTAGCCTTGACCAGGATTTCCGATCACAACTCCTAGACTTGTCTAGGGTTTTACCCTTGCCTCACAAACCGAGGACTTTCCAACTGGCAACAACTAGACTTGTCTAGTGTTCCAACAATCAACACAATAAGAAATTTGTCCAATACTCTACAATAAGTGATAGAGATTGAAACATACACCCGATTCTATAGCCAATCAAAAGATAGACAATTTGTGTAGTGGCTTAATAGAATGATAGTCTAGATCACACAAAGATAAGAGATAAGTTCTTTGTGATCTAGAGCTTTTTCAAAAATCCTTCAAATAAAATTAGAGAGAAATAATAGAAAGGATTTTGAAAAACAATTTAGCCAATAAGAATAATAATATGATCTTCAAAAAGAATTGAGAAAATATTGCAAGATCAAAACTGAAATTAAATTGGCTAGAGAGAAAATTAGAGAGCTTTGATTCACGAGAGCTTTCACGAATTTTGATTTTCAATGTTGTTCTTTTCACAAAAGAATTTGGCTCTATTTATAGGGAAAAACTGAGATTTGAATTTCAAATTTCGTTTCACTTTTGTCCCAAAAATTTCGGAGTAAATTGCTCAAAAGATTTTGAAATTCAAATTCAAAACGTCTGAAAATTTCCAGCAGGTAGTCGACTCCCTCATATAGGTAGTCGACTCCCAGAGGGATCCAGGAAATTTTCATCCCTGAGAGGTAGTCGACTCACTACTTTTGGTAGTCGACTCCCAGAGGAGTTTTTCCTGTTGTTCTAGTCAAAAGGGTAGTTAGCTCCAGGGTGCGTGGAGTTTCACTACGAGAATTATGAAGTGACTAGAAAAGCTCTTGAAAAACTATTTTTGAAGATAGTTAAAAATTGTTTCGAAATCATTTGTGTGTGTGTGTTTGTCTATTTGATATGGCTTTGACAAATACCCTAAAAGACACGACACACTCACACTAGACTTTGAACATGTCTTCGGAAGTTTAGTCAACTTGATGAAGTGAAGGTAAGCTTCTCTTTGAGCTTCTTGTTCTGTTTGAGCTTGAGCTTCATCATTTGAGCCATGTTCGTCTTTGTCGTGGAGTATTGATGCGTGCTTCTTTGGAGTATAAGTAGAGCTTCTCGAAATCTGCACACTTTTAAGTGTAGTGTAGTTAGTACACTAAGCATTCGTTTGGTGTGCTCATCATCAAAATTACTTGGGGTGGAATTCAATTTCCATCAGAACGATCCGGCTTGATCTAGAAACGGAGGAAAATCTGGAGAAATGGGTTTAGGGGTGGATTTTGGGGGTTTGATGGAAGTTTGAGGAAGGTGGAAGGTGGGTTGTGACAAGAGAGGGTTTGGATGATGGAGGATGAGCTTGGGATGAAGGTTTGAGTGTTTGAGGAAGATGTGGGCTCAATGGGGGAGAAATTAGGTTTAGAGTTGAAGAATAAGAAGAGAAAAACGTTTGGGAGGGGTATTTATAGTTGTAGGATCTAAATAAGGCCTAGAGGGGGGGTGAATAGGCCTTTGACCAAATTATCGCAAGATAAAAATTAAGCCTAGTTTACAGCATGCAGTTTAGGAATCGGACAATCAAAGCATTCACAGAAGACACACAATTTAACGGGGTTCGGTCCCCATGACCTACGTCCACCCCAATGAGCAATCACTTATACTGTTTCTTTAAGAAGTTACAATCTCCCTTAGATTGGTGCACCAACACCAACCTGTCAGACCAACTCAAGCTCACCAAAGCCAAAAAGAAACATACAAGTATCACTCCCCAACCCAACTTGCCCCAACAAGTTTGGTTCCCAGAGTCCCAAATAGCGGAAGAAATTATATTACAGAAATGCTGATCAAAACATTAATAACTTCACAAATAAATAAGATCAAGAGTTTAGAAAGCTCATTTGTGAAGATCTCTCTGGTTTTCGTCTTTCAGCACGTCAGTAGCTTCGCAACGCTTCTTACGGAATGATGATCGGATGTCTGTAGAAGAAGTAGTCGCTGTCCCCGTGGAAGTAGTCGGTAGAAGTTCCTCACTCAAAGTGATCTCATTTGCTGCACAGGAGGAACTAGCTGCTCAACTTGCTATCACTGCGTTGGGGATGAAGTCACGGTCGCAACGCCGCAAACGGTGCTCAATTTGGATATCTAGAACTCAAGTTATTGATGAAAATGTGAAGAGTGTACATGGGTTTATATAGGATTGAGCTTAACGGGTTTGGTTACTGTTCCAAGGGATCCGCCACGAGGCGGCTCGTGGGTCAAACCCGTGTTAAATTTGCTGTCCGCAAAGTCGGTATGTCGGCAGCCATCGTATGAACAGTACCGTATGTCGATTTTTCAGTGTATTTCTGACGTATTCCACCGTATTTTGGCATCAGATAAATCCCAAAAATTCTGAAAAAAATTCTCAAAAATCCCAGAGCCCAATATATACATGTTAGAATTGTTTCACCTCATTTCACCACTTGTAGAAAAAGTTTCTTCTTTGTATACTCTGTATTTCCTCGTATTTCCCCGTATTTGAACTTCAAACATTCTCCATAAATCCTGAGAAAAATCTCATGCTATTTATAGCCTATGATTAACTCTAGAATAGAGTTTCATAGCTATACTCCATTGTTGGATCAGCTTGTGTAATTCCAAATGAAGTTTCAGCTCCGTATTTCAACGTACTTGAGTACGTGCATGTGTAACTTGAGCAATCATGACTATAGGGACCTGTGACACACTCAACAAACAGATTAGAACAGTTCAGTAGGGTTTGTTATCATCAAACATAGGTTAGGATGTTGTTTCCAACAATCTCCCCCTTTTGATGAGAACAAACCAGACATTAAGATTATTTTGAAAAATGTGTTAAGTGTGTGAGTGTGTGAAGCATGAATATGAGCATGAATGACAAAATGATATGCTCCCCCTATTGACATGCTCCCCCTATCTCTGACATGCACAATCTTAATATTTCTCTCCCTCTTTGTTTTCATCAAAAAATGTATGAAATAGCATATGAGGAATGGAAAATTGAACATTATAAACCAAAACAAAAGGCAATACATCGTTTGACCACAATGAATAAATAAGCAATAATCACTAAGTCATAACTACCATAATTCATCTCCGTGCTCAAGTGTGATGATCAAATGTTTAGTACATATGGAGAGGTAATAAGGAATACAGCCTGTCATAACCATCTTTTCAACTGAATATATGAACATCAAAGATTGAGTTTCCCCTTCTCATGTAATATGAGTTCAAGTTACCAATTCCAAACATGACCGAGAAGGATTTTTAAATGTGAAATGGCATTGCTTGACGGACTTAACACCAACGCTAAAAAATGACATTTATAGCATAAGTTGGATGTCCAAGGGTAGTATCAAGGACATAGATCGTATCCATTTTTCATACGAAGCTCTGTGTATATATTTTGAAGACACTCGTCTTGCTATTCTTTTTATACACGTATATTTTGAAGAGAGCTTTTCTTTTTACCCATGCCTTGAAACATCATATCCCATTAAAACATAAATTAGTCCACCAACAACCACTTTTCTTATTCAAGATTACAATTCCATAGCAAAACATTTTGATCTGTGTAAGTGTGATTGGATGATGAAAAACGTTAGTTACTCATTAATGAATATGACCTAATTAAGCATGTAGTCTTTGAATGCAAGCATTGTTAAGAATATAATATTCAAAATCCATAAGACATATGTTTTGCATTTAAAGCTGTTTCTGATGAAAAAAATGCAAAAGGAGGAGATAGACAATTCACTTTCCCTTTCTGTTTATATTTTTCTTTTTCATTTTTTTTTTTGATTTTTCTTTTTCATTTTTTTGATTTTTCTTTTTGTAGCACACCACACAAAAACAATAAAAACACACCAAATAATATTTTCACTCTAAATATAATCAATAATGCCCAGTTCTAGACGTAGACGAAAAAAACGATCTTCTGGCAAAGGTTTTGTAAAGATATCTGCCAACTGAGAATCAGTAGAAATATATTCAATGGATACATCCTCTTTTGCCAAATGATCTCTAAGAAAATGATGTCTTACATCTATGTGTTTTGTCCGAGAGTGATGAACAGGATTGTTAGAAAGATCTATAGCACTCTTACTATCACATCGTAATGGAACTTTTCTAAGATCCAAGCCGTAGTCAGACAGGGTTTGCATCATCCAAAGTACTTGGGCACAGCAACTGCCAAGGGCAATATAGTCAGCTTCAGTAGTGGACAAAGCAACACTGTTCTGCTTACGACTAGACCAAGAAACCAATGAATGTCCTAGCATAAAACATGTTCCACTAGTGCTCTTTCTATCAAGCATACTACCAGCATAATCAGCATCAGCATAGCCAACCAAATTAAGATTACCACAAGAGGGATACCATAGTCCAAGTGTAGGAGTGTGAATAAGATATCGAAAAATCCTCTTAATGGCTATCAAATGTGATTCTTTTGGACAGACTTGAAATCGTGCACACAAACAGACAGAAAACATGATGTCTGGTCTAGATGCAGTTAAATAGAGTAAGGACCCAATCATACCTCGATAAAGCTTTTGGTCCACATTTATACCTTTGTCATCCTTTTCAAGCTTCGTCGTCGGACTCATTGGAGTTCGCATTGGCTTTGCATTTTCCATCCAAAATTTCTTCAACAGTTCTTTTATGTACTTGGTTTGTGAAACATATATGCCATCTCCAGTTTGTCTTACTTGAAAGCCCAAAAAGTATTTCAACTCTCCGACCAGACTCGTCTCAAATTGATCCTGCATAACCTTTTCAAACTTTTGGCATAAAAGATCATTAGTAGCACCGTAAATAATATCGTCCACATAAATCTGAACAATAAGAAAATGATCCTGTTCATGCAAGATAAACAAAGTGTTGTCTGCACTACCCTTTTTAAAGTTATTTTCCAAAAGATATGAACTGAGACGGTCGTACCAAGCTCTGGGAGCTTGCTTCAGACCATACAAAGCCTTTTGCAACTTGTAAACGTGATTTGGAAAACTATGACTTTGAAAACCAGGGGGTTGTTCAACAAAAACATCTTCTTTCAAATAACCATTTAAAAATGCACTTTTCACATCCATTTGCTTCAATTTAAAACCTTTAAAACTTGCAAAAGCCAGCAATATTCTAATGGCTTCTAATCTAGCAACGGGTGCAAAAGTTTCATCACAATCAATTCCCTCAATCTGGTTATATCCTTTGGCCACTAATCTTGCCTTATTTCTGATTACATTTCCAGATTCATCAAGTTTGTTTTTGAAAATCCATTTAGTGCCAACAATTGGGTAATTATCAGGTCGGGGCACTAATGTCCAAACATTATTTCTATCAAACTGATTAATCTCATCATGCATGGCCATAACCCAACTTTCATCAGTTAAAGCGATTTCAACGTTCTTAGGTTCAATTTCAGAAATGAGGTCACCATGAATGCATAAGGCACACAAGTTATTGAAAGTGGATCGAGTGCGTATACCTTCCGTAGGAGTCCCCATGATCAGCTCAGGTGGATGATATGGATTGAACCTGAGCTCTCCTCTTTCCAGTCTATTTCCTTGTGGTGCTTCGAGTTCAGCTTCCTTTTGGCCTTCAGATGGTTCAGCTATGTTTTCAGGCTCTGTAGTTTCCTTGTCTGCATCTTCAGTTTCCCTGCAATTTAAAAGATCTATTTCAGCTTCATCAAATTTCACACTAATTGACTCAACAACAGTTAAGGTTCGTTTATTGTAGATCCTGTATGCTTTGCTCCTTGATGAATATCCTACGAACACTCCTTCGTCTGATTTGGATTCAAATGTCCCCAACTGATCTCCTGTGTTTAAAATGAAACACCTGCATCCAAATACTCTGAAATATGAAATGTTAGGAGTCTTGCCATGCCACAGTTCATAGGATGTTTTGTTCATTAAAGGTCTAAGCATAACCCTGTTGCAGACATAGCAGGCTGTATTCACTGCTTCGGCCCAAAAATACATAGGAAGAGAATAATCATTAAGCATGCTTCTTGCCATCTCTTTTAAAGTTCGATTCTTTCTTTCGACCACCCCGTTTTGTTGAGGTGTTCTAGGAGAAGAAAATTCATGTAAGATCCCTTTTTCCAAACAGAAGTTTTCAAAAACAGAGTTGTCAAATTCACCACCGTGATCACTTCTAATTTTCATAATTGAAAGATTTTTCTCATTTGAAACTTGATTACAAAAATTTTGGAAATTTTCAAAGGAATCCGATTTCTTGGCTAAGAAGTAAACCCATGTATATCTAGAAAAATCATCGATCAAAACAAAACAAAATCTCTTTCCATTGAGGCTAGCAACATCGGTAGGCCCAAACAAATCCATATGAATCAATTCTAGGACTCGTGAAGTGGTAACTTCCCGAATTCCCGTAAAAGTGGATCTAGTTTGCTTACCTTTTGTGCATGCAACACACAACTTACCATTCTCGTACTGTTGATGTGGCAAGCCTCGGACCAGGTTTTTATTCTCCAGCTTATGTAGCAACTTCATGCTGGCATGTGATAGTCTCCGGTGCCATAGTATAGCCTCCTCCTCCCTGCCAATCAAACATTTAGCAATTGTCATTTCTTCAATTATTATTGTATAAACATTATTTTTCCTATTGGCTATGAAGAGGGTATTACCTGTGACCGAGTCATAAATTTTACAAATTTTCTCATCAAAAAGTACTTTCATACCTTTGTCACAGAGTTGGCTTATGGAGATGAGGTTGTGTTTGAGATTTTCAACCCAGAGGACGTCAGAAATTTTAAAAGTATTGTTGCCAACAATACCTTTACCCATTACCTTGCACTTGCCGTTGTCCCCTAATGTAACACTTCCTCCTTCTTGCTTCACGAGGCTAAGGAACTTGTCGCTGTTCCCTGTCATGTGTCTTGAGCAGCCTGAATCCAAATACCACTCACACAGTTGTTCCTTAGCCACGCTGAGTCCCTACACATAAGAAGAACAAGGTATGTGTGACCTGGGTAGCCAAATAGGTCCACAATGGTTAGTCATAGTACCTTTCGGAACCCATACTTGTTTGAACTTCATGTTTTGGTTCTTATAACAACAATTTCTATATAAATGCTCAAAAGAACCACAGGTATAACATTTGGCGTTCCGTTTCTTTTTCTTGATGTAATGATTTTTCTTTATCATGTTTTCATTATAAACATTTCCAAATCCTAGTCCTTGTTTATCGTTTTTGATTGACTGGTATCCAAGAATGATGTCTAGTGATTTCCTTCCTACACCAAATTTTCTGATACTCAGTTCTAAATCAGAGACTTTGGATTTCAAAAAGATGTTTTCATTTACAAGCATGACACTTTTATTTATAAAACTCTTTCTAACATTATCTTCATTTTTAGCGAGAGTTTCTATTCTTTTATTTAGGCCAACAATCTTTTCATTACCATTCTTAATTTCTAGCTTTAATGAAGCACAAGTCTGACAAGGTATAGCTTCAGTAATACTAGACTTTCCTTTGAGTTTTTCAAGGGTAATTTTGAGCGATGCAATTTCATTTTTCAATTTTATTTCATTTTGCAAAACATTATAATTTTCCTGTTGTAGTTGGAAATTCATTTCTTTATAATTTTCTATAGAGGATTCAAGAGAAGTAATTTCTGAATTCATGTTTTCACAAATGTTCATTAATTCTGGTAAAGAAAATTCATCTCTTACCTTGTTCGTGTCGCTTTCACCTATTAGGCAAAGTGATGATTGCGCTACCTCGTCTTGTGGTTCGTCTTCATCATCATCATCCCATGTTACCGCAAATGATTTCCCTTTGGCTTCGGATGACACGTTCTTTGTTGGACAGTTTTTCATGAAATGTCCAAATTTCTTGCAGTTGAAACATTGAACACTTTTAGTAGTATTCTGTTCAGACGAGGAATTCAAAGGATTAAACTTATTAAAACGATTGAACCTTTTTGCCATTTCAGATTTTCCGGCAGGAGTTCTGATGAAGCGTCGGAATCCTCTGACCATCAGTGCATGTTCCTCGTCGAGATCTTCTTTGTCACTTTCTTCGGCTTTGAGAGCGATGGTCTTTAAAGGTTTAGCCTCACCTTTCTCTCTTGTCTCGACGGTTTTGAGTTCCAGCTCATGGGATAACAGATTCCCAATCAGATCATCCAGCTTCAGCTTAGTGAGATCTCTAGCTTCTTGGATGGCCGTCACTTTAGGTCTGAAGGAACTAGGAAGCGCTCTTAGGATTTTTCGAATGAGGTCGATGTTGTCGTAAGACTTTCCCAAGGCTTTTGAGTTGTATACAATGTCGGTGAAGCGAGTGTACATGTCCTTGATGGATTCTCCTGGTAGCATGTGGAAACCATCGTACTCTGAGCTCAGCAGCGCTAATCTGGACTCCTTCACCTGAGAGGTTCCTTCGTGAGTGACTTCGAGAGTGTTCCAGATTTCCTGCGCAGTAAGACAATGAGATATACGGTTAAACTCAGTTCTGTCAAGTGCACAGATAATTGCATTCATAGCTTTACCATTCAGAGCATAAAGTTTGTTATCGTTATCATCCCATTTATCTTCTGGTTTTGGTACATCAATGTCTTCAATTTTGATTGTAGGTGGGTGATAGCCTTTAGCAACCATTTTCCAAATTTCAAAATCTGAAGAGACTAAGAAAATTTTCATCCTAGCTTTCCAGTAAGCAAAATCAGTCCCATTAAATTTGGGTGGTCTAACTGTAGACTGTCCTTCAGCAAATGCTGAATCATATGTATTCATTATGAACTAGACTCAAATGGCCAGGCCTGGTGCTCTGATACCACTTGTAGGATCTAAATAAGGCCTAGAGGGGGGGTGAATAGGCCTTTGACCAAATTATCGCAAGATAAAAATTAAGCCTAGTTTACAGCATGCAGTTTAGGAATCGGACAATCAAAGCATTCACAGAAGACACACAATTTAACGTGGTTCGGTCCCCATGACCTACGTCCACCCCAATGAGCAATCACTTATACTGTTTCTTTAAGAAGTTACAATCTCCCTTAGATTGGTGCACCAACACCAACCTGTCAGACCAACTCAAGCTCACCAAAGCCAAAAAGAAACATACAAGTATCACTCCCCAACCCAACTTGCCCCAACAAGTTTGGTTCCCAGAGTCCCAAATAGCGGAAGAAATTATATTACAGAAATGCTGATCAAAACATTAATAACTTCACAAATAAATAAGATCAAGAGTTTAGAAAGCTCATTTGTGAAGATCTCTCTGGTTTTCGTCTTTCAGCACGTCAGTAGCTTCGCAACGCTTCTTACGGAATGATGATCGGATGTCTGTAGAAGAAGTAGTCGCTGTCCCCGTGGAAGTAGTCGGTAGAAGTTCCTCACTCAAAGTGATCTCATTTGCTGCACAGGAGGAACTAGCTGCTCAACTTGCTATCACTGCGTCGGGGATGAAGTCACGGTCGCAACGCCGCAAACGGTGCTCAATTTGGATATCTAGAACTCAAGTTATTGATGAAAATGTGAAGAGTGTACATGGGTTTATATAGGATTGAGCTTAACGGGTTTGGTTACTGTTCCAAGGGATCCGCCACGAGGCGGCTCGTGGGTCAAACCCGTGTTAAATTTGCTGTCCGCAAAGTCGGTATGTCGGCAGCCGTCGTATGAACAGTACCGTATGTCGATTTTTCAGTGTATTTCTGACGTATTCCACCGTATTTTGGCATCAAATAAATCCCAAAAATTCTGAAAAAAATTCTCAAAAATCCCAGAGCCCAATATATACATGTTAGAATTGTTTCACCTCATTTCACCACTTGTAGAAAAAGTTTCTTCTTTGTATACTCTGTATTTCCTCGTATTTCCCCGTATTTGAACTTCAAACATTCTCCATAAATCCTGAGAAAAATCTCATGCTATTTATAGCCTATGATTAACTCTAGAATAGAGTTTCATAGCTATACTCCATTGTTGGATCAGCTTGTGTAATTCCAAATGAAGTTTCAGCTCCGTATTTCAACGTACTTGAGTACGTGCATGTGTAACTTGAGCAATCATGACTATAGGGACCTGTGACACACTCAACAAACAGATTAGAACAGTTCAGTAGGGTTTGTTATCATCAAACATAGGTTAGGATGTTGTTTCCAACAATAGTGTTTTGTGGCGGTTAGGGCAAAACTAGGGTTTCCTGTACTGATTAGTCGATCAAAGAAGGAATGTTGACCGACTAGTTCGATAACTAGTCGGTCGGTTGATCAACTCAGACCGACTAAGTGTAAACAGTTGCTCCTGACGAAAATCTGAACTAAGAGTTAGTCGGTCAAAGAACAACGACTGACCGACTAGTTTGACATCTAGTCGGTCGATGAACGTTCTTAGACCGACTAAGAGTAAACAGTAACTGGTATCAAAAATAATTAATGAGTTAGTCGGTTAAAGAAGCATTGCTGACCGACTAGTTTGCAACCTATCAAACTCTTTCAACGGTCATAAATTGTAGCCAACCCCTCTCAAATTCTTTTGACCAAAAACCCCCAACGGTCATAAACGGCCATTTGGGAGGGGTATTTTGGTCTTTTTACACCCAAAAAATTTCTATAAATTGTAGCCAACCCCTCTCATTTTTTCACAAATCTCAAACTATCAAACTCTTTCAAACTCTCTCTATTTGCCTAAGATCTACATTCAAGCAATCAATTCGCAGCTCTCCCCTATCGGTCAAGGCGGTATCTGAAGGCTTAAATCTTTGTCAACTTCACTCTCATCTCGTCCTCAAGCTCAAGGAACAAATTGGCTCTCAACTTCGCACTCAAGTCTCAGCTCCATCTGCTAATAAGCTCATCTGATCTATACACCACTCGCAAGTCGCAACCCGGCAATCAGGTTCCTATATATTTTAGCATAATGTTTGGACCAAACCGTAAGAATTTTAACTTCCACCTTGACAACACTACGGAGCAAGATAATCTTAATATGATTCGGGATTACCCGATACGAACACCAAATTTTGATATTGATGTCACAAACAGAAACGTATGAGTTCACGAATCCTATACATGCTTATATTACTGTTGCACAAACTTCTTTTGTCCACGCTTCTACTACTGCACAACCTATTAATCCCGATGTTCCATCTACACAACAACCCCAACTCAGATCACAAAAATCTGCGGTTTGGAAGCACTATACGGTTGAAATTGTTGACGTCAAAGGACAGCATGCAGTTTGCAAAATATTAGAGCATATTTTAGTTGCAAACCTTCTGACGGCACAACGCACCTTAAGAGACACATATAATGTGACGAAAAAAGACTTTAAACAGACCACATTAAATTTATCTGTATCTTCTTCCTCTTTATCTAATTTCTTATACTCTGCTTAGACTATAAGAAAAGAGATGTCAAGATTGGTTTTATGCCATGAATTTCCATTTAGTTATAGGGAAAGCCCGAATTAGAATAGTTTAATCAAGTGGCCATTAGCCCTGCCTTTAGAAGAGTGCTTAGAAACACTCTTCGAAGAGATGCTATGTCAGCTTTTTAAGCTGGGAAAGCTAAATTGATTGAAACTTTTGCTAGCTTAAATTCTAGAATAGCTTTAACTTTTGATATTTGGACAACAAAATTGGGAGCTTCCTATTTATGTGTTACATCGCATTTTGTAGATCATGCAGGTCATGCTTCCAAGCTTAATAAGATGATTATATGATTTAGAATGTTAGAGCATTCTCATACTGTGGGTGTTATTTCTTCTGTAATAATATCTATTATTCATGATTTTAATATTTTAGAAAAGATCAGTTACTTTTGATAATGCATTTAATAACAATGGTACAATTAGTTGTTTAAAAAGAAATTTGACCCCCGATATGGATGTGTTGTTGTTCCATCAAAGATGTGTATGTCACGTCTTGAACTTGATAGTTCACGATGGACTTAAAACTTCTTTAGTCTATTTAGATAAAATTAGGAATCTCATGTTGTATATGCATACTTCTGGCACTAGGTGACTTCAGTACAAACAACCATGTCGTACTAGGCAAAGACCATACCTTACCTTTAAATTTGATGTTTCACATAGGTGGAATTAAACTTATATAATGCTGCGTTCTATGATTAAGAATAGAGAGCAACTTAGAGATTTGCAATTACATACCTTCCACATGACCCAGCTTATGACATTACTGAAATCGAGGGGTTAACTGTAGATCATCTGCATGATTTTTTTTGGAGTATTTTTTGCTGCTACAAATATACTATCTGTGATTTACTGCCCAACATCAGTTTTAGGAGTAGAACAATTAGTTTTAATTTCCGAAATTTTATCTAAGTATAGAGACAATACACAATCTAACACTGCTATTATGCATATGATAGAAGACATGTCGATAAAACTTGCTAAGTATTGGAATATTGTTCCTCATAAGGAGGATGTTGCAATTATGTTATTAGAAATGTATTATGAAAACATGGGATTTTGTAACGGCCACTTTCCGGTCGTATGTATTTTAGCACGTGCTTTGTCTCGTGTGCGTTTTCTGTACTTGAAATTTTATTATCTTCTTCTTTAGCCCGGACGCGCGACCAAACCATGTATTCACGATCCTCTCGGTGACGCGATCGCTGCGGTATTTTCCTTGAAAGTTTTGGATGTCGAGGGTTCAATATGCTTAATACATTATTATGTTAAAATATTTTATTTATTAAAATTTGAATTTTTATATGGCTGTACGTTTTAATCCAAATGAAAAGGTATAATACTCTAATGTTAAAGGAAGAGAGAGAATCTCCTTTTAAAAAAACAAAACAATTTTTTTAAAAAACGGAAACAAACCAGTTATCAAATATTTTAACAACTTGGGTATCTTAACTCCCCCCTCACATCACGATTCCATGTCACCCACGTCTCTCGTCCCCACTCCGCACGCCTCTCTCTCCTCCCTACAAAAATTAACAGTAGACTACAACTTTTGAACCCAAAAACTTTTCACCCAGGCCTTCCACCATCCTCGTACCGAGCTTCACCTCCGCCAAGCCACCTCATCTCCCCTCACCAAAACCCTTCTGCCGTCCCTCCTTCGCCACAAAGCCCTCAACCCAGATCGAAGCACTCGCCACCTGTCATTATTCCTCCGACCAAGTCTCCGAACGCAGCCACCTCTTCCCGCCGGTGCAACGTACCCCGACCAGCGCCCCGCCTGCCGCAGGAACCCCCGCATCACACCACCTTCAAGCACCCTACTCGCTGCACCACCAAAGCCGGCGCCTCTCCCCGCACGGACCTATCCGACGGCAAGCACCGCCTCGCACTACACCGCCCTCTCCGACCATCCGAAGTGCCGACCCTCAGTCGCCCGTCGCCCTCCTGCATGCACACGTAAGTGAGAAACCCATCAATTACATTACATTAGAATACTGCAGGCTAACTAATATGTAATACATATACATTTGATGTATTTTTGAGTTCTTAATTAGAATGATCAGTGGATAATAAGCAGTTTTGTTTGTTTGTTATAAAGATGATCGAAGGGAGTCTAGGAACTCAACTATATTCCTACCATACGCATTAAAATAGAAGATTAACTACACCTTAATTAGTTTGTTTGTCTGCAGTAACGCAAAAGAAAAAGGGGTGAGTCCAGGAACCGAATTGTTTTTCAAGCACGGGCCTTTGGAATTTGATACACCAGCCTAAACTTTCATGTCCAAATGAATGAAAAGGTGCTAGTATATATAAATATATAAGTGTATATGTATATTTAAGTGGTAATATAAAATAATTAGTTCATAATGAAATGTTAGTGAATAGGGTCTCCCTGTGCTATAATCATATGAAAGCTGTAGAGGTGACTTTCTTACATAGAATTTGAAGTCCATTCATACAAATATTTTATAGCCTCTCCCTTGGCAGAGTGACCAAAATGTAGGTGTAGGGTCGAGCACACTGCTGTGTGTATGTTCCATCCCAATGCACAAGAAATTTTCACATTCTCGAAGGCTACAGATTTCACCCTAGCATTATAATACATCAACATTCACATTGGTTAATTAAGTACATTCTGATTTCTTGTGTACCTTAATTCAAAGTCAAGCACTAAGAATAAGGGTGTACCTAAATTCTTATGAATGAACATTGAAGCAGCCTTCTTTAAATACACTAGTACAGGGCAATACATAACACTACTTCCCAATGCTAATAAGACAGCATCTGCAAGTTGTACCACATATGAAATATAGGTTATTACACATAGGTTATCTTAGTAGGTTAGCATGGATATGTGTGAAAACATGTGCACCAAATGAATGACCAGTAACAGACGAGGAGAAATGGTATTGTACTTGTATATTAAATGTGTGACCTCAGCTTGTTTTAATATCAGAATACCTATGGAAAACTTTAAGTAACATGGTGCTTTTCATAATGACAGTAGGTTAGTAGCATGCTTAGTTAGTAATAATATGATGCGAACACCACCCTAGTTTAGAGAACCTAATAGAATGAATTATTATTTAAATATGTTGGGGTGAATCTAATTCAGATGCATGCGTAATAAACAGAGAACCAGTCGTTCCATGGCGTAACGCTCGACGAGACGAACCTACGACAACCGATATCACCAGAAACAAGCAAGTGATACTTGCCAGTGTTCTTTAGGCCACGTTTAGGCCAATTTTGTGTACTAGCGTAAAAGAGACTAGGCGATGAAATGATAGTCACCTAGACGCCCTTACTAGATCTAGCTTGACAACGAAGCTAGATCCGACACCTTTACCATGCTTTCATTCATGCTGCCATGTCACGTTTACTTTCGATTAACTGTACGCACTCTTATCTGTATTTTGCAATGTCATTCATGCATCGAAATGTCATCGTGATTGTGTAGCACACGCTACAATAAAATTATTAACTATTGAGGCTAGGCACCTGCTTTGCGGGCACAACCCTATGCCAATAACACTTCCTGGCTCGTGATCCAGAAGATGGGCGCCAGTCCATATACACGTGGAGGGGTAGGGTTAAACGGTCGCTTGAGCGTAGAAGTGAGCCCGTACAGCCACTTCAGCCAAAAGACGGAAACTCTGTGCACAAAATGATAAATCAGTGAATCGTGAAATAGTGTTTTCGTAGTTTCGCTACGACGTGCATGTTTGCTTCATCATGTCATTTAATTGTTGCACTTTTATATGTCATGTCATATCATTATGTAGAACTTCTAGTCGCTTTACTTTTATTTAAATCTTTGCACAAAAGTCCTCCGCTTCCTTTTTGGGAGACTTTTGCTGACATGTGCCCTCTTCTCTTTGGGTGTCACATGTCAGGTTCTGAGTCAGAGGTAGCTACAGAGGACGAGCATTTTACAGACGTTGAGTTTGAGGTACCTGTGGAGACCGAGTTCGAGGACACTAGTGACCAGTCCTAGACTTACTTGGAGTTTCCTTTTAATTGTTGTTGCTTTCATTAGTTGAGGTTAGTTTTCGATGTGTAGCACCCATCACACTGCTTTATGTTTCGGCCATGCTTTAGGCCTTTTGTTCAGACTTGGTACTTTGTGACTTTCTGTGATATTTGGAATATTTGTTGGATGTCTGGTGGATGTTTCTTGTCTGCTTTTATTTATCATTATTGTTGTTTCATCGCAATGTAAGGACCTATCATTTTTATAGTATATGGACGCTTATCAGACTTGCAGCTTCACAGCTCCAAGTCTGAGCGGACCTTCTCACGTCTTGCCTTCCATACTTGGGAAGCGGGGCGTGATAGGTTTCCTCATGCTGAACATGTAAATACGGTTAAACATAACTTAAGAACCCTTCATGCAACTTATAAGACTAGATTTGGTAGGGCTTCACATACTTCTTTTGTGTCTGCTACTACTACTTCTTCGAGTAGGATCCGACAGATGTTAGGGAAGAAGAAACAAAAACCAGTAGAGTCAGATAGTTCTTCTGGTGAACTGTCTATGTAATACCTCGTGTCCGTACATACGTGTATAATGTATGTATTTTTTGGACGTATTTGTACGCATGAAATTTTTGGGTATTTTCATGAATTTTCCATAATTTTCAAATAACTAAATTATTTTTAAATAATTTTAGAACATCATTTGAATTATATAAATGAAGTATTTAGATGAAATATCATGTATTTGAAATGGTATGATGTATTAATTATGTTTTTTATTTTCTATAAAATTATATTTTGGAAAATTATTAGGATGGCATATAACTATGTTAGGTGTCATCTTGCATGAATCCAAATTACACTTGTCCTTAAGCTTTGACTAAATTGTGTGGTGGAGATTAAATGGGAGGATATACAAAAGGGAAAAAAGAAAAAGAAAAAGAATTTTTTCTGTATGTTTTTATCCTCTTCGCTCTCTCTTTCCTCCTCCCTTGGCTCCTCCTCTCCCACCACCCAACACCACAACCTACTCCTCCTCTCCCACCACCAAATCTGT
Source organism: Scilla litardierei (assembly GCA_030789695.1). Classification (NCBI taxonomy): domain Eukaryota; kingdom Viridiplantae; phylum Streptophyta; class Magnoliopsida; order Asparagales; family Asparagaceae; genus Scilla; species Scilla litardierei. The sequence continues at coordinate 196,663,931 of CM061134.1, forward strand.
AACGGTCCGTATTTTTCAGTGCAACTATTCACGTATTTTCAATTTTTAAAAACTATTTTATAATGGCTCGTCAGAAGTTTTAAGTGATTTCAAAAATTTCTTATAAAAATATTTTGAGATATCAGACTAGTCATGAAGTATTTTAGTAAGTTCGGGTTTCATCAAATACTCAAAACAATTCTGGTAAAAATTCATTTCAATTATTACCGTTTTGGCTTAATGAATTTATTTTCTATTTAAACACCTTCAAAACGTTTTCAAAATTATACGGTATCATTATATGATCATTTAGGGCTTCCCATATTTATTTCATAATTTTCTGAAGTCAAATCGATAGAGAACCCGCAAACCCGCTTCCTAAACGTTTTGGCCCAAAACTAGTATTTCCGTACCACAAATCCTGAAACGGATCTCGTATTTGCGATTCTCGCGACGATACGAACCCGTGGGTATGTTTTCGTAATTTTTCGGACACGTTTACTGATAGGGGCAAAATCGTAATTTTGTATTTTTGACTTTATCTACTAATCAGATTTTAACCTTTTTATTGAATTACTAATTACCCTATTAACTATTTTAATTAAATTTAATCCCTACCTACCATAGCCATGACTAACACATGGAGAGGAAACGTTCACATTTTTCTAACCCTAGTCCACTCTAACACCTAATGCCACCTAACATCATTAAATTTTTTGACTAAGTATTTACTAATACTTAATTTTATATTAATTAAGTTACCTATTTAATCCCCCCAGCTTCTCAAATTACCCCATGCACAACGGGCTCTCTTCTCCGTGCAACCCTAAGCCCGCACGAGCCCATCTTCATCTCTCTCTCGCAACACCCCCCATCCTCCACTGATCTCGCCGCCCTCCGCCTGCAGCGCTGCACTCCACAACGTCGCCTCCCCTAGTATCCCCTGCCTCACCGGAGCCATCGAGCACCGCCAACGCCCTCCCAACGATTCACAGTCGTCGTCGCCAACTCCCTGCTCCACGCCTCCCCTGCTTCTGACAAGCTCCGACGAGGCTCTCGCCTCCTACACAGCCACCCGAACACCCCCCAGCGAGTACACCCTCGAAGCCGCTGTCCGCCGCATGACCTCCGACTTGCCTCCACGAGCTCCACTGTGACGATGCCATCGCTCACTCGACGTCCCCACCGGAGCTACAGTCACCTCGCCGCTGCCCTCGTTCACTCTCCTCGCCGCTCGAGGATGCTCCGACCACAGCAACCAACGCCGCCGCCAACGATGACGACGACGCCGAGTGTGGAAGCCCTCCTGAGCTCCGACGAGCATCCCAAACCCCGCACAGCCTCCCAGCGAGCACCCCCCCGAGCTCACACAACCCGCCGGAGCACCCTCCACCGCCCAACGACCTCGCCACCGTCTCCGTTCGTCTCCTCTCAGCGACGTAGCCCGCTGACGCCGACGGCAACACCGCAGCAACCCCGCTCCTCTGTCTTGCCACGCCGGAGCCCCCTGTCCAACACCGCCCGCTGCTCCGCCACCGCAACAAGACGGCCAACCCCCCTCTCCTCTCTCCGACGTGCTCACTCCACCGCCACTGCAAACGCCGCTGCCTCCTCTCGACATCGGACAGACCTACGCTCCTCCGATCTCTCCCTCCACCTGAGCCCGCTCGAGAGACTTGTCGCCGCTGCTCCGATGTGCCACCGCCTCGAGTCCGCCTTCGCCTCCGCTGCTCTCGCCGCCACGAAGGTCGTCGTCCCCCGCCCCGTTGCCGACGAGCGAACGATGCCCCCAAGCCCCCCATGCACGTACGGGGAAAACGACAGTAGGGGTAAGTTTTTATAACGTTTTTTTAAGAACGAATACGTATTCGTATTCGTATATTTCGAGTATTTTAATATTTTATAAAATAGGATATAAGGTTAATTGCTTTTAAGTCCGTAATAAATTATATAAAGATCAGAAAAATATGAGACTAGCTCTGGAAAATCAGAAATAACGTTCTGGACCCAATGGCACTAGTTTCATCTTAATCTGACGCTTAGTTTTTCCAAAATTAATTTTTAAGCCTAAAAGTTAAATCCATCATTTTCATTCAAAAATCAGTAACGTGTTATTTTCACGTAAACTTATATATGATAAAAATATATGTGAAAGTACTCTCCAAGACGGCCATTTTGACAGTTCATTTGCAACTTTCCAATGCAGATTGCATCCAGAATAAATGTTTGAATAATTATGTCACTAATTGAAAAATAGTTTTTAAATTGTTTTGAGCTTTTAAAAAATTATAAAAATTAATATAAGCTTCAGAAAAATATTTCCTCCTACGATAAAATTATTTTCCTTATAACTAGGCTATAGAAAAATTTAGAACGCTTTTTGACTACGTTTCAATCCGTTTAAAAATCGAAACGACCAAATTATTTAAATAGAAATGTCGCGTTCTTTAACCAACTGTTCTTGTGATTGCAGGTACCAATTCTTGTGCACCAACGTCCGTAGAAGCCCTAGAACCAATCTCGGCTTGCTACGTCGATCTCGAAATCAGTAAGTCACGATTAATTCTAATGTTAGAAAATTAGATAAGTGTACCCGTATGAACTTAGGACACCACTATAGCCTCCGAACGGCTACTTGACTTGAACCGAACTAGAAACCTAATCTAATAGGAAAGTAATCAACTATATATTACTTTGCCAACTTTCAACTTTGGTGGTTGTTAAACACAAACATCAACTTGGGTAAATTGTGTACTACCGAAACTACCACCCTTAAACCAACAGTTTTTGTATTCCATGTTTGTTGGACTTGTCTTTATCCTCAAATTTCTTAGCATCTGCTCTGCTTTACTTTCTGGTTTTAAAACCAGTGGTCCTGGTTAACTATCATTGTGAACAAGGAATTGATAACATCTTGAAACAATACTAGACACCCCGAAGTGTTGGACTTGTCTTTATCCTCACTTCGCTTGGCTAGCTTGCTTTGAAAAGAATGTCTGGCTTTCTGGTTTTCAATAAGAAAGTCAACCAGTTGACTTGGTTTGACTAGCAACATGTGGAACAACTTGTATCTTGTGGAATATCGTGTGGAACATCTCGTGGAACATCATGAAAAGGAAATGTACATAGAACACTTGACACATCACTGAGGTTTGGGGTAACTCATAGTTGAGAGAGTGCGGGAGTGACTGGAGTTCGATCTTCCCGTCCTGTCGCCTGAGTTTCGGCATCCCGTCCTGCTGCCTGGGTTTTGGTAAAATACATGTCCTGCTGCCTGTGTTTTTGGCATTCGTCTGGGTCGCGCCCAGGCAAGAGATGGACTTGATGGTCACATATTGTACTCTCCGACTTGAGTCACGTAGTGTAGTTACTTTTGCACAGTCACTTTTACTTTACGAACCACAGTCACCTTTACTTTACACGTTCAATGCACGTTACTTACTACACTTGTGCAGTCACAGTACTTTACCTGTCATAATTTTAGCTACCGCAGTAGTATGTTTCACTTGCCTAGCCTGTTTTACACAGTACAGTGGTTCTCTCCTTCAGTTCAGTTTGCCTTTACTTTTCAGTTATGTACAGTTGCTGCTCAGTACTTTACTTTTCACTCTGGTCTGCTCGTATGTAGTTACTCTTGTCATACTTGTGCACTGCTTCTTTTCTATATTTAGAATTGTTGTGACTTACCTACGGTTCCATCTCCGTGGAACCGCAGACGACGTACATATGGAGGTAGATGCTCCTGAGCTAATAGCGCCAGAATTCGACCACAGCTTCCAGAGCTATTTTCAGTGTTGTGTATTTTATTCTTTCATGTATATTTGTTGGGACATCTTGTACAGTACGGAATGTAATAATTGGACACTATTTGAGTATTTTTGTACATCTCTGCATCGTGGCTATTTTGTTTTCACTGGTAACCTGCAGGACCTGCGCAAATATCAAATAAGTAACGGGCCCCCGAAAACGGGTCATTACAAGTTTGGTGGCCCACGCAGGTCCGCGCTAACTACCTCGTTACTTGTATTTTGGAGTATGTTGTTACTTGTATTCCGGCCATTGTAGATAGAACTAAATTCTGAAAAAATTATGTTGGAAAGCTCTTTTTGTGTACTCCAACTTTCATTTGGGCTCGTGATCTGATTATGCCTGCAGTAGCTTGAAATAGCTTCAAATAGCTTCAAATAGCTAAGTTACAGCAAGATAGCAAATCTGGCAGAAACTGAACCCCTGCACGGTATTGACTAAAACGTGAACTATACTTATTCATTTTCTATAAACTTATACATTTTGGATATCTACATTCCAAGAGCTACAATTTTTGTGTAGGATGAAATTATCAAAATCTGACTTCAATAGGGAGAAATTCGTTGATGAAGTTGTGACATATTTTCTGAAATTACATAGATTTACTATGACATAGTGTACATGCCACTATAATTAGCACACACCTCCAGATTTTCTGATATTTAATATCTGCAACCCTAACTAGTATACCTACAACTTTCATTTACAAAGTTGTGTCAAATTCATGTTAGGAATAGTTGATATCTGTTAATGTTTATGAGTGTTTGTATATTTCCAGCAAGCTGAATTGTTTAGGTGATGTTTTGAACTATGCTTTGGTGTTAATATCACTTTCAATATTAATCATTAATGTTGTTATATGTTGGTTAGAATGCAATTTTTATGCTTCTATGCTTATCACTAATGGTTATGATAGTTCTTAATTTACATGTTTTACGCATGATAGTTGTCCGCCCCACTCCCCAGAATACCCGGCATTTATAAATTTTTTTCCAAGTATCCTGAAGAGTGAGAGTGATGAGAGAGGATAAGAAAGAGAAAGAAGAGAACTGAATATGCAGGCCACTGCGCACATGCTGGGATAGCACAAGTGAAGCTTCACTATGATATCAGCAACCTCATAAAACAACAACAACACTTTATATATAACATGTTACATTCACATACATAGTCCAAATGTACCAACCCATATATACAGCCACTCTCCACCTCCAAGGACAATGTTGTCACAACACAACCTACATCCCTCACCAAGTGCTACCCCTGAAACTCAACTCCAAACCACCTCCAACCATGCTACCCCTGTCACCTGAAAAATAGGGAGGAGCACGTCAATGCGTGCCCCAGTAGGAACCAACTTGGATTTGGAACACCGTTTTAAGGTTATTAATCCATAAGACAAGGCAAGAGAAATAAGGCATGCAAACTAAGTGTCGAAATGAAAAATAAATAGCTAGTAAGGGATCATACCTGCGGTCCAATGTCGGGCTGCTGCAAGAAAAGGATTAGCACGAATAAAAATACAAATATTCATGCAATCACAACTTAAAAAGGGAATCACAAGTGCCAGAAGTATAACACAGTGTCGCCGGTGAAGCAAGTAAAGGAAAAAGGGAAGTACTGCCAGCAGAAGGAATAACATGCCAAATTCTCATTTAAATATTTTATAATTGAATTAATTGGAACTTGGGTAAACTGTGCGATACCAGGACCTGGACTTCACCCCAAATTTGGGGTGAATATAGCACTCGACGCAGTGGACACGGGCACTGTACGTCGGGCCTCTCAGCTCCCCCGTCCCTGACAGGAGTGAGGCTCTACCACAATAACACAACCTCCGTATGTCCCCTCCACTCCCGGTAAAGGCGAGTGGGCATAAATATCACATATCACATAATCATTTCCCCTAATTTCTCAGTCCAGGCCTCATATCCACAATTTACTCAAATCCCACCTAAAACCCGGCTTCTGCTAACTCACCCTCATTAGAGAGGACTGAGATATATCCAGTTTTTATAATTTAACACCATTCGTAACACATTAGGGGTCATGATGGCATGGTTGACATATCACCTTAGTCATCCATCATTAAACATAGGGTCATGCACTCACGTGACATGCCCTCTATCACAACATATCATCCATTAACAATTACAATGTATCCATGCCATTCAAGCCTCCAACTTCACCAATTATCATTATGGCTCAAGGCCAATACTAAGACATGCACGTTACTCAAATTATTAGATAGTGTCTTCGTTGAGGCATTTCATCGAACACATGACGGGAGTCATTCATATCAAGGAAACACAATATAATTTACATGTGCCAATGGCCTGAACATTCATTCCACCACACAACCATAATAAGCAAGAATAATGATGGCCAATTAACCACAATTAATGAATAAACACTTAATGAATTCAGTTTGCTGAAATTGCAGGAAGTGACAATACATGGCCATTTAACATCAGTTTCCATTGAGAATTTGATAAATTGTCCCAAATGAAAGTTATAGAAATACTAGTCTTGGATTCACAGATAAGCTTTCATGCAAAAATATTAAGTAGGTGATTTATGGTGAATTATTTTGTGAAGTGTGTCAAATCTTTTTTTCAGACAGATTTATGGGTCTGTATTCAAATCCAATTTTGGGCATGTTGCAGCCAGAAATTCAACATATAATCACTCTGATGAATTTTTAGAAAAACTTGTTAACTTTCCAACAAGACCAAAAACATAAAATTCCATTGTGTGTGTAGGTGTCTAGGCCAATTTTACTAAACTGTGTGAACACTGAAAATCAAACAGACATGTTGTAAAGATGGATTTATTTCTTCTGATTCTTGAATTGAACATATATCAAAATTTATATGATTTTGGGGTAGAATTTCAAGATCTACAAGATCATATTTTTTTCGAACCCTAATTCGAGCTACAGTAATCAGAATCAAGGCAAATTAGATATCAAGAATTGCAGAATTTCAAAAGGGATAACTTTGCTAAGAATTTTCAAGGGAAATCCATGGAAATTGGATTATAGCATATTAATTTGATTACCACCAATTCATATTCATAAAACATGGTATAAAAACTTGATAAAATGAAACCCTAATTAAATTACAAATCCAAGTTTGTTTCCTACCTCAAACTTGATTTCCCTTTTCCTTCTCTTTCTCTTCTTCTTCTTCTTCTTCTCCTTCTCTTCTTCTTCTTCTCCTTTTTTCGTTGAAGAATTTCGGCCATGGGGATTGGGGGGTGGCTAGCCAACATGGGGAGAGAGGGGAGAGAAAGGTGGAGAGAAAATGAGAGAAAGAGAGAAAACACTAGATTTCTCTCCCTTTTTCTCTCTTTTTCTTATTCCTTTCTTCTCTTCCAAGAAAGGAATATTCCAAGGGAATATTCCATGTGAAAATGACAAGAATACCCCTCCATCATCTAGGTATTTACAAGTTTGCCATTACTTTATGCACCGACCACTTAAATATGTACGCACAGCAAATTTAGTCCAAATGACAGTTTTGCCCCTCGCCTTTCTAAAAATTTACGGGGGTTGCCATTGACCCCTAACCCTTTTCACACTAGCATGGCTCTTCCTACACACATTCACGCACATCCATGCATGCATACATGCTTCACACACACGTCTAACACATTCCTGTTGTTTTACACCCACGACATCATTTGCTCTTCTCCCGCATTCACATCTCGCATTTTCTTCCCTTAGCCACGTATTACGGCCTAATCCCCTTTGTACTACGTCACATACATCGATATCTACGCTTATTTCATGCCCACGTATGCATCGTAGGTAGAAATACCACGTGTGTTCAGTAGAATACACGTATATTGCAAAATAGGGCATGACATCCTACCCACCTTAAAATAAAGTCCGCCCTCGGACTTTCTAGGATGTGAACTCTGCCCAAGGTCCCCTCAATATGATGGTCTCGCTATCCATGAAGTACGAGCAAAATTACATACTTATGCCACACGTATATACACTATATACTTCACTGTCACCATACACATCCGAATCGCACACATGTCACAGATATATCATATTATTCATCTAGTAGCACATCCATATTACTATATGTATCACTACATACATATACATAAACATCCCTCACATAAACATCTAAGAATACATATGCCACAGATAGGTCTCTATATGTATCCTTATACGCATCCAGGTCACTACTCATACCTATATGATATGACGTTACTTCATATCCATATCATGATTCGTAGGGCACTCACACATGGTACACTTTCATATACACCACAAATAGATTCAGGTATAAATGACTTACGTCCTACCCGTTTATATATACATATATACATATACATCTATATCCATGCACGAACACACAACAATACACATCAATTTACACACCGTACTTGGCAAACCGGGTCACCATCACGTGTAATGCCCTGTGGAGCTACTGCACACGTACTAAGGGGGGTGCTAAGAGATTTATTCCTAACTATTGTGCAATGAACAAACGACAATGCGGAATAAACAACAATCAACAAGAATTAAGCATACGCAAACAAAGCATGTAACGGGTTCGGATCCACCCAAGTCTCCCCGACTTGTTCCCGGTGATCCTACGTCCCAACCACCTGGATCCCCTCCGGATACTTGAGTTAGAAACCCTAACTCAAGATTTAGCACTATGAAATTCTTGTGAAAAACCTTCACAAGACCAAATCATACAAATGACATGTGACTCCCACAAACCGTGATCACACCCTCTCTCACAACCGAGAGACACAATTCAAATAACGATTGAAATGAAATAAACACTTGCCTACAAAATCCTATGCCTTGAGAGAACTTACCAAATATTAGGGCAAGAAGGATTTTGGGGAAGATGATGACACCAAGCCCTAGCTCCACCAAGATGGACAGCAATAGGTGGCTAGGATGAGGTTGGTGTCCTTGGATTCAAAGCCCTTGGCTTGAATGGCTCACAATGGAGAGAATCTCTCTTGAGGATATTGGCTCAAGGAGTGAAGGGAGAGATTCTTGTGAGGAAGAGAGAGCTTGGAATTAGCTTGAGAAAACTCTTCTCTTAGGTCTGAAAATACTTGGATAATGGACCTCTAACTTTGCCTCAAACGAATCAAGTTTGTATTTATAGAGGCAAGGAAAATCGTGTTGGAAAAGTTCCCAACGGCTCTATTCTGAACCAGACTAGTCGGTCAAAGAAGGATCACTGACCGACTAGTTCATCAACTAGTCGGTCGATGATACAACGTAGACCGACTAACGGTTGAACAGCCAAAAGGTCGAAGTACAGGCAATGACAACTAGTCGGTCTAAGAATACTTTCCGACCGACTAGTTTCACAACTAGTCGGTCGGTGAATGCTCTTTGACCGACTAACAGTCGAAATAGAATAGGCTGACTTCAAGTAGACTTAGTCGGTTTAAGAACAAATGCTGACCGACTAGTTTCTCAACTAGTCGGTCGACAAATGTTCTTTGACCGACTAACTCGAAACAGTAGCTCAGGCTGAAAAAGACTGAACACAACTAGTCGGTCTGAGAAGGACTCCTGACCGACTAGATCGTCATCTAGTCGGTCGGTGAACCTTCTTTGACCGACTAATTGATCAACATGGAAAGAGCTGAATTTATCAATGCATCTAGTCGGTTCATGTAGAGTTGCCGACCGACTAGATCGTCATCTAGTCGGTTGGTGGCTCTTCTTGAACCAACTAATATGCACTAGAAGCCGAGGGAAGAAGCGATAGGCTTCGGGAAAGTTTCAATGGCTTCTATGATAATCCTAGCTCTAAGATATGAGCGAAATGAAGATAATAATGTAAGTCCTACTCAAGGCTTAACATTCTAAACTATGAAGCTAGAAGACAATAAATAATACATTGACGAACCGTCTTCAAAGCTTCAATCTTCATTCTTCTTGACTTCAATAAAACTCCTTGAGCTTCAACGAAGCTTCAGGCACATGATCACGCGTATTAAGAAGTCTTGAGATGTCGCTTTTGATGTACGTATTCTTTTGGCGACGATCTCCATAACTGCGCTCACAAACAGTTAGTATACGATATTTATGTTTGCTCATCATCCAAAACCAAATCCGGGGAATCAATACACAACATTCTCCCCCTTTTTGGTGATGACAAACCAACATAAATAATAATCAATAATGATGATTCAATTGAAATTTACTTACTCCCCCTACATTGATGACACGTTAGTCTCGTATTAAATATTAATCATACGCATCAAGCAGATGAGGGAAATAATACATTGACGAACCGATTATTGACATATAGGATCTAAATCCATTTTTATATCTTCACTCCCCCTGAATCTAACATATCAAATTAGATTCACGGTAAATTGCGTTGAATCATCAATTAGCACATTGTCATTATTATATCTCTCCCCCTTTGGCATTAGCAAAAAGAGCGGGAGGAGACCAACGACAAAACCAATGGCTAAAAAAATAAAGCACGGGAGTCGAAGAATACGACCATGGTCCAAATGACACCAATGAAGAATATCCAATGTAAAATACCGAATAAAAGCAAAACGTGCCAATGAGACCATAGTCGAAAATCGTAAAACAAAATCATAAAATCATTGGCGAAAATCGAAAAACGAAATCACCAAGCCATAGGCGAAAATCGAAATACGAAATCATCAAAACACAAATCAAGTTCACTTATTGAGTTTTGGAACATACTCTCCAATCTCAACATTCTTAGTTAAATAGAGTGCATGGAAAACAATTCTATGTTCCCATAGAAAGAATTCTATTTAACCAAAAATAAAATCGTCGAAATATGCAAAAGTAGCAAAAATGATACCAATCGTAATATGCAAAAGTGTTATGCCAAAATAGATAGAACATCAAAGATCAATGGCATAAGCAACTATAGTATGCTAAATGAAAATGATACCAATGTAGATATTCTACCAATGGACGTATTTAACACACATGGATACCAATGTAAATCAAAAGTAAGAATATACTTACAACATTAAGCTCCCCCTACTTTGGTGCATCACTTAAGCACCATCAACTCCAATTGAATGAAAATCCTTGCAAATCACGGAGTTGGTAGGGTTTGTATCCCACGGTAGATTAAACCTAGACAAACTTAATATGGAGCTAAAAATTTGATTTGATGCTCCTTCTCTTATCCTTGAGTACCTAAAGGTAAAATGTCATTCCATGGTACCCAAGGACATTGGGTCCTAAGAAATTAGACTTTTGGAAGCCAAGTCCAATTGGACTTAGACTTCCCCACATAATTATCATTATGCACGACATTCATGAAATACGAATTCATATAAACTTGTTTTTCTTTCATGCTTGTGTCCTTTGGGCTCAAAATGGTGTAGATTTTGGGAGCCCTAGTCATATTGGGAGCATGCATGCGTTGTTGATTTCTACGTGATGCATGTCGTGGATAGGCATAAGGAACATGATGCAAAGGTGCATGATGATAATTATTCATATGAAAATGAGGATGAGCATATGAATGTGGTGGAACACGTGCATGAGTGTGTCTCACATGGTGTGCACGTGCTCGTGGATGCGGAGCATAGAAATCATCATATGTGCTAACATGTGGGGTAGGATGTGTGTTCCTACGTGGCATGGTATACATGAAAGCATGACCCTTCTTTAGAGGTCCACCCAAAGTGGGTTTCTTCCCAAATGGGGGCGTGTTCCTAGCGGAAGCACCATTGGTAGAAGAACTACCCATGAAGTGTTTACTTCCACTAGTAGAAGCATCGGAAGATGGCCTAACAAAGGTGGCGGACGATTTGGACAAATCTCCCATCTTATACCCCAAGCCAATGTGATGATTGGCCGGAGGTAAGTCATTTAGGATATTATCCAACTTGCCCTTACCTTTGTTGAATTCATAAATTCGGCCTAATGTGCTCTCATGCTTCTCGGTGAGAGAATGTAAAGAAGCGTCCAAAGTGGACACTTGCGATGCGAGTGCACAAACACGTGACTTGAGATTTTTATTCTCAATACTCAAAGTTGAGATTTGAGACGTCAAATCCGCTATCACATGTTCATCCGAATCCTCGATATGAACAAGCTTGAGTTGAGATTTGAGATGGTCAATCTCATTTCTCAACACTTCAACAACAGTGTCGTTGTTGACGATGATAGGCTTAGGCGAGTTTTTAAGACTATCTAGTTCATTCTTAGTCTTAATAAATCTAGTAGCCAAATTAGAAAACTTATTCCAAAGTTGTTCGTTGGATATTTTAAGTTCATCATTCGTTACCTCATCGCCTTCATCCTCGCTTCCATCCTCGCTTTCATCGGAGGAAGTGTCTTGATCACGTTTCTCTTTTCCCATGAAGCACGTGTGTGCTTTCTCCACACGTTCATCATCCGACTCTCCACTTGAGGAGTCCTCTTTGGAATCGGTGAATGTGCAGACAAGTCCTTTCTTGTGCTTTTTCGACTTGTCGTACTTGGATGCCTTCCACTTCTCCTTGTGTTTGTAGAGAGGACAATCTGGCTTGATATGTCCTGGCTTGTTGCATTTATAACACAAGGGAGTAGAAGCATTAGTCAAAATAAATTTTGATTTACTTTTCAACTTACCTTGTCGGAAGAATCGGTTGAACTTCTTTGCCACATCGGCCAAAGCTTCCATGTCCAACTCTTCTTCTGATTCTTCATCATAGGTAGATGGAGCGGCCTTGTATGCAATCGCCTTCTTCTTTGGCTTGTCTTGCTTCAAGTACGCTTTCATCTTCTCCTTCATCTTGATCTTACTTTCCTTGCGTACCTCGTAAGACAACAAGGTACCCATTAATTAAACAATGGTATATTTATACATATCGTTACCTTCCTCGATGGCGAAGGTACGCTTTTTCCTAGAAGAGGGAAGTCCGTCAATAATCTTCACGACTTTCTCCTTTTGGGTGTAGACCTTCCCAAGAGCTTCCAATTCGTTGGAAATGTCCACGAAGTGAGCATAGTAGTCCTTCATGGTTTCACCCTGTTCCATGTGAAACAACTCAAACTCTTTGTTAGCAACAACGAGTTTAGAATCTTTTACCGTGCTCGTTCCTTCGTGCAAGATGAGGAGTTGGTTCCATACTTGATATGCACTCTTACATGTGTATATCTTGTTGAAGTCTTCGGGCTCCAACGCACATTGCAAGGCATTCATCGCCTTGGCATTGCTTACCTCCGCGGCGACTTCCTCGGTAGTCCACTTCGCGAAATCTTGTTCGACGGGCTCAACATACACCGTCAATATGGCTCTCCAAAGTGAAGCGCTCCGGAGGAAGGTTTCCATCCGGCATTTCCAGTACCCATAGTTGGTACCGTTGAAATGAGGAGGCCTGACAGAGGATTGCCCTTCCATAACAGAAGACGATCCGTGACGATCCTTGAAGACGTTGTAGTCGTTGTTTGTCATAGCTTTGACCTTGTAGCTTTAACCTTGGCTCTGATACCAAATGTAATGCCCTGTGGAGCTACTGCACACGTACTAGAGGGGGGTGAATAGTACTTAAAATAATTAAGAGAGTTATTCCTAACTATTGTGCAATGAACCAACGACAATGAGGAATAAACAAAAATCAACAAGAATTAAGCATACGCAAACAAAGCATGTAATGGGTTCGGATCCACCCAAGTCTCCCCGACTTGTTCCCGGTGATCCTACGTCCCAACCACCCGGATCTCCTCCGGATACTTGAGTTAGAAACCCTAACTCAAGATTTAGCACTATGAAATTCTTGTGAAAACCCTTCACAAGACCAAATCATACAAATGACATGTGACTCCCACAAACCGGGATCACACCCTCTCTCACAACCGAGAGACACAATTCAAATAACGATTGAAATGAAATAAACACTTGCCTACAAAATCCTATGCCTTGAGAGAACTTACCAAATATTAGGACAAGAAGGATTTTGGGGAAGATGATGACACCAAGCCCTAGCTCCACCAAGATGGACAGCAATAGGTGGCTAGGATGAGGTTAGTGTCCTTGGATTCAAAGCCCTTGGCTTGAATGGCTCACAATGGAGAGAATCTCTCTTGAGGATATTGGCTCAAGGAGTGAAGGGAGAGATTCTTGTGAGGAAAAGAGAGCTTGGAATTAGCTTGAGAAAACTCTTCTCTTAGGTCTGAAAATACTTGGATAATGGACCTCTAACTTTGCCTCAAACGAATCAAGTTTGTATTTATAGAGGCAAGGAAAATCGTGTTGGAAAAGTTCCCAACAGCTCTATTCTGAACCAGACTAGTCGGTCAAAGAAGGATCGCTGACCGACTAGTTCATCAACTAGTCGGTCGGTGATACAACGTAGACCGACTAACGGTTGAACAGCCAAAAGGTCGAAGTACAGGCAATGACAACTAGTCGGTCTAAGAATACTTGTCGACCGACTAGTTTCACAACTAGTCGGTCGGTGAATGCTCTTTGACCGACTAACAGTCGAAATAGAATAGGCTGACTTCAAGTAGACTTAGTCGGTTTAAGAACAAATGCTGACCGACTAGTTTCTCAACTAGTCGGTCGACAAATGTTCTTTGACCGACTAACTCAAAACAGTAGCTCAGGCTGAAAAAGACTGAACACAACTAGTCAGTCTGAGAAGGACTCCTGACCGACTAGATCGTCATCTAGTCGGTCGGTGAACCTTCTTTGACCGACTAATTGATCAACATGGAAAGAGCTGAATTTATCCAGGCATCTAGTCGGTTCATGTAGAGGTGCCGACCGACTAGATCGTCATATAGTCTGTTGGTGACTCTTCTTGAACCAACTAATATGCACTAGAAGCCGAGGGAAGAAGCGATAGGCTTCGGGAAAGTTTCTAATGGCTTCTATGATAATCCTAGCTCTAAGATATGAGCGAAATGAAGATAATAATGTAAGTCCTACTCAAGGCTTAACATTCTAAACTATGAAGCTAGAAGACAATAAATAATACATTGACGAACCGTCTTCAAAGCTTTAATCTTCATTCTTCTTGACTTCAATAAAACTCCTTGAGCTTCAACGAAGCTTCAGGCACATGATCACGCGTATTGAGAAGTCTTGAGATGTCGCTTTTGATGTACGTATTCTTTTGGTGACGATCTCCATAACTGCGCTCACAAACAGTTAGTATACGATATTTATGTTTGCTCATCATCCAAAACCAAATCCAGGGAATCAATACACAACATCACGATGTCACACCGTATGTACACCGGACCCCTAAACACTCAGTACTCAGTCATCAGGGTTTACTCACAATTACCTATATGCACATAAATATCTATAAGCACACAATATTTAGTCACATCCATATATACATTCACGTGCACTTACTAACACATGCATGATCAAGTCATTTAGGTCAGCAATCGTAACCATAGATAAATATACACATAACCTCACATCCATAGCAGTGCACCTACTGCCTCACACAGATAGGTACATATACCACACACACACAATACATACAAGAGTGCACAACATAATACGTTCCCCGCCATATGTTATATATATAACTACTTTTGCACATCCTACGCATATTCTGTCATAATAGCCAAATGATTATAAACATCTATCTACACTCCACATACTCGTATACACATAAATGTACAAACAAATACACACATTCCAATACCTGCTTATCAAACAGTTTCATTCACTTACATTCATTAAATATATATATACACCTAGGTTTCATACTCATCATATTCATATGCCCACTTCATATGCATATACATACACACATGCACTGTTACAGACTTACACATACATGCATACACACAGGAATACGCTTATCTATGATACACCTTGATAGGCAACCATGCCGGAAAATTTCACAGATAAACAAACAAGGATATTTATTAGTATATACATATTCAACCAATATACGCACAACCACATATGCTTCTACTGCACACTGCACATACATTTTCACATCCCGATACTCCGCTATGAAGCATATATTAGAAATCCATACAACCATATAAATATTCACATATACACATCAACCAATACTCCACACGGATACTCTATATAACCCAATTATATGCACATACTCATTATGTTCACACAGAAACATACACATTAATTCCTTATATTGATATCTAAGCCTACATATAGCCAAATACACGTTGGCTCATACACACCAGATTATTATTCTAATAGCAGGTATGCACACAGACATGCATATATGTCCATTAGGATCCATGCAACCATGCACATACATTCCCATGTATGGGCGCACACACCAATTCACACATTCTATACATATCCTGCTATTATACACTCATACAGTCAAGCTACTCAAACTACACTAGCAGGTATTCAGTAGCTACCCATACCATCATATACATAGCATCCACTATTTACATACTCTAACTAGTATACATATGCAAATAGGTGCATTCCAATATTCCTACACATCTAGTAGGTAGTCACACCCCATATACGTATACATTCATATACTGATACTTGTATATCAGAATAGGGATCATTCACATACATATACATATAACCACTCATAAGACATATACCAATACACATTCAATAATAACAACACATATACACAATCACACCACGCTTGCTACAACACACCTACATACATTCAAGTATCTCATTTACCAATACACAGTCCCCCTCATGCCACTATATACGGAAGGGTGCATGCACTACACATGCATCCAAATGGTCCTATAAACAACATTCCACAGGGTAAACGTATACACAGTTATATACTAATACAGTAACTCCACTTAACCGTGCAAACCCTTAGCCATCCCACTTATACACGCCCTGCATAATCTCGTATCCTTATATCCATCACATCTTACATGCGTTACACGTCACACTTATATCCTTATCCCAAACTAGGCACGGTATAGAGCTAAGTGCATGAACTTAGGGTGGCCGGGTTTAAAGCACCCATGCCCACCTTAGGATACATCTACTCTAAATACCCTGGAGCATTTCTTGTATTATTCATACGTCCATTACTTAGCTATATCGCTACATACACACCATATATGTCCATAGCACAACACCTATCTTCACGCCCATGACCATATACCAAAGTAAATCAATATACCAACTCCTATCGGCATATAGGCAGCAGATACATATACTCAATGCAACACTCGATATATATATATATATATATATATATATATATATATATATATATATATATATATATACTAACCTTCCTCACATATATCTACACCCTCTACCTATACAAGCTTACATATATATTCACACATATACACTTTCCCACATATGTCCAAAGACAATGTGGACATCCACTACTTTATCCATACAAGGGCAGATGTACGCACATTGGTGTACTCCCCACATGAAACACAACTATAATTTAAGAGATAGTGAACCGCATACATGCACTCACATCACATACGTACACACCCTCACCCATGTCTCTACAAACATATAACATCCCCGCTAGCTAATATGTATCCACCAGTACACATCCACTAATAAACATATCTTTTCACCTATACCTCAGAGTCACACAAGTATAACACATACCTACTCACATACTCGTATCATGTATCTATATAGGGACAATATATGTATACGCTCAAGTATTCACCCACCTAGTATAAACACCCGCACACTATAACCATTCAAGATACACGTAACCTTCATGTCATTCAAATATAAATACATATACTAACTACAAGTATACCACAAAATATATAATTCTAATATCCAAGCACAACAAACGCACTTATACATGCGATTTCACCCAATTATAAATACACCAGCATATCCACAAATACTCAACTATAGTATAATACATCGCATGAAGTTTATCCCCGAACTACCAAAAGCTAGGGGTTTAATGGTGGATCACTTACAACTCTAAGGTCACTAAAGTCTCTACCCGCTTTAGGGGTAATCTATCCCAATCAAACATTAAAGCATTACATGTACTATCCTTACCACATCACAGTGCGGGGACCTGCATGGGCCGCCAAAAACTGTCACGCCCCACTTCCCAGAATACCCGTCATTTATAAAAAAATTTCCAAGTATCCTGAAGAGGGAGAGTGATGAGAGAGAATAAGAAAGAGAAAGAAGAGAACTGAATATGCAGGCCGATGCGCACATACTGGGATAGCACAAGTGAAGCTTCACTATGATATCAACAACCTCGTAAAACAACAACAACACTTTATATATAACATGTTACATTCACATACATAGTCCAAATGTACCAACCCATATATACAGCCATTCTTCACCTCCAAGGATAATGTTGTCACAACACAACCTACATCCCTCACCAAGTGCTACCCCTGAAACTCAACTCCAAGCCACCTCCAACCATGCTACCCCTGTCACCTGAAAAATAGGGAGGAGCACGTCAATGCGTGCCCCAGTAGGAACCAACTTGGATTTGGAACACCGGTTTAAGATTATTAATCCACAAGACAAGGCAAGAGAAATAAGGCATGCAAACTAAGTGTCGTAATGAAAAATAAATAACTAGTAAGGGATCATACCTGCGGTCCAATGTCGGGCTGCTGCAAGAAACGGGTTAGCACGAATAACAATACAAATATTCAAGCAATCACAACTTAAAAAGGGAATCACAAGTGCCAGAAGTATAACACAGTGTCACCGGTGAAGCAAGTAAAGGAAAAAATGGAAGTACTATCAGCAGAAGGAGTAACATGCCAAATTCTCATTTAAATATTTTATAATTGAATTAATTGGAACTTGGATAAACTGTGTAATACCAGGACCTGGACTTCACCCCAAATTTGGGGTGAATATAGCACTCGACGCAGTGGACATGGGCACCGTACGCCAGACCTCTCAGCTCCCCCGTCCATGGCAGGAGTGAGGCTCTCCCACAATAACTCAACCTCTGTATGTCCCCTCCACTCCCGGTAAAGACGAGTGGGCATAAATATCACATATCACATAATTATTTTCCCCAACTTCTCAGTCCAGGCCTCATATCCACAATTTACTCAAATCCTACCTAAAACCTGGCTTCTGTTAACTCACCCTCATTAGAGAGGACTAAGATATATCCAGTTTTTATAATTTAACACCATACGTAACACGTTAGGGGTCATGATGGCATGGTTGACATATCACCTTAGTCGTCCATCATTAAACATAGGGTCATGCACTCACGTGACATGCCCTCTATCACAACACATCATCCATTAACACTTACAATGTATCCATGACATTCAAGCCTCTAACTTTACCAATTATCATTGTGGCTCAATGCCAATACTAAGACATGCATGTTACTCAAATTATCGGATATTGTCTTTGTTGAGGCATTTCATCGAACACATGACGGGCGTCATTCATATCAAGGAAACACAATATAATTTACATGTGCCAAGGGCCTGAACATTAATTCCACCACACAATCATAATAAGCAAGAATAATGATGGCCAATTAACCAAAATTAATGAATAAGAGCAACACTTAATGAATTCAGCTTGCTAAAATTACAGGAAGTGACAATACATGGCCATTTAACATCAGTTTCCATTGCGAATTTGATAAATTGTCCCAAATGAAAGTTATATATATACTAGTCCTGAATTTACATATAAAATTTCAAGCAAAAATATTAAGTAGGTGATTTATGGTGAATTCTTTGGTGAAGTGTGTCAAATCTGTTTTTCAGACAGATTTCTGGGTCGGTATTAAAATCCAATTTTTGACATGTTGCAGCCAGAAATTCAACATATAAGCACTATGATGAATTTTTAGAAAAACTTGTTAACTTTCCAACAAGACCAAAAACACAAAATTTCATTGTGTGTGTAGGTGTCTAGGCCAATTTTGCTAAACTGTGTCAACACTGAAAATCAAACAGACATGTTGTAAAGATGGATTTATTGCTCCTGATTGAATTGAACATATATCAAAATTTATATGATTTTGGGGTAGAACTTCAAGATCTACAAGCTCATATTTTTTTCGAACCCTAATTCGAGCTACAGTAATCAGAATCAAGGCAAAATTAGACATCAAGAATTGCAGAATTTCAAAGGGGATAAATTTGCTAAGAATTTTCAAGGGAAATCCATGGAAATTGGATTATAGCATATTAATTTGATTACCACTAATTCATATTGATAAAACATGGTATAAAAACGTGATAAAATGAGACCCTAATTAAATTCCAAATCCAAGTTAGTTTCCTACATCAAACTTGATTTCCCCTCTCATTCTCTTTCTCTTCTTCTTCTTCTTCTTCTTCTTCTTCTCCTTCTTTTTTTGTTGAAGAATTTCGGCCATGGGTTGGGGGGTGGCCGGCCAACATGGGGAGAGAGGGGAGAGAAAGGTGGAGAAAAAAATGAGAGAAAGCGAGAGAACACTAGATTTCTCTCCCTTTTTCTCTCTTTTTCTTATTCCTTTCTTCTCTTCCAAGAAAGGAATATTCCAAGGGAATATTCCATGTGGAAATGACAAGAATACCCCTCCATCATCTAGGTATTTACAAGTTTGCCATTACTTTATGCGCCGACCACTTAAGTATGTACGCACAGCAAATTTAGTCCAAATGACCGTTTTGCCCCTCGTCTTTCTAAAAATTTACGGGGGTTGCCATTGACCCCTAACCCTTTCACAATAGCATGGATCTTCCTACACACATCCACGCACATCCATGCCTGCATACATGCTTCACACACGCACGTCTAACACATTCCTGTTGTTTTACACCCACGACGTCATTTGCTCTTCTCACGCATTCACATCTCGCATTTTCTTCCCGTAGCCACGTATTACGGCCTAATCCCCTTCGTACTACGTCACATATATCGATATCTACGCTTGTTTCATGCCCACGTATGCATCGTAGGTAGAAATACCACGTGTGTTCAGTAGAATACATGTATAGTGCAAAATAGGGCATGTCAATAGTTTGTTGCTACAATAGTTATTGTTAACCTTCATGTGTTATCTATGTTAGTAGGTTCCTACGTATTCTTGTTAACTCTCATATTAACATGTCATGGCTATATTAATCCTTTTTAACTTCCATGACGTATGCTTCATGCCATGATTATATTAATATGTTTCATGTTATTTTCACAGTTGAAATGACATGCTAGTTTGATGTGTTCCATGTTAATTGTCATAATTATAATGACATGGTCCATGTTAATTTTCCATACTAGTTGTTAGTATGTTCCAAATTTATGCGTCATAGTATGTAATTTTCCGGATTATTGAATTGGATGAAATCTGAGCATCGATGTATAATGCTGGAATGCTCTTTTTATGAAATAATGATGCGATGTTCGTTGTTAACAACACGACATTGGTAATTTGATAAAGAAATGAGAAACTTTGAATGTGGTAATTGAGACTGCAAAAATGATATAAATGAGAAATTGATATATAATCTGAGAGTGAGTCCGAGTGTTTAAGTTTGGAGTGCTCGATCCATTATAAAATGGGTCAGACTCCAGATGCGGATTTGTGGGAAACACATGTACGTAAATTATAGGAGTTAAGGAGCAGACGGATGATAGATTTTTCACTCGCATTGTCACTCCCGTGTGGGGAGTTGGCTAGAGTTAGAGAGGCCGGTGGTGTGCTCGTGATGCACCATGACAGTAATTGATGGTTTTCTACGTTTGTCCCATGAAAACCCGAGATTGGTCTCACTCCCGTACATTGCCTCGTTCAGGTAGGGAGTTACGAGAGTCCCCTCTAGTGCCCGTGTCACTGGTTGATGTAACACTTTTCACCCACCCTGGGTGAAGTCCGGCTCCTTAGCGTCCTATGATTTATTTGAGTTTATAAACATTAACTAAACATCTAAACTTTAACTAATTATGATTATATACTTTCCGTTCTCAGTTACTTTTACTTTTAGCACTTATATGTTGTTCATTTAATTCTGCATTAGTTCTGTGGTGGTGGTGTCACCGGTAGATAGATGATTAGTTAGAAAGATCGGTTCTAAGACTGGATCCTACTAGCGATGTTAGGATTTCTTACTGGGTCACGTATTGACGTGCCACTCTTTGTGGTTTCAAGAGTAGGGCCAGTGTAACCTGTGCGGATTTCGACACTAGAGGTTGTTTCCAGTTCAGAGGTAGAGACTGCGGGCGATTTCGTTCAATTGGACTTTCCTGTGGTAGATTAGCAGGTGTGTTTAACTGGGTGTGGATGCATTTTTGTATTTTTTGGTTTGGGGTTTCTCTTCTTTTGTTGTTCCCCACTTTTGTACCCCTTGTACAGATGATGTATGATGTACTCCTTATAATGAAGTAATAAAAGGAATACAGTGTTCTTTATACAGTGTGTTTCTCTGCTGTTATTTTTGTGTTGAGTTGGAGCATCATCAGTACTAACCAGCATTGCGCAGTGGCCTGCATAAGCTTTCTGTTTCGAGCAGTATTTCCCGTCTCTCTTCTCGTCTTTCTTCTTCACACCCGTAGTTTCGGGAATACCTGATATAGATTCGTACTTATCGGGTATCCTGGATAACGGGTCGTGACAGGTAGTGGCCCAAGCAGGTCACCACACTACGGCGTGCGTAAGGACAGTGCAGGTAATGCTCCATAAGGCTAGTTGTATCCTAAGGTGGGTAGGTAATCAGCCTTAAGATAGAGCCCTGATATTAGAAGCCCAAGTACGGAGTTCCTTGGGGGTATTTAAAGATAATTGTTTGTAATATATATGTGGCTATATGTTTGCGTATATATACCAGAAGTGTATGTCTATTGTCATGCATGTCTATATGATATTCATGTGTATGTATCAATAGCTATATCTGTGTACATGCTATTTTTATAATGTAGGTCGGGCTGTTTCTATACTTATTTGTACAGTATATTATAGGTTAGTATGTAGATGAACTATGAGGTGTATAGAACTATTTATATGGATTGATGTGTATATAGTATGTACATTATGCGTGGGTATATGTATGGATCTGTGTGTATCACTTGCATGTGAGTATGCATATTATATGTATACTAGTGTCATGAGTGTTGCATATAGATATGTAGTGATATATGCTGTGTGTATATATATATATATTTGAGTATGAATGATTATATGGTTGTACGTATAGTTGTAAGTGATTATACTTAAATACTTAAGCGACATATTTGTATATGACTATCCATTGGATGTGTGATGCAGCATATCTGTGTGAATAACTATTGGTGTATGAATATTTACTATAGGTGTATCAATATTTGGATGTACCTATTTGCATATGTTTGCTAGTGAAGTTGTGTGTATATTGGATGTGACATATATAATAGTATATGTGCCTACAGTTGGTATTAAGTAAGTATTACCGATGATATGTGTACCTATAAATGGATGCATACTTGGTTGTATATTTATATCTATACATGGAAGTATCTAGGTATATATATAGATGTGTATATGTATATGTATACTAGCCCTATGACTTATGATTGCTGTATATTTAAATATCGTGTGTGCATGTATGTATGTAGATATATATATAATGTGATTACATATATAGTGTATGTATCTAGGTATATCTATATGGGTATCCATGCAGTAACATATATCCTTGAGCATATACTTGTGTGTATCTATATGTGAGTGTATATATATTGGGTAAAATAAGTGTATAAATATTGGTGTGTAATTAATGCCTTGGGTGTATCTATATATTTCTACTTATTGATATGTACGGCATTGATACATGTGTCCATATGTATAGGTGTACTAGCATGTGTATACATATTAGTGTGTGTGTGTGTGTGTGTGTGTGTTTTCATGTCCATATAGATATATATGTGAGTATATGTATGTATATAGATGAACGTGGAATGTATAGTACTATCATGTGTTGTGATGAGTTGTCTGTATGTATACCTATATCCTTGGATATGAATGTGTACATATATGTGTATGATCTATGGTATAGTGTATGTATACAAAGCTGTGTAGTATATACATATAGCATTGTTTGTATTTTGTGGGTAGGGAGACCCTTAGACTATTCAATCTCCGGTCAGACCCTTATCCTAGAAAGTCCGAGGGCGGACTTGTTTTTAAGGTGGGTAGAATGTAATACCTTGTTTCCGTATATATGTGTATAATGTACGTATTTTTTGGACGTATTTGTACGCATGAAATTTTTGGGTATGTTCATGAATTTTCCACAATTTTCTAATAACTAAATTGTTTTTAAATAATTTTAGAACATCATTTGAATTATATAAATGAAGTATTTGGATGAAATACCATGTATTTGAAATGGTATGATGTATTAATTATTTATTTTTATTTTCTATAAAATTATATTTTGGAAAATTATTAGGATGACACATAACTATGTTAGGTGTCATCTTGCATGAATTCCTAATTACACTTGTCTTTAAGCTTTGACTAAATTGTGTGGTGGAGATTAATTGGGAGGATATACAAAAGGAAAAAAAGAAAAAGAAAAAGAAATTCTTTGTATGTTTTCATCATCTTCCCTCTCTCTTCCCTCCTCCCTTAGCTCCTCCTCTCCCACCACCCAACACCACCACATACTCCTCCTCTCCCACCACCAAATCAAACCTCCATTAAAATTCTCCATACAACCCTTCATCTATACTACAACAAACACTCATTCACTAAGTGTCATGCCCCGCTTCCTAAAACGACAGAAACGAGACGTGATTAAGGTCTGCATGGGCCGGAGCTATGAGGCTCGGACCCAATAAGCGTTTGTAGGGATACCATTTAAAGATTTCAGGTACTTGCATTATTTAAAATTCAGAACAACAGAAAGTATAGAAAGAAAGTTGCATTCATTTTATCCCACAAAAGATATCCAGAAGTGCGAGAGTTTAAAAAGGAAAGTAATGCCCAGCATGGCAACGACTGCAGACAGGAAACTAATGGTGCAAGCACCCAACCTAGGCAGAAAAGTAAAACGGTGCTACGCACACAAACTAGAAGGCGATAAAACCTCTGAGGATCAGCAAGTGGGAAGTAGCTCTAGGACTGGTCCTCGTCAGGAAAGTACTCCGGGTCAACGTCCTCCGGCTCCAGGTCCTCAGGTAGCTCTGGCTCGTCCACGTACTCTGGCTCGGTACCTGACGTATAACACCCAAGAGAAAAGGAGCTGTACGTCAGATAAAGTCTACAAGGAAATGTTAGACTCTACTGTAAGTGTGAAACAATTTTTAACAACATTTTACTGGTTGATTACATGCAGTTGTGATGACATGACAGTTATACTGTTATACAAGAAAAGTAAAAATGGAGCAGGAAAGTAAACGTGACAGACAATAACCGTAGCGTGTGCTACTGGCTACATGACTAGACTGGACAGGACATAACAAGACAAGAAGTACCGTGTGTGTCACGAAGGGTTCATGCCTTATGGTTTGAGGGCGGCCAGACCATCTCCCCGTGCGACCGCTCAACCCTACCACAAACCCGAGTGCTCAAGACAAGGATCACTCTCGCTGAGAGAGCATCCGAAACGCCCGGAGGATTTTTGTAACACAGGGATCGCTCTCTCTTGGGGAGCATCCGAATTGCCTGGAGGATATTGTAACACAGGGATCACTCTCGCTTGGAGAGCATCCGAAATGCCCGTAGGCTTTTTGTAACACATGGATCACTCTTGCTTGGAGAGCATCCGAAACGCCCAGGGCTTTTTGTAACAGGGATCACTCTCACTTGGAGAGCATCTGAAACTCCTGGAGGCTTTGTAGGGATCGTCTAACCCTTGCAATACTAACAACACACACTAGAGGGGGGGTGAATAGTGTAATGGCAATAAAATTGTCCAAATAAAATTTAACTTGCAAATGCGGAATTATAAATGCAAGAGGAATTAAATGGCACAATTAATCCAAACGCAAACACAAAGTTTTACCCGGGTTCCCCAAACTTGGGTACATCCAGCCACACCAATATTCACTATATTCCCACACAGAGAAGTGAATACAAATCTCACAAGGAGATACCCCACAAAGAGGATTTATGCCCTACACAAGGACCCAACTAATCATACACAAGGATCAAGACTCCCACACAGAGAATCACTAACTCCCACTCAGAGAATTAGGGTTAGCCCTACACTAGGACACTCGAACTCCCACAAAGAGAGTTAAATCCCATAAAGAGAATTCCCAAGTCCCACAAAGAGACAACCTCTCACAAAGAGAGAAACTCCCACAAAGAGAGTATCCTAATCCCACAAAGAGAAATAGGAAAACAATTTACACCCTGTAAAGTAAATACTCTTACCTATGCCTTGAGATGCTTACTCATGAATGAATGCAAGGCATGGAAGAGGATATCCAAGTGTTGGAATATGCTTGAGAGCACTTGGATGATTTCCCTTGAGCTGGACTTCAATGCATGAAGAAAGTTGAATGCTCAAATAGAGGGAAATGAAGGAGCTTGAGAGCGGCTTATTGATCTCTTGAGATTTTCTATGGAGTCAAGAGTTTATCAAATGTTGTCAAGAGTTCTCAAGAAAGGCAGCACACTCATATATATAGGAATCCTATATCAAGCCCAAAAACCCAAAGAAACAGCCAAATAAGCAAATCTGCAACGGCTAGAAACTGGGTAAAAACGACAGGAACAGTCGACTGATGATCATAAGACAGTCGACTAATCAACGGCTAGAAAATATCCAACGGCTATAATCTGAGCCAGGACAGTCGACTGACGAAGTCAATACAGTCGACTGACAAACAGGACAGGCGCCTGTTAATCCTTCAGCAGACGACTGCTGCAGGGGATGGATCGAAACAGAGAGCTGCACTCTTTCTCCAATTCTTCGCACAGGCGACTGATGTTAACATTACAGTCGACTATCAAATAGTCAGGCGAATGTATATTCTTCATCAGTCGACTACTGTAAAGTATGGAGAGAAGACAGAGAGATGCAGAGATTGCACTTACGCTAGACAGGTGGCTATTGACCAAATCTCAGGCGACTGTAAATGTACAGGCGACTGGGAACTGATTTACAGGCGACTGTGCGTAAAGCTCAAGTTTGAGTCAATAGAAATGTTGACTTGAGCAGTGCATATCAGGCAATTGTAGAAGGATCTACAGGCGACTGGAAATCACCCAGTCGACTGTGTTTCCCTCAACAGACGACTGACGGAAAGAGTGAACCTATTGGGTTGGATTCTATGATAATCTTAAGGTTCACTAAGATGGTTAAATGCATGAGCATGAATGAGCAAACCATCTAGCAAAGCATTACATCAACGCTAGACTCAAAAGAGAGAGAAAGCAATAAAGTAAATTACATGGATTACAATGCTTTCAAAAGAGTCTAAGTCTTCAATCTATGATGCCTTGATTGCTCTCCATCATCTCCAAGCTTTGGCACTCCTTGAGTCCAAACATTGGCCCTTCTTCACAAGATGTCCATCCTTACACCAAGTGATTAGTCTCCAAGAAAGATATCCTTGAAATAAACTGAGAGACTAAAACATGAGATCCATTAGCAACAACATAATGTTGTGATCATCATCAAAATTAGATTGGTATGAAACACCAATACTCAACAATCTCCCCCTTTTTGATGATGACACACATTATGTAAATCATAAAGAATTAAAGCACAATGCTAATGATCTCCCCCTAGTTATATGCACCAATTAAATAATGAGCTACACAAAGGTAAATACTCATAAACCAATAACAACATGGTGACATATAATAGGCATGGGTTACATAAACCAATTGCAAAGAATAAAGGCATGCAAACATGAATGGTTTATCTAAACCTATATATCTCTCCCTATAGAGATATCTCTCCCCATATGCATATGTATATATCTCTCCCCCTATAAATAGATTACATAATGCATATATCTCTCCCTCTTGACATCGTCAAAAAGGTGGACATCAAAAATAACCACCTTTGTCATCTTAACCAAGATGTGACAATATGCAAGAAACGAAAGATATGTATGATACCAAATTTGAAGATTTAGTGGGTATCAATTCACTATCCCATGCTCCCCCTAGATCATAGAAATGGTCAACTTTTGACTTCTAGGATCTAATACCATTTAATTAATGGAGCCATAGGCCTTAAGTGTATCAAAGCAATAGATATGGAAAAATCAAGCTTCAAAGATACACACAGATATTGCCAAAAAAAGATATGAAACAAGTTGGCAATAAACAAGAGGTTTGGTTTGAGACCCAAAAAAACCAAATATAAATAATGGTCTCAAATAACCTCCGAAATGAGAGTTAAAATATGTCTTAAAATAATTTAAACATATAATATATTAACTCCCCCATTGACATACACATGGATCATGCATGCATGTCAATAAATCCCAAGGTTCCAATTTTCATGAAAAGAAATAAATTTGAAAAATATTTTCAAAATCATGAAACACACACAATCAATGGGTATGCTTAAAATAAACATTGAAGCACAATACCCATGCAATATGCAAAAGTGTGAGGAACCTAAACATTAGGTAACCAAACCCAAGAGGAGTTTGATTTCCTTACATAATCACACGAGGTGATCACATCCCTAACTAGAGAGTTGATGTAACTATCTCTCTCTTGCACACTACCCTTAGTGGGAATCCATAATCTCAAGGACTTCCTAGGCAATGGTTTTGCCTTTGCAAGAGGGAAGGATGTGGCATGCTTAGGTGTAGAAACAAGTTTCTTAGCATGCATAGAATGGGGATTTTGCTTCTTAGCAAAAAATGAAGATTCTTCATTCTTCCTCATCACCTTGTGATATACATGATTCTTATGGGTGTTATTGTTGTACAAGAGAGCATGGTGATTCTTCTTAGGTGCTTTAGCAATATTTCTTGAATTTGCACCAAAAGAAGAATTAGAGGTGGGTTTGGGAACCACATTTTGAACATAACCCAAACCTCCTCTATGATTTGTCGGATGTTGTTTTTCCAACAAATCGTGGAGTGAATCTCTAGAATACACAAAGTTTATGAGCTTCCGGGACTCCTCTTCACATTTCAACGTAAGTTGTTGAATATGAGCATCTAAGCTAAGGTTTTGAGCAATGAGATTTTCATTAGAAGTGCTCAATTCCTTAACTTGAGAGAGAAGTGTGTCTCTCTCACAAGTGTCATAAACATGCCTTTCATCATGAATATTTACTCTAGATGATTCTAACTCATGCACCCTACTCATAGAATTATCAAGTTTAGCTTTCATTTTATCGTATGAATCGATGCACTTACTTGCCAAATTGGAGGCTACACTTAGGCGGTATTCAAGCTCATCATAAGATAGCTTTTCCTCCTCGGTTTCTTCATCACTTTCCTCCTCGCTTGAGCTTGACGAAGACTCTTCCCCATTAGCCATGAAGCAACTTTCCTCTTTGGAGTTGAGCCATGTCTCTATCTCTTCATCGCTAGAGTTAGATGAAGTTGACGAAGAATCATCAAAGGCAATAAAACACCTTTGATCGTCCTCCTTGTCATCCTCTTCTTCATCATTAGATGTGTCCCTATCGGAATCATCAAATGTGCAGATGAGTCCCTTCTTTTGGTTCTTGACCTCGGACTTGGCTTTCCAATGTTTCTTCCCTTTACCCTTGTAAGTTTCTTTGATGGGTTTGGAAGGACATTCGGTAGCCACATGACCTATTCCACTGCAGTTGAGACAAACCAACTTTGATGAAGACATACCTTGATTTTCTTTGAGGAATGCCTTGAAATTCTTAAATTGCTTGGCAAGCTCGATGTAGTCATCGTCACTAAGAACTTCTTCTTCACCACTTGGAGCTTCTTGTTGGAACATATTTTTCCACTTGAAATACTCCTTCTCACCATGCAGAGCAACGCCCTTTTTCTTCTCGGGCTTGGTTGACTGGATCTCTTCCTTATGTTGAAGTAGCACTTCATGAGAGATCTCCAATGTATGCAAAATACTATTCGCCGATTTGCACATGGAGACGCAATCGAACTCATCCGGAGTGAGGGCGCAATGGAGAACACACATAGCCCTAGCATTGACTTTGATCAAGTCCTTCTCCGCTTTAGTTCGTAAGGCTGCGGGAGAAGTAGGCTCCTCGAAAGGTGACTCCGTTATGTCCCAAAGGTCATGACTCTTTAAGTAGACCATCATCCTGATCTTCCAAATCGGATAGTTGGTTCCGTTGAAGAGTGGGGGTCGGACGGTAGAGAGACCTTCTTCATGAGGCGCGAAAGTGGCGTTGAATGCCATCGTTGCAGTATGCTTTAACCTCGTTCTGATATCAATTGTAGGGATCGTCTAACCCTTGCAATACTAACAACACACACTAGAGGGGGGTGAATAGTGTAATGGCAATAAAATTGTCCAAATAAAATTTAACTTGCAAATGCGGAATTATAAATGCAAGAGAAATTAAATGGCACAATTAATCCAAACGCAAACACAAAGTTTTACCCTGGTTCCCCAAACTTAGGTACATCCAGCCACACCAATATTCACTATATTCCCACACAGAGAAGTGAATACAAATCTCACAAGGAGATACCCCACAAAGAGGATTTATGCCCTACGCAAGGACCCAACCAATCATACACAAGGATCAAGACTCCCACACAGAGAATCACTAACTCCCACTCAGAGAATTAGGGTTAGCCCTACACTAGGACACTCGAACTCCCACAAAGAGAGTTAAATCCCACAAAGAGAATTCCCAAGTCCCACAAAGAGACAACCTCTCACAAAGAGAGAAACTCCTACAAAGAGAGTATCCTAATCCCACAAAGAGAAATAGGAAAACAATTTACACCCTGTAAAGTAAATACTCTTACCTATGCCTTGGGATGCTTACTCATGAATGAATGCAAGGCATGGAAGAGGATCTCCAAGTGTTGAAATATGCTTGAGAGCACTTGATTTCCCTTGAGCTGGACTTCAATGCATGAAGAAAGTTGAATGCTCAAATAGGGAAATGAAGGAGCTTGAGAGCGGCTTATTGATCTCTTGAGATTTTCTATGGAGTCAAGAGTTTATCAAATGTTGTCAAGAGTTCTCAAGAAAGGCAGCACACTCATATATATAGGAATCCTATATCAAGCCCAAAAACCCAAAGAAACAGCCAAATAAGCAAATCTGCAACGGCTAGAAACTGGGTCAAAACGACAGGAACAGTCGACTGATGATCATAAGACAGTCAACTGATCAACGGCTAGAAAATATCCAACGGCTATAATTTGAGCCAGGACAGTCGACTGACGAAGTCAATACAGTCGACTGACAACAGGACAGGCGCCTGTTAATCCTTCAGCAGACGACTGCTGCAGGGGATGGATCGAAACAGAGAGCTGCACTCTTTCTCCAATTCTTCGCACAAGCGACTGATGTTAACATTACAGTCGACTGTCAAATAGTCAGGCGACTGTATATTCTTCATCAGTCGACTACTGTAAAGTATGGAGAGAAGACAGAGAGATGCAGAGATTGCACTTACGCTAGACAGGTGACTGTTGACCAAATCTCAGGCGACTGTAAATGTACAGGCGACTGGAAACTGATTTACAGGCGACTGTGCGTAAAGCTCAAGTTTGAGTCAATAGAAATGTTGACTTGAGCAGTGTATATCAGGCGACTATAGAAGGATCTACAGGCGACTGGAAATCACCCAGTCGACTGTGTTTCCCTCAACAGACGACTGACGGAAAGAGTGAACCTATTGGGTTGGATTCTATGATAATCCTAAGGTTCATTAAGATGGTTAAATGCATGAGCATGAATGAGCAAACCATCTAGTAAGGCATTACATCAACCCTAGACTCAAAATAAAGAGAAAGCAATAAAGTAAATTACATAGATTACAATGCTTTCAAAAGAGTACAAGTCTTTAATCTATGATGCCTTGATTGCTCTCCATCATCTCCAAGCTTTGGCACTCCTTGAGTCCAAACATTGGCCCTTCTTCACAAGATGTCCATCCTTACACCAAGTGATTAGTCTCCAAGAAAGATATCCTTGAAATAAACTAAGAGATTAAAACATGAGATCCATTAGCAACAACATAATGTTGTGATCATCATCAAAATAAGATTGGTATGAAACACCAATACTCAACAGGCTTTTTGTAATAGGGAATCACTCTCGCTGGGAGAGCATCCGAAACGGCCGGAGGCTTATGTAACAATTTATGACATGGCAATTTGTAAGGAGTTGTTCATTCTAGGGGGTCCACACGCACGCACGCACAGATAGAACCTAGGGTGTCAGTTGTTGTTGTTGTTTGTGCTTAGACTTCGTCGTCAAGTCTAAGCTATCAAGGGGGGCTCCGGATGCTATCATTTCACGTCCTGTTCTCTTTAGTCGTACTTTTACAGTTTAAGGAAAGATGGCCTAAACGTGGCCGAAAGTACGCAAGTGAGAAACACTTGCCTGCGGTGGCGAGTGAGTCGTCGGTCTGGATCGTCTCGTCGAAGCTGTGCGTCAACGAGGGTCCGTCTGAAACGGGACTATAGCGATGTCAGATCACGTTTTTCATCAATCATATTAGGGTTTGTTTCTAAAATCAACGGGACTACCCTAACAGTCAAAAGTCACATCTTTTTGGTTCGTTTCGCCTAATCGATGACTATCCTATGTGTACAGATATTCAAGTCCATTCGTCGATGTCTAAGGTTGAACAATGTTTTAAAAGAGCAGAAATGTAAACTAAGTTATCGTTGATGACTTTTAGATTAGGATTTAGATTCGCTACGATGTGGGCCCTTAGTACGCGTTAGGGGCTAACCTTTTCGGCGTTTGATCGTAGATCGGACGTCGGGTCTGAACGGCGATAGATCTACATCGTCAGCAACGTCTCAGCCGTAGGTAGCACAGCGAGACACGTTCGGATAGCGAGTGGAAGGCGAGAACAGCGAGCAAGCGTCGAGATCTCTCCGGTTGCGGTTAGCGCAATGTATCTACACGACGGCGGCAACGTCGGGGGAAAACACGCGAGATCGGCGACGTGCATGAACTCCTAGGAGCATGGGATCTGCCGAGGATTGAAGGAGGTCGATGGAGGTCACACGGCCTGAGGGGTGGCCGGAGCAATAACCGGCGGCGATGAACCGGGCTGTTTTGCGGAGAAGAGGACAGATTTGCACAAATGGTCACTGTTTTGGTTCGCCGTGAAGATGTAACGGCCTGAGGGAACAACGGACACTTGCAGTAGGTAGAGGGGGTCGAGAGGAGTCCGATGGTGTAGGGTGGTCATCGGCGGTGACCGGACGACAACGGGCGTGGCGTTTTTCCGGTAATGGACAGATCTGTCCAAAACCAGGTTTTGATAGGTTTGAGAGGTGTTTTGAGAGGAGAGAGGAAAGAGGGAGGAAGGGAGAAGGGTTGCAGGTGATAGAGTGGGTCGGGAGAAGGTTGATGGAGGTGGAGTTGGTCGTCGGTGGCGGCAAACAAGGGTGGCCGCACGTTTTTGATGGAGGAGGTCAGATTTGGTGTTTTCGGCATTTGCGCGTTGTTTGCAGAAGGAGGAGGAAGGGTTAACGTGAGGGAAGCTAGGAGGTGATAGTGGACGTCGAGGGGAGTTCATCGGAGGTGGGGGACGGCTGGTGGCTGCCTGGAAAGGGCTAGCCGAAAATTCTAAGGGAGGAGGGCTGACAGCAGTTTTTCAATGGAAAATTGGTGTTTGCACGGGTTTTAAAGCGAGTAGGGAATGGTGGTTAACGAGGGGAAGGTTGCTGGAGGTGGGGGGGAGTCGAGGGGAGGCTAGGCCAGAGGTTGGGTGGTCGACGAAGGCTGAAAAGGGGCTGGCCAAATTTTTTCTGATGGGTTGCGCCGTCAGTTTTTTTGGGAAAAGCCTAGGTTACATTTTCATTTAAGAAGATGAATGTGCTATTTAGCTCTAGGGTTTTGGTATTTTACGTGTTATAGGAGGAGAGAGGGAGAGATAGAGGGGGTTTAGATTAGTTAAAACAGTGGGTTGAATATCCCATTTAGGTGAGTATAAGAAAACAGTTTTGATAAAGCGTTTTGAAAGGGGGGTACATTTAGGTGATTAGAGAGAGAAGTTGTGAGAGGGTTGGGGGTAGACTTAGGTTAATATGTGAAGGCGAATAGTTAGGGAATATTTTCATGAAACGTATTAGGCCTAGTTTAATTAGGTTAGTTAATTAATCAAGTTAATTAAGCTATGTGTATTAGAAGGGGATTAGGGGGAAAAGTGGGTCTAACGGTGTCCGATAATTATAAGAAAAATATCGGGACGACCATGACGATGAGAGGATCGAGGATACAGGGTCCAATCACGAGCTAAGCTACCGAGAATGAAAATAAAAAAATAAAAACTAAGCATTGAAGTCTAGAGGCTGAAACACCCCTTCATTCAGAGCTGATTTATGGGAGAACGACCAGCGAAATGACGTTCACTAAAAATCCCACAAATAACTACTCTTTCATACAATCACAACGATATATAACATCGCATATTCCGGATAGAAGAAATGGCAAGAAAAATACGCGTACAAAAAAGGAAAGCACGCGCAAAAATACGAACGGTCGGAAAGCGGCCGTTACATTCTACCCAATTTAGAAATGATTCCGCCCTCAAAATCACTTATACTAATAATAATAACATCTATAAGCACCTATGCCTACAACTCACATATACCACATAATGATCGCTAATCCTACAACTTTTAATCAGTGTTCCTCAACAATTCCTCATAACTCGTCTCTCCACTGAATAAGCTACAACTAGAATCACATCTTAGCACCTGACTATAGATCCACATTACCGTGTACAAACCAACGATCATCTCGCCCCCAATATGTCATCCATCATATTGACTCATAATCTATTCTCCATAATCAATGAACCATCAAGCCACATCTTATCCTTACCCTTAACATCTAATCTCCTAATCATACTAAATCCGTCTACCTAACCATCCATTTATCTCAACATGTCGTGTTATTTTCAACGTCTTCTCACGTCAACTTAATAATCAAGTCTTGATGCTTTAAATGTTCTACTCATTTCATGATCACTCTAAATCATACTATACCCTCATAGCTACTCCTATCTACCACTCGTCTAAATTTCAGATCCGATAAGTACTCATCCCCCTGTATATAATTTCATCCAATCAGAATTCTCCATTTAGTCCGTCACACATTGGTATTATAACTAAGCCTTGGACACCTCGTTCTTTTCATCCGAAAGAAATCTAATCTAATATCCTTGTGTTTCAAAATCAATTAATCATCGCTACAACATATCTCATCTCACTCTATGCCTACCCGCAAACCTAATCCTATAACAAAAATAGCTAGTACTAACAATATCATAACAATAGACAAAATAACACTCCCGAAGAGGAAAAGAGGAGGAAAGAATGTTTAAGGCCAATGACATATTTCAAAAACATGTGGGAAAAACGTGTGGAGTTGTGGTATTGGATGAGAGAAGATAGGTGGGTTGTGATCTTATGTGCCAATCTCAAAACTTTAAAGATTTGATTTAAAAGAAGACAAAAGTTTTGATACCATGACATGCAGTCAAAAAAAATAAGCTATACTATAATATGAATGGCTAAGTTTAAGGAATTACCTGCAATGACGCTATCCACACATATATAAATACAATTATTCATACAACTTCATGCATATACAACGAGTAACACTGAGTATACATACATGACACAAGAGACCATCATTAATATACTAAAGGTAGCACACTCATATAGGTCCACAAGCTCTACCTATATACATGCACCACGACGACATCACAAAAACCAATGTACCCATTACTAAATTAGAGCTGACACAACAAGCGACAAGCACTAATGTCTAAACAATAGAAGGAACCGAAGGCAAAAGCATAACGAAACAAGATTAGAAAGAACGAGTTCAGATAAGGCGAGGATAAGAAGATAGCTGGTTGGGTGGGACAAAAATATTGCTCAAAATAATTAAAGAGATGAAAGATGGATTACGTGTAAAATGATATTATATATATATGTATGTATATATATGTATGTAGAAATAGCGAGCAGATGGTAAAATATTACAACTCGGAAAAAGAGTTAGACGAAGGAATAAAGAGTAGGGTGAGGTAGTGATTGTTTAGCAAATGAAAATAGACTTATACAAAGATTTCTTTTTTGAAGTATGAGCACGATGAACATAGGACTAATGTATATAAAAAAATAAGATTGAAGTTCTATTTAGCTTAGAAAAATATTCTAAGCACGTACGGTAACGGTTAAAATAAATTTCGTAGTTTTAGAAAAAGGATGATATAATGAATTATCAAGATGGTAACCAAGTTTTAAAACTGAAATACGAAAGAAACCGATTAGAAAATGGTTACGAGGTAGTAACTAAAAATTACGGCCAAGAAGGTTTCAAAATCCAAGAAATAATTTTAACTCAACCGAAAAGCAAGAAATTTAAGATATATAATAAGGGGTTTTCAAAAAAGTTAAACTGAGCGAAGAATTTAATAAAGAATTTCGAAAATACTTTTAGAGGAATCAGAATTTGCAATGGGGAGATTCGAAGAATTTACGATAATCGTCATGAAGCGATCACGTGAATCGAGGGCAAGGAACATGATCACATGATGAATACGCTTAAGATATGATTCATGAAAGCTACGATGGAATTCTACGGACGATAACACAGAAGTGTAATGATTAGGAAGATGCTAGAAATCAGGGGTTCTAATTATCAGGCTGTCTAAAGATCAGGAGAACTTATCACTAAAATTTCCTAAAGAACTAGACTGTACTAGAGATCTCAAGTAAGGGTTCTAAGAGAATCAAGGTTACGTTCTGCTGGGCCCGAAATTGATGGACTCGAGCGAATAACTAAAAGAAGGACCCTCGGAATCTAACATGATCAGAGCCGGGTGAGAGGCTACTAGGGTATCCTAAGACGAGTATGACTAAATTTTAACCAATGCGCCTGACTATCAAACCTGGAAATCTATCTAAGTCTTCCTATCATCTAAGACAAGGAAAACCTAATCTAGACTTGTACATGTTAAACGAGATATTAAAAATAAATGCAAGCAATACTATTGCTACGAACTTTTATAATTGCACGACCTGCATGGGCCACCACTAAAACCTGTCACGTCCCGCTTCCCAAAACGACAGAAACGAGACGTGACTGAGGTCCGTATGGGCCGGAGCTGTGAGACTCGAACCCAATAAGCGTCTGTAGGGATACCATTTAAAGATTTCAGGTTCTTACATTATTTAAAATTCAGAACAACAGAAAGTACAGAAAGAAAGTTGCATTCATTTTATTCCACAAAATATATCCAGAAGTGCGAGAGTTTAAAAAGAAAAGTAATGCCCATCATGGCAACGACTGCAGAAAGGAAACTAATGGTGCAAGCACCCAACCTAGGCAAAAAAGTAAAACGGTGCTATGCACCCAAATTAGAAGGCGATAAAACCTCTGAGGATCAGCAACCGGGAAGTAGCTCTAGGACTGGTCCTCATCAGGAAAGTACTCCGAGTCAACGTCCTCCGGCTCCAGGTCCTCAGGTAGCTCTGGCTCGTCCACGTACTCTGGCTCGGTACCTGACGTACAACACCCGAGAGAAAAGGAGCTGTATGTCAGGTAAAGTCTACAAGGAAAGGTTAGACTCTACTGTAAGTGTGAAACAATTTTTAACAACATTTTACTAGTTGATTACATGTAGTTGTGATGACATGACAGTTATACTGTTATACAAGGAAAGTAAAAACGGAGCAGGAAAGTAAACGTGACAGACAACAGCCGTAGCGTGTGCCACTGGCTACAGGACTAGACTGGACCGGACCGGACAAGACAAGAAGTACTGTGTGTGTCACGAAGGGTTCACGCCTTACGGTTTGAGGGCGGCCAGACCCTCTCTCCGTGCGACCGCTCAACTCTACCCCAAACACGAGTGCTCAAGACAAGACAAGACAAGGATCACTCTCGCTGGGAGAGCATCCGAAACGTCCGGAGGCTTTTTGTAACACAGGGATCACTCTCGCTTGGGGAGCATTCGAAACGCCCGGAGGCTTTTTGTAACACATGGATCACTCTTGCTTGGAGAGCATCCGAAACGCCCGTAGGTTTTTTGTAACACAGGGATCACTCTCGCTTGGAGAGCATCCAAAATGCCCAGAGGCTTTTTGTAACAAGGATCACTCTCGCTTGGAGAGCATCCAAAACGCCCGGAGGCTTTTGTAACAGGGATCACTCTCGCTGGGAGAGCATCCGAAACATCCAGAGGCTTTTGTAACAATTTCATGACATGACAATTTGTAAGGAGTTGTTCATTCTAGGGGGTCCACACGCACACACGCACAGATAGAACCTAGGGTGTCAGTTGTTGTTGCTGTTGTTTGTGATTAGACTTCGTCGTCAAGTCTAAGCTGTCAGGGGGGCTCCGGATGTTATCATTTCACGTCCGATTCTCTTTAGTCATACTTTTATAGTTTAAGGAAAGATGGCCTAAACGTGGCCGAAAGTACGCAAGTGAGAAACACTTGCCTGCGGTGGTGAGTGAGTCGTCGGTCTGGATCGTCTCGTCGAAGCAGTGCGTCGACGAGGGTCTATCTGAAATGGGGCAACGGCGATGTCAGATCGTGTTTTTCATCAATTATATTATGGTTTGTTTCTAAATTCAGCGAGATAACCCTAACCGTCAAAAGTCACATCTTTTTGGTTCGTTTCGCCTAATCGACGACTATCGTATGTGCACAAATATTCAAGTCCGTTCGTCGATGTCTAAGGTTGAACAACATTTTAAAGGAGCAGAAATGTAAACTTAGTTATCGTTGATGATTTTTAGATTAGGTTTTAGATTCGCTGCGGTGTGGGTTCTTACTACGCGTTAGGGGCTAACCTTTTCGGCGTTTGATCGTAGATCAGACGTCGGGTCTGAACGACGATAGATCTGCGTCGTCAGCACTGTCTCAGCCACGGGTAGCACAACAAGACACATCCG
Source organism: Scilla litardierei (assembly GCA_030789695.1). Classification (NCBI taxonomy): domain Eukaryota; kingdom Viridiplantae; phylum Streptophyta; class Magnoliopsida; order Asparagales; family Asparagaceae; genus Scilla; species Scilla litardierei. The sequence goes on from CM061134.1 coordinate 196,702,662, forward strand.
GACAACGAGCAGAAGGCGAGAACAGCGAGCAAGCGTCGAGATCTCTCCGGTTGCGGGTAGTGCAATGGATCTACACGGCGGCGGCAACGTCGGGGGAAAACAAGCGAGATCGGCGATGTGTGTGAACTCCTTGGAGCAAGGGAGCTGCCGGGGATTGAAGGAGGTCGATGGGGGTCACACGGCCTGAGGGGTGGCTGGAGCAACGGCCGACGGCGATGAACCGGGCTGTTTTGTAGAGAAGATGACAGATTTGCACAACGGGTCACTGTTTTAGTTCGCCGCGAAGATGCAACGGCCTGAGGGAACAACTGACACTTGAAGTAGGTAGAGGGGGTCACGAGGAGTCCGATGGTGGTAGGGTGGTCACTGACGGTGGCCGGATGGCGACGGGCGTGTGGTTTTTCTGGCGATGGACAGATCTGTCCAAAACTGGGTTTTGATGGGTTTGAGAGGTGTTTTGAGACGAGAGAGGGAAGATGGAGGAAGGGAGGAGGGTTGCAGGTGATAGAGTGGGTCAGGAAAAGGTTGATGGAGGTGGAGTTAGTCGCCGACGGCGGCCGGACAAGGGTGGCCGCACGTTTTTGATGGAGGATGACAGATTTGGTGTTTTCGGCGTTTGCGCCCTGTTTGCAGAAGGAGGAGGAAGGGTTGACATGAGGAAAGCTAGGAGGTGATAGTGGACGTCGAGGGGAGTTCACTGGAGGTGAGGGATGGCCGGTGGCGACCTGGAAAGGGCTGGCCGAAAATTCTAAGGGAGGAGACTGACAGCAGTTTTTCAATGGAAAATTGGTGTTTGCATGGGTTTTAAAACAAGTAGGGAATGGTGGTTGACGAGGGGAAGGTTGCCGGAGGTAGGGGAGTCGAGGGGAGGATAGGCCGGAGGTTGGGTGGTCGACGGAGGCTGAAAAGGGGCTGGCCGAATTTTTTTCTGATGGGTTGCGCCGTCAATTTTGTTGGGAAAAGCATAGGTTACGTTTTCATTTAAGAATATGAATGTGCTATTTAGCTCTAGGGTTTTGGTATTTTACGTGTTATAGGAGGAGAGAGGGAGAGATAGAGGGGGTTTAGATTAGTTAAAACAGTGGGTTGAATAGCCCATTTAGGTGAGTATAAGAAAACCGTTTTGATAAAGCGTTTTGAAAGGGGGGTACGTTTAGGTGATTGGAGAGAGAAGTTGTGAGAGGGTGGGGGTATACTTAGGTTAATATGTGAAGGCAAATAGTTAGGAAATATTTTCATGAAACGCCTTAGGCCTAGTTTAATTAGGTTAGTTAATTAATCAAGTTAATTAAGCTATGTGTATTAGAAGGGGATTAGGGGAAAAAGTGGGTCTGACGGTGTCCGATAATTATAAGAAAAGTACCGGGACGATCGTGACGATGAGAGGATCGAGGATACAGGGTCCGGTCATGAGCTAAGCCTACCGAGAACGAAAATAAAAAATAAAAACTAAGCGTTGAAGTCTAGATGCTAAAACACCCCTTCATTCAAAGCTGATTTGTGGGAGAACGACCTACGAAATGACATTCACTAAAAATCCCACAAATAGCTACTCTTCCATATGGTCAAAACGATATATAACATCGTGTATTCCAGATAGAAGAAAGGGCAAAGAAAAATACGCGTACAAAAGAAGAAAGCACGCGTTAAAATACGGTCGGAAAGCGGCCGTTTCACTAAGGCCAAAATGAATCACCTTAACCAAGCAAATTGAAGGAGGAGGAGATTGAGAAGAGAAGCTTCGAGTTCTTCATGTAGAAGAAGGGCCAAAGTTTTTAGAAGGACTTGTTGATGTAGGTTCCTAACTTCTTTAGTATGATTCTAACTTGGACTATGGATTTTATTTAGGGTTTATGATGGTCATGATGGTAGAGTGGTATGTTATTTAGATTACTCATGATATTGGTTTTATGTGATATGTGTGCAATAATTCAAAAAGGTCAAGGTTTCCCTTGAAATTCCTAGCAAAGCCATCCACTTGAAAAATCTGAAATTTTGTAGTATGTTGTTACTTGTATTCCGGCCACTGTAGATAGAAATAAATTCTGAAAAAAATACGTTGGAAATCTCTTTTTGTGTACTCCAACTTTCATGTAGGGCTCATGATCTAATTATGCCTACAGTAGCTTGAAATAGCTAAGTTACAGCAAGATAGCAAATCTGGCAGAGACTGCACCCCTACACGGTATTGACTAAAACATGAACTGTACTTATTTATTTTCTACAAACTTATACATTTTGAATATCTACATTTCAAGACCTACAATTTTTGTGTGGGATGAAATTATCAAAATCTGACTGTAATAGGGAGAAATTCGTTGATAAAGTTATGTCATATTTTCTGAAATTACACAGATTTACTATGATATAGTGTACATGCCACTATAATTAGCACACACCTCCTGATTTTCTGATATTTGATATGTGCAACCCTAACTAGTATACATATAACTTTCATTTACAAAGTTGTGCCAAATTCATATTAGAAATATCTGATATTTGTTAATATTTATGAGTGTTTGTATATTTCCAACATGCTAAATTGTTTAGGTGATGTTTTGAACTATGCTTTGGTGTTAGTCTCACTTTCAATATTAATGCTCAATGTTGCTATATGTTGGTTAGAATGCAAGTTTTATGCTTCTATGCTTATCACTAATGGTTATGATAGTTGTTAATTTACATGTTTTATGCATGATAGTTTGTTGCTTCAATAGTTATTGTTAACCTTCATGTTTTATCCATGTTAGTAGGTAACTACGCATTCTTGTGAACTCTCATATTAACATGTCATGGTTATATTAATCCTTGTTAACTTCCATACCGTATGCTTCATGCCATGAATATATTAATATGTTTCATGTTATTACCACAATTGAAATGACATGCTAGTGTGATAGGTTCCATGTTAATTGTCATAATTATAATGACATGCTCCATGTTAATTTTCCATACTAGTTGTTAGTATGTTCCAAATTTATGCCTCATATTATGTAATTTTCCGGATTATTGAATTGGATGAAATCTGATCATCGACGTATAATGGTGGAATGCTCTTTTTATGAAATAATGATGCATGTTTGTTGTTAACTACACGACATTGGTAGTTTGATAAGGAAATGAGGAACTTTGAATGCGGTAACTGAGACCGCCAAAATGATAGAAATGAGAAATTGATTCGTAAACTGAGAATGAGGCAGAGTGTTTAAGTTTGGAGTGTTCGATACATTATAAAATGTGTGAGACTCAAGATGCGGGTTTGGAAGAAACACGTGTAAATTATAGGAGTTACGGAGCGGACAGAATATGATAGATTTCTTACTCGCATTTTCATTCCCATGAGGAGGAGTTGACTAGAGTTATAGAGGCCGGTGGTATACTCATGATGCATCATGACGGTAATTGAAGGTTTTCTCCGTTTGTCTCATGAAAACCCGAGATTTGTCTCACTCCCGTATATTGCCCCGTTCGGGTAGGGAGTTACGAGAGGCCCCTCTAGTGCCCGTGTCGCTGGTTGATGTACCCATTTTCACCCACACTTGGTGAAGTCCGGCTCCTTAGCATCTTATGACTTACTAAAGTTTCTAAACATTAACTAAATGTCTAAACTTTAACTAATTATGATTATATACTTTCCGTTCTCAGTTACTTTTACTTTCAACGCTTATATGTTGTTCATTTAAATTTTGCATTAGTTCTGTGGTTGTGGTATCACCAGTAGATAGATGGTTAGTTAGAAAGACCGGTTCTAAGACTGGGTCCTACTAGCTATGTTAGGAGTTCCTATTGGGTCACGTGTTGACGTGCCCCTCTTTGTGGTTTTCAGGAGTAGGACCAGTGTAGCATGTGCGGGTCCCGACACCAGAGGTTGTTCCTAGTTCAGAGGTAGAACCTGCAGGCGTCTTCGTTCAGTTGGACTTTACTGGGGTAGATTAGCGGGTGTGTTGTACTGGGTGTGGACACCTTTTTGTACTTTTGGGTTGGGGGTTCTCTTCTTTTGTGGTTCCCCACTTTTGTATCCCCTTGTACAGATGATGTATGATGTACTCCTTGTAATGATGTAATAAAAGGAATAAATTGTTCTTGATACCGTGTGTTTCTCTATTGTTGTTTTTGTGTTGAGCATCATCAGTACTTCCCAGCACGTGCGCAGTGGCCTGCAGAATCTTTCTGTTCCGAGCAGTATTTCTCTTCTCCCTTCTCGGCTTTCTTCTTCACATCCGTAGTTTCGAGAAACCTGATACGGATTCGTACTTATCGGGTATCCTGGAGAACGGGTCGTGACAGTCTAAGTATTTAGCAAATCCATTTCCTTTTTCTGAGGTAGAAATGGATGATGAGAATTTTGATGCTCTTGCCTGGTGGAAAGGATATGAATCAGTTTATCACATTCTTTCCATCATGGCTCGTGATATGTTAGCTGTACATATATCTATCGTTGCTTCGGAGTCTGCTTTTAGTGCATGTGATCGTGTTCTGAGCAACAAGAGGTCGCGGCTGAAGGAAGACATAGTTGAAGTTGCGGTTTGTGCGAAGGATTGGTTTCATGATGAAAACTGCTCGCATGACAAGAAGGGCCTTTCCGAAGATTCCGACGAAAAAGAGGCCCAAGATGAGTGATGTTCAGTTCTTCTGTCTATTATTATTTTCTTATTTGTATTAGTTTTTTGCCATTGTATGAGGAGTCGGGCTGGCTGACTTATGTCCCCCTCAAAAAAGATTTTAATTAATAAAATTTAAAGGTTCAATCCGGGACCTTCGAGAATTTCGAGCTTAAATACCTTTCTGTCATGTGTCACTACTTTATTTATTTAGCAATAATATAAGTTAATTTTTTAAATTTTATTAAAATTTTATCTGCTTACAATTTACAAAATACTATCTATTTGGAATTTTTTATAAATTACTATGTTTTTATAAAAATATATATCTTTAAAAATTTTAGTATTATGTATATTTGACGTATATTAAGTATAGATTTTTTTGCATTTTAAAGAAATTTTTTGATTTTTTGATTTTTTTATTTTTTATTTAATTTTTCCGGCCAGGCCCGGGCTGGTCCAGGCCTCGGGCCGGCTTCCGGCCTCCGGCCTCCGGTTTGGCCCGATGACCACCCTGAGTTATTGCAACCGCAAAATACCTCAAAGAATTCCTGATCATTAAATATTACCCCAAAAAATAATAGAAGCGATGATTATAGCCGATTCAGTGTTCCAATTACCATTGGTTCTTATCAATGGGAAGAGAATTGGGCTTGTTTGATAATCCATTGGACAATAAGTGTGCTTCAAAATATTGAAATCTATTGGATTATAATGGATATCATTTTAGATTTATAATATATCATTAATTTTTAATTAAAAGTAACGTTGTAACTTAAAAGAATTCATTGGATTAGAAAAATAAAGTCAATGCCTCTCTTTTTTATCCAATCGATTGGCCGATTTTTCAGATTGACATCCAAACGTATCAATCGTTTGAATTACCCTAATCCATACCAAAAAACAATAGCATCTGGAATTAAATTCCTTTGGATTGATGCTATCCAAACATGCTTTGAATTAATGAAAACATATATTGCATTGTGTTTTGGGTTACACATAGTTCCATCGCAGCCTTCCGCTTGCCCTAGTCAGGAGTGCTTAATACTGCATTTCTTGAGTTGGACCTTGAGGTTTGGCTTGGATCGTTGACCAACCTGGGTCATTATACCATGTCCTCAGCATAGTGAAAATTAGTCTGGATGGTACATGCATCTATGGTGCCATAAAATTGGCTACCAATACCCCAATGAAGGTCGCAAAGACCTTCTCCATTCAGAGCTCCATCTCTACATAAAGCTCATATGTTCTCTTCTTTGACTGATCACAGAGGGATCTCTTCTTGGCCAAGTCACCATTTGCCTCCTCTGCACGCTTCATCGTGGCGTTAAGCTGGCTCTGCATAGACAACTATTCCTGCTCCACCAGTATCACCTTCTGGTCCATCTGCTTTAGCAGCTTCTCTTTTTCCTACATGACTGCATTAAGCTTAGCCTTTAGATCCTTGATCTCTTTGTCTTTCTTGCGAGGGGAGCGAATCACTATGATGAGCAAGATGCGGCAGCGTAGTTCTTGATTTATCATTATTACCTTACACACATGACTGATATTAATATCATTCGTTGTGACTAGCAAGATGTGATAGCGAAAATGTCATTTAAACTTTGGAGCTAGATAGAGCATGCAGCAGCAAGATCATTTAGTTTCAAACTAGCAAAGAACATATTGATCAACTTTGGTAAGCGAGTTGCGACCACCTATCCTCGTTACATCTGATGAAAGGAAAGTAGAATGGTTCTTGCCAGTTTTCACCAGAGGGACTAGCAAGATGTGTTGCCGCGACCTCTGCCCCTTCTTCCACCTCAGTTGATATTCCGGTCATTACCTCTGTTGCACTGATCTCTGAGAGCATTCCTGCGTCTCAGTCGCACCTAGAGGCTGAGCATTCTGCCGTAAGCTCCGCTCCACACACACACTATTGTAGCCCCACTAGTTTTTGGAGGCCGTGTGAGTCCAGCTCGCACACTTACACATCCATCTACCTCCGCTTCTGACGATAGAGACCTGCACCTGCGTGCGGTTGAGTCGGCAGTGACTGGACTTAGAGTCGATTTTCGAGCTCTCATGCAGGTTGTCTTTGCTCAGCAGGCCCATATTGCCCTTATTCTTAATATTCAGCTAACGCTGAACCAGATCCTTCACCACCTGTAGCAGCAGCAGCCGCCAGCACCCCCACCGCCGCCACCCCCACCACAGGGAGGTCAGGGCGATGCACCTGAGTAGGCACTTCACTTGATGCCTGTCATACTTTTGTTCCCATCTTACCCCCACCATTTTGCATGCCCACCTAACTTCACTTTTTGCAGTGCACCATAAATTCCAGCTTAGAGGAGAGTACTTTATTTCTGACCACCATTTTGCATCCATCCATCATTTTGACCACCACATATCCTTTGCATATACCATCATGTTTTCCATTTATTATTTTCCTTTATTTTCCATTTTCTTTGCATCATACTCACATCCACATCCTCCCACCCCTATCTTATATGTCCTAGTGCCACACTTTGCACATTGATGACAATGTGATGTTTAGCTTGGGGGAGTGGGTGTACTCACACGCTTTTATTTTCTTTATTTTCATCTTTATTTTCTTTATTTTCCACCTAATTTCACACTTTTTCATTTTTTCACATGCGTCATATCTTTCTTACTTTTGGAGTGCTTGCATGTGTATAGTTAGATTTTATTTTATCCTTACTTCTTTTACTTTCTTTACTAGAAATGGATTCGATGTGATGAATATAGCTTGGCTTTCGCTTTTCTTATATGCACATCTTTGGCCATGCTATTGTTTTCTATTTCTGATATCATTTGCGATATATCTGTTGTGCACTTTAGAAAAATAGCTTCCAATGTGTTATTATTTGTCTATGAACGAATTTTAATGTTGACTCGTCTAAGAATTACTTTATTGTATACTCTCTACAGAAAACACACCAAGATTCACGCATTGGCTGTATTGTACTTGGAGTACTGCTTTCTTATCTTAAGTTCGCTTCTTATTGCATGAATTGTGTATTAAACCTTCCGGTTAAATGAATTGATTATCATTTGATATGAATAGACTAGTTTACTTTTAGAAATCAAACTGAGTAAATGACATACCCTGCTGAAGTAGTTATTTACTTACAAAGAGTAAACTGAGTGATACGAATATTCTTTCTCCACATATCTTGAATTACATTTCTATACATATTATCATTGGTGATTATTCCCTAAAGTGATTTCTTATTCGTGCATCTTTCCCTTGCTAAAAAAATAAGCTCCATGATCCCAAAAGCTCAAAAGAAAAATAATGTATATGTATGCATCTTTCTATGGGATTTACTTGTGTATATCAAAAAAAAGAAAAAAAACCAAAAGAAAAAGAGAACTTTATTGTAATACACAATCCCTTGCTTTCATTTCTTTAATTTTACTTTCTTTATATAGAGCTACAAAAGTTGGGAAGAGAATTTATATTCCATACTCGATGCCACCACACTTATAGATAAGCTTGCGGGAGGAAATCCAATGATGTGTGAGAGAGTGATTACTTATATATGCATGACGACCTAACCTAGGTAATATATACTACTTAGGGAGATGACTTCAAGTATAATGACATATATGAATTGAAAAATTGACATGAAATTCATTAAACCATATCTTTCTATTCTTATTGCTTTGAATTGTGTGATATCTCTTATACTCCAAATAGAAGCCGTCAATTGAAAAGTGTGTTGTCTATGATTATGTATATCATTTTATATGCCTTAGACGATATTTAACGTTAAAATGATTTCATATTTCATAAGATTCACATTGTTATCAGTTTTTATATTAAGTGTACCCAATATGAAATGATATCGATATAAAAGCTTTAGTGATGTTTATATTCATTATTGGTGCATTTGAGTAAGCGAATTCGAGTTCTGAGAGAATGATCTATCATTTCCACTATTCGCCTTCTTTTCTATTTATTTGATATTTTTTATTTTATTCGCCAAGTTAAATTTTTACTTATCTTCATCGAGGACGAGTAAGAGGCAAGCTTGGGGGATTTTGATATGCTCATAATTTACATTTTATTTCTGTAATTTTCCATTCCATAACGATTGCTCGTATCACGAGTTTAACGTTTAAACGACGATTTTACGATGAATTTCAATATTTCTATGTTTAGTTAGATTTCAGGAAATATGGAGCAATCGGGAGCAATTTGGAGCTATGAGCACAAACACGTGTGTCGGAGCATCAATCATGATGATATCGGGGAGCTCATGACGCTTGAGGATGAGAAGAAGAGGAAGAAAGGCAAGAGAATGGAGAAAGGAGCGAGAAGGAGGAGATTATGAAGAAGAAGCAGCATACTCGGCCGAGTGAGACAGCTCACTCGACCGAGTGGCGCTGACACGGCTAACTCCAGCTGAAAGAAGAAAAGACAATGTATTCGGTCGAGTGGAATTCCCATTCTACCAAGTGAGAAGACCACTCGACCGAGTGGAGACAGAAATTTATCAAACAGAACAACGATTTTGGAGGGTTCTGCAGAAGACCCCACTCGACCTAGTGAGAAGCTCACTCGACCGAGTGAGCTGACCACTCGACCGAGTGGCTTGAACAGTACAGAAGGCTGATTTTCCCATATTTTCCACAGAGGAGCCACTCGACCGAGTGATATTTTCACTCGGTCGAGTGCACCGATGACCCAATTTCGACCTATGGTTTTTCCAGACGCTTGTGGGTATTTTCGTCAGGATTTTTTTGGACGTTTTGAGTTAGTATAAGTAGCTAGTTTTGAGAGCCGTCAAAAGGAGAGACGACATAGCTGTAGTTCTTAAGAAAAATACTTTTGTTCTATCTTATTTTCGCGAGAGGATTGAAGTGCAAGATCTTAATTTTCTTATTATTTGGAGCCTGAACGTCATTGGTTTGTCTAAACTTTTGCAAGTTCTTATTTTATGCTATATTTCTGTTTAGATCTGATTTTTATGATGAATTCTCCCGCACTTCTCAATTCTATTGCTTTTTCTATGATGAATTTTGTGTAATCTCCTTGTTCTAGGGCAAAGGGATGAACCCTATGGATTTAAAGTTTGATATGTGAAATCTCATGAAAACCGATGTTGCTAAACTTGTAAAAGGTTAAATTGTGATCGATTTACTACGGATAGTTAGGGATTTCTATTGGATCTTGAGAGCTCGAGAGAGGATCTTCATCTATGGGAAGCTCTAGATATTCGATTTAGATCTATAATCGAGATTCCCTAGAATTGGTGCGCGAAAGCAACCAAAGCTAGCATCTTTATTATATTTCTATAATTAGATTCGTGTGTACGACGGTAAAACGAATACGAACTATCACAGTCTAGATTTGAACTCATGTTGCGCGAGAGCGAGCTTGATTTAGAATTGAACAATATTGTCGATCTTAATGCTAGTGGTTTGAACTAGGCTTGCACGAGAACGAGGCTCTAATTTAGATTGCTATAGACTTGCGTAGCGCGAGAGCGTGCGTTGGTCCACAACCTAGTTGCGACAAGGTCATCCTAAACCAAAAGTAGTGATACGGAGATTCCTATTTCACATTGATGCTTGAGATCTATAGTGGGGATTCTCAAACTCTATGCACTTTTATTAATTGAATTTGTAAACAATACTTTGCACGACTATGCCACCAACATTTCTTGATATCGTTTCTCCTCTGCCTAGTAATCAATATAGATACCAATAGTTCCTCCCCGTGATTCGATACCCGCTCACCACTTAACCTTGCACTTGCGTTAAAACTACATTGTTTTGGTAGTACATCACGACGCGATCAAAGATCAAGGCTTAAGGCATGATTGCTCCTGGATATCAATCGAACATCGGAAGAAACGAAAACCATAAGTGGAAGCAATTGAAAAAGGTCCTTTGGAAGCCAAATAGTCACTCAAGTGGAAAATTGTTGCACAAATATTGAAGCCGTCTTTGCAATGTAATCTGCACCATGGGTTCAAAAAATCCAGAGGGATCTTGGGTGAAACCACTTCAGTCATGTCATATCACGAGTGCATGCCATTTTAGGGGTGAGAGAGCTGGAGCTTAAACGTGTGTCATCCGCAAGTCTCCGACTTTACCAGAGGATCAAAGTTCTTGCAAACGTGAATTTGTATTCATATTTCCCCCCTTACATGAGCAATGTGCTTCTTTAGATTCCCTCAATAACCGTAGCAATTAAGTGGAGCACATCTTGAGTGATATGAGAGTGTGAAGCCAAATCCTTTCTGCTCTGTGGGCCAAACTCAAGGCAGTGGTAATTGTTGCACCTAAAATATGGCACACATGAAACCCAAACACTGACACATGAAAAGGCTATGACCTAATTATTAAGCACACGTCATGGCCTCTGGCTCTAATGTCACAAACAAGTTCACGAATTAACTATTGGACTTTTAGGGCATGTTTCTTTTTTAGGAAAGCTGCGAAGAAAGTGAAGAGGATTCACTGTTCACGTCAAATCAAGTTGGACTCGCGCACCTTGTTTCTTTCGCGGAAAAATTTGGGAGAACGCGGCTGGGATTTTGCACTCTCTCGCGCTTACGTGGAGCCTCGGATTTGCACTCGCACAATCCGCGCAAATCGCACGGATTTCACCGAAGATCGGTGGGAAGGTTGTTCTGTGGGTCCCACTCGACTATCTCTTCTCTGTTTTGACCAATTGGAGTAACTCCCGCCAATTTTTCCCCTCTTTTTTAATTATAATTAATTAATTAGTGGACCCCACATCAAACTTTCCCAAAGAACTTTCTCAACAAAAGAAACACACAAACACAAGAAAGTTGTGTGGAGCACACATACAATTCTCAAACCAACTTTCCAACCCGTGGACCCCATATCAAGATTCTATCAAGATTTACTATTCACAACAGTAAATCACAACCTATTCTCACCCAAAGAAACATGTCCTTAGAGTACATATAGAAGTATTTTGCAAATAGAATCCTACATGTATTGAATTCTGCCATCAAGAATTCTATTAATTCCTAATTGTTAATCAAGTTAAAGTCACGTCAAAGAGATAGACGACCTCACCTTTATAGAATTCCATGTAAGGCGAGACCCTCAAGATCCTCATATATGCAATACATTCCATCCTAATTTTTCCAAGCCGTATCAAGCAATCTATCTGATTTGAGCAGCAGAGGGATTTAGATCAGGAGACATCCCGACCTTTTACTAACATGTTCATTTTTGCATGTGTCCCTAAAGGTAACACACCTTCCATTGTCTTCCCTTTTCAACCATAGAGTCTGAAAGTCGAACTTCACATATCCACGTTGTTTTGAACTTAGTCGGATTTACTATTTTTTTTAATTTTTGGATTTTTTTTAAAATTCGGCTTATGAAAAAACGAGGGAAATATTGTGTTTTTATTAATTAAAATAAAATATTGTTTTTAAAAAGAAAGAAATATTTACTATTGTTTTATTCATCAGAAAGCAGTAAAGAACCATCGACTTTACACACCAGAAGAGAGGAAACATGGGTCGCAGAAACACGAGGACTTCCCAGGAGGTCACCCATCGTGGTACTGCTCCCCCCTGAATACCTAACTTCGAAGTTCACATGGAACTGGAAGAAGCCGATGAATCCTAGGGAGCCAAAGAAAAAATAGATTTTCAAGTGTTTTTCCGATCAAAAAGTTTCAAAATTATTTTTCTGAAAAATTAACGTGATTCCTTAAAATCCATTTTTCCATAACACTATTCCAAACCAACTATACGATGAAATAAGAAAAAAGTTATGGAAGAGAACGATGTCAGGACCCCATGCCATGACCATTTCCAAGTAGCTCCCAGGAGATCCATCTAGCCCCCTAAAAACCACTTAATATGTATATCAAATTAAATCTCAAAACCCGTGCCCATATCATATTAGGAAATTGCTATTTGCAGGACCCTTTTGCTGAGTTCACAGACCACTTATTTAACAGTTTGCCATTAAAAATATTTTGCTGAGTTCACCGACCATTTTTTGAAAATGCCCTTAGGTCTATGAACTGAGCAAAATGGAGGAGAGGTCGGCAGGAGAGGGGGACGTCGACGCGAAGGGGTAGGCGTAGGAGCAGAGGTGTTGGCGGTGGTGGAGAGGAGGCAGATGGAGGGATGGACCTCCATTTTAGCCCAGAAAACGATTTTTTTTTTAATTTTTTGGGAAGAAGATAAGGGGAGATGGGGGAGAAGATGATTGGGATGGGGCGGCAGGGCGGGTCCGACGGGGAGGGGGCGACATCCAGTCTCGATCACCACCTCCTCCTCGAGCCGATTCCATCATTTTTAGACCAAAAAACTTTTTTTTTAATTTTTTGGGAAGAATATAAGGTAGCTGGGGCGACGGGGGAGTTTTCAGGGGCGGACCCACGTTGGAGTTATGGGGCCGCCCCTTCTCCCCCCCTTTTCAAAATTTATAAGTGTATATATATGGCACCTGCGACATCAATGTGTTAAGTATATGTAATTAATTCCATATAACATGATTACTACGTTGGCAAGTTGGTAGCGCGTTTCATCCTTACGCATAATGTCGTCGGTTCAACCCTTGGGTGGTGCATAAATTTTTAGATTTTACTGTTATGTAAATTAATTAAATCTCCACTCTTTGTTGGCAAGTTGGTGTTGCGCTCCCTCTCCCACGCAGAAGGTCACGAAGCGGATCCAATCCTTGGGTTGTGCAAAAACTTTTAATGTTAAGTAAATTAGGTAAATCTCCACTCATATGATTGTTTTGTTGGCAAGTTGGTGCTGCGTTCCCTCCCCCATGCAGAAGGTCGCAGTTTCAATTCTTAGCTGGTGCAAAAAAATTTAAATTTCGTTTTTCTCCATGTTTTAATTATAACATAGCTGAGTCCTTATCTAATTGAGAATAGATATGCCATTTTTTATTCATGTTTTAAATTATAATATAGCAGAGTTCACATCTAATTGAGAAAAGAAAAACGTCTAAACAAAAATATATCTTAGTTTACGATTAAATTTCACAAGTCATTGTAAAACAGACAATTGTCTGATCACACAACGTTGTGATTTTAATTAGCATTTTAAAATTATCATGGTTAACTTAATATATCTAAAATGTTTAGTAACTAAACCCACTTTTTACATTTCCTTAAATTTAAAAGATTAATTAATTCTTGGTTAGTTCCAATGATTATATTTTTAAAATTTTGGTTTTTTGCAGATTAACGATGTAATCAGCGTCAGTTTCTTGTTTATATCTTCGTTAATATGTGAACAATTTTGTGTATAATAAATGCCTGTGACAATTTGCTGTTTGTTTAAAGTAATTCAGTTTGGATCTTCGTAATTTATTTTCGTTCTCATGCAATTAAAACATGTTTTTGTTTTCGACTTTCTTACTCGACCCCTAGCACATATGTTGCATAGTGAGCAATGAATTTCATATCTACTTTGTTGTTCACTTTGTCATCTCAAATATACTTAAACGTAATTGAAAAACACATCATTCATCTCTTTGGACTCGTCGACTTGAACACCAACACATTTATGAACTTTACGACTGCAGTTTGTATACTTTCTTGCAACGCCGCCTGGCCCCCCAAACATCTAATCCTGGTTCCGTCCATTTGAGTTTTGGGAAGAAGATGAGTGAGACGGTGCCGGCTGGGAGGGGGGCAGAGGGAGACGGGGCCTGCCACTCAGAGTTTTTTTGGGAAGAAGATGAGTGAAGAAGAGAAGGTTATTTTTGGATGAAATTGGATAAATTTTCCGCAAGCTTCACAAAAAAAATTAGTCTGTGAACTCAGCTACACAGTATGTGTCAATAGCATTTCCCATCATATTAACCGAAAATAGAGGGAGGGTGCTTTTGATCCAAAATGACGGCTTCTCTCTCTAAAACCCTAAAACACCAAAAGTTTCTCCTTTTCAAATCTCGAATCCCCACACCAGCGATCCGTCTCTCCGCCTTCTCCACCGCCGCTGACTCAACTCTCCATCCGCAGCAAACTGCCGGATCTCAGCCTCGTGGTGTGTGTGTGTATATCTCTCTGTCTTTCTGTATATCTGTATTCTCTCTCTAAATTTTGTCAATACACATCGACACTCGTTTCAGTTGCAGATGACGAACGGGGAAGATGGTCGAGGTTTCTCCTCTTCCTTCCTGGCGCCATCACTTTTGGCCTTGGGACCTGGCAGATTTTTCGAAGGCAGGAGAAGGTACCGTTTATTGTTCAATCAGTTAACCGAACACGAGCTTTGATAATTTTCATATTAAAGGCGCATTCGTTAGTATTTCTGTCAACTGAAATGACGGGTCAATCTTGTAATGTCACTAGATATTCGTAATAATTGAAATCGAAATTACTGTTCCAGGATCTCATGAATTTCCCATGTACTCTGAAACTATCGGCCAATTGAAGTGGTGACTAACTTTTGATTTGTGTCCTTTAATTTGGCTCAGATAGAAATGTTGGAATATAGGAGGAAGAGATTAGAGATGGAACCCTTAATGTGGAACGAACTATCATCTTCAAAATATGACTCGGCTACTTTGGAATTCAGGAAGGTCCTTTGCGAGGGCTATTTTGATGAGGGCAAGTCCATTTATGTCGGGCCTCGCTCTAGAAGCATCTCCGGAGTGACAGAGAATGGGTATTATCTCATTACTCCTTTGATTCCAAGGATGAGTGGCCCAAACAGGTACATTTCTTTTGGTTCATAGTACTTGAAAGGAATATTCCTATTTGAAATATTTGAATTATCTATATAATGAAACATGGATCTTCTTATGCTTTGTTTGTGTGTCTTTTCTGGTTACATTCTATATGGATACTTCACACTATCTAATAGACCTCATCATTATGCTTGTTGGGGAGTTGCTTCTCTTTGTATACCTTTGTTTGAAACTTCTCATGTTATGTGTATAGTTCAATGGTTAGTTCCTGGTTTTTGTATCACATGCTTTAAGACTTGGTGACTGCACACACCTTGCATCTCTTACCCCTTTCCTCCAACAAGTCTGGAATGTTGGAAACTATTCTTGTTTAAAGATTGAAGAAGAGTATAAAAATCATTCTTAAGCTAGCCATGACGTAAATCACCGTTTCAAGATTGTCAGGAAATTCTTATTGGCTGGGTGCTAGTTGGGAAGCTTGCCATGATATGGATTATTCTGATCAGCTAGTTGATCTCTTAGTGGAGTGAAAGGAATATGTATAGATAAGTTTAGCCATCACCTTCTCTTAACAAAGTGATAGTGAATGCCGATGTTCTTTGTTCTCTTGTGAGAGGCACACGGAGTTGCATGGGCATGGGCACTGCGACAGTGAATCAACAATTCGAGACTTCATCAATAAAAGCTTACAAGATGCTAATCTTTTAAATTTCCTTCAGCATTAAATATAGCCAGAGCATCTGCATCTTGCTCTTCCATGACAAAGGTTTTACATTCAAATAATGTTCAATATCCGGTTGGTAGTCCCCAACACAAACTCAGTCAGCATTGCAATGTCCTTAATTCTCGTGTGAGAATGAGCTCAAAAAAATATGCCACAATCTGGTGCACCCTTTATGTCTTCCAGAATACGAAGAGCTGCATGGTAATGATGCTTTTTAGGACCCTGCAGATACCGACCAATTGCGCTGACATAAAAAAATGCAGGTCTGAGTAATAATCAAGTAGACCAATTTCTGAGAAGACACTGGAATTTATACTTTTTGGCCACCGTAAGATCGAAGGTAATATCACGGATTTGAGGTTTAATTCCGGTAAGGACATCAACTGGCTATGAACTAACGTTCCAGCCTTATCTAAGAGATCTAACACATTATTGTCGTGAAATATAATTATCATTCTCCGACTTTGCAACTTCCATCCCTAGAAGATTATTTCAATGGACCTGCATTCCTACCGCCAATGATGTTAGCCACACACTGGTTTACTTGTGTTATGTGTTTGCAATGTAATCAACTTAGACAATAATGACTCTGGTGCGATCCAATTTCAATTAATAAAGATAGAAAAAAGGTGTTGCACTTGAATCCTATGATAAACCAGGCATTGTAAGCTTTTCAAACCAAGCACAAGGGGGATTGCTTGAGCACATAGGTAGCGTTTTCCAACCTGCACATGGTATTTGGTGACATTGATATGTAGTATTCTGGAGGAAGCTATATAAAAATTTATGTAACACCTTGCTCCCCAGGATATCCGGGAAGTACGAATTCATCCCATGTGATCACATAGTAGCGAGTGTTACGAAGAAAAAAAGAAACGGAATACAATAGAACCAGCATGCCACTGCGCTTATGCTAGGAAGTACAAGTAATGCTCCAATCATATAACACAATTATATGGCATTTAAAGACAAAATACATCAACGAATAATACATTCATATACAAGAAGGGTAAAAATACAATATTACAATTATATTTCAAATATTAATCCCACTCTCTCATGTACAACAATAACTCGCTAGTACAACACTCAAAACTACACCCACAAATTAACTCCAACCTCCAACACACAGCTGCACCTGCAAGACTACTATTACCTGAAAAACCACGGGAGGAGCACGTCAAAGCGTGTCCAAGTAGGATATCGCAATCTCATGGCATATTATTAACATGTTTATACAAATGCTGCATGGCATGTCATGGTGACATAATGTAAATGAAACATGAATGTAGCATATATGACATAGGGGTAAAAAGATACAACATCATGACATTGACATGAAAGAAGCATAAAAACATTGAGTGTAATGTAAGTTACAATTATGGAGTGGGAATATAAAAGCATGATGACTTATATAATTAAAGAAAGGTGAATTACAACATTTTAACAAGTACACATCTCATGAGTTCATACATTGCAATATGTTATTACAAGTTGTATTAAGCAAGATTATGAAATAATAATACCCTACACATATGGGTCATGGTGCTATCATGGCATGGCTACATATGATTTTACCATTTACTTTCCATTTAAATCATATAGGACCATGCATCTCCTTGTGCACCCCTTTTCCATCTCATATACCACTATAAATCCATGCCATGCCTTCCCTTTGCACCCACATATGTGTGGTATTGGAATCCCACACCAAGCTACAATAGTGTTAAACCAAATTTCAACACAATCATTCCACAACATTTCTCCTTTTTCTTGCATTTCTTTCTTCTCATAACAATTTCATAAATTCAATACTAGGCCATGGCCGAATTGTAGCACAATGGTAAATATGCTCTTTCTTAAATAATGGAAGTGTACAATTGCATGATTATGGCAACATAAAAATTACTTTAAAGGGGCATTCCTTCATATGCAACCACAAGTCCCAAAATTAGCAACAAATCAAGTATATCATAAACTTTATAATTTAACATAAGGACATTACATTCATATCACGACCATTAAAACTATGGCATGGGGAGTGCATCTTAACAAATAATTGCATGACAATTAAAATTAGGGCATGCCAATTAAACCATGGCATGAAAATAATATGCAATGAGAAGTTGAGGAATCCCACTCAAAATTGATGCATAACCAAGAATTCTTCATGAAAATTTCCAAGATAACATCTTATTCATGAATCCACGTTTTCTAAGCTTCACCCCTCCAAAAGACACCATCTAGCACATGAATCACCCCTCAAAGCTCCAAACTCTCACACAACTACTAGCTACTCATCAAGTCTCTAAAGGAGAATGAGATGAGGTATTTGGATTGGAAAAATAAGGAAATAAAGCCATGAATATTTTGGTCCTGATCTGAAATTGAAGTTTTGAAGAAGCTTTTGGCCATGGAAATTGAAGGAAAAAAAGGGGGAAAATGAAAGGGAAGGAGATGGGATTGAGTTAGTGTTTCACCACTTTCTTTTTCCTTGCTTTTTTTCTTTTTTCCCATGGAAATTTCGGCAGTATTTTGGGGCTGGTTCGATTCAGTTTTTGGGGGAAGAGAAAGAGAGTTAGAGAGAAGAAAAAGAGGGTTCAATGGTTAATTGATGAGTCATAGCGTTAGTTGGCACCTCCTCACAAAGATTATCCTCCTAATGACACTTAAGCACAATTTTACAGATAACTCACTCAATTATTCAGAAATCTCATCCAATATCTCACCCCCAACTTACACAAAACACCCTCCTATCAATAACAATGGCAACATCAATTATTTATACCATATGCACAATATTCCTCCTAAAAGACATATTTACTAACTAATCCATACATATACATACTATATATAGTACACCATATCCAATATTCAATATATAAATATACACTATCATGTGCTCCCATTACACCATTAGAATCCATATATATATATATATATATATATCATAATACTATAAGAAAATAATGTAGGCATACAAGTCTATATATACCTAGTACTCAATTATGCTTACAATTATACAAACACACAAACACATATATATACAACCATGTGTGTATCAATTACCATATATCCATATAATATATACACCCAAGTCATACATACATACATCTATACATGTACACATCCAAGTATAACCATCCATATCAATACAAGTATGCATGGAAACTAGCCATACACACATACAATCATATTAAACACCCAAGTATACACAAAAATATATAAGCATATAAACATACGTATACACATATCTATACTCCATAGATACATCCAATTAATATTATACACACATACTAGTATTTCACACTTAGGGGTATTACATTTTTTCTGGCCCAAGCAGCTCCCCGCACTGCGGCGTGCGTAAGGTAGTACACGTAATGTTCTATAGGGGTAGATGTGTCTTAAGGTGGGTAGGAGATCGTGGAGTCTAGACGTAGAAGTAGCCACCCTTAGCCTGGACCAAACTTTAGGAAGTCCGAGGGCGGACTTTATTTTTAAAGTTGGTAGATTGTAATACCCCTAAGTGTGAAATACTAGTATGTGTGTATAATATTAATTGGATTTATCTATGGAGTATAGATATGTGTATACGTATATGTTTGTATGCTTATATATTTTTGTGTATACTTGGGTGTTTAATATGGTTGTGTGTGTATGGTTAGTTTGTGTGCATACTTGTATTGATATGGATGGTTATACTTGGATGGTTACATGTATAGATGTATGTATGACTTGGGTGTATGTATTATATGGATGTATGGTGATGAATACACACATGGTTGTATATATATGTATATGTGTTTGTATAATTGTAAGTATAATTGAGTACTAGGTATATAGACTTGTATGTCTACATTATTTTCTTATAGTATAATGAGAGAGAGATATATATAGATTCTAATGGTGTAATGGGTGCACATGATAGTGTATATTTATATATTGAATATTGGACATGGTGTACTATATATATATAGTATTTGTATGTATGGATTAGTTAGTAAATGTCTTTTAGGAGGGGGTATTGTGCATATGGTATAAATAATTGATGTTGCCATTGTTATTGATAGGAGGGTGTTTTGTGTAAGTTGGGGGGTGAGATATTGGATGAGATTTCTGAATAATTGAGAGAGTTATGTGTAAAAGTGTGGTTAGGTGTCATTAGGAGGAGAATCTTTGTGAGGAGGTGTCAACTAACCCTATGTCATCAATTAACCATTAAACCCTCTTCTTATCTCTTTCACACTCTTCCTCTTTCCCTAAAAACTGAACTGAACCAGACCAAAATTCTGCCGAAATTTCCATGGAAAAAGAGAAAGAGGAAAAAGAAGAGGAAAAAGAAAGGTGAAACACTAACTCAAACACTTCTCATTCCCTTTCATTTCACCCCTTTTCCTTCAAATTCCATGGCCAAAAGCTTCCCCAAAACTTCAATTCCAGACCTGGGCCGAAATATTCATGGCTTTATTTTCTTATTTTTCCATTTCAAACACCTCATCTCATTCTCCTTTGGAGCCTTAATGAGTAGCTAGTAGTTGTGTGAGAGTTTGGAGCTTTGAGGGGCTGATTCATGAGCTAGATGGTGTCTTTTGAAGGGTGAAGCTTAGAAAACGTGGATTCATGGAGAAGATGTGATCTTGGGAATTTTCATAAAGAATTCTTGGCTATGCATCAATTTTGGATGTGATTCTTCAACTTCTCATTGCATATTATTTTCATGACATGGTTTAATTGTCATGCCCTATTTTTAATTGCCATGCCATTATTTGTTAAGATGCACTCACATGTCATAATTTTAAGGGTTATTTAGTACCGGCATCCTATGGTTTCGCCGTATTTAGCAACACCCCCCTATGGTTTCAATTATTAGTAAGACCCCCCCTGATGTATCCAATTTGGACTCCCCCGCCCCTCCAAACAGGGGGCGGGAGAGTCCAAATTCGATACATCAGGGGGGGTCTTACTAATAATTGAAACCATAGGGGGGTGATACTAATTATGGAGAAAAGACAGAGGGTCGGTACTAAATAACTCTAATTTTAATTGTGATGATATGAAGATAATGACTTTGTGTTAAATTATAAAGTTTATGCTATACTTGGCATTTTGCTAATTTTGGGACTTGTGGTTGCATATGAAGGAATGCCCCTTTAAAGTAATATTTATGTTGTCATAATCATGCAATTGTACACTTCAATTATTTAAGAAAGATCATCTTTAGCATTATGCTACAATTCAGCCATGAGCATAGTATTGAATTTATGAAATTGTTATGAGGAAAATGAGAAACGTTGTGGAATGGTTGTGTTGAAATTTGGCTTAACACTAATGTAGCTTGGTGTGGAATTCCAATACCACACATATGTGGGTGCAAAGGGAAGGCATGACATGGATTTATAGTGGTATATGAGATGGAAAAGGGGTGCACAAGGAGATGCATGGCCCTATATGATTTAAATGGAAAAATCATATGTAGCCATGCCATGATAGCACCATGACCCATATGTGTAAGGTATTATTATTCCATATTCTTGCTTAATACAACTTGTAATAACATATTGCAATGTATGAACTCATGGGATGGATACTTGTTAAAATGTTGTAATTCACCGTTCTTTAAATATGTAAGTCATCATTCTTTTTATATTCCCACTCCATAATTGTAACTTACATTACACTTAATGTTCTCATGCTTCTTTCATGTCAACGTCATGATGTTGTATCTTTTTACCCCTATGTCATATATGCTACATTCATGTTTCATTTACATTATGTCACCATGACATGTCATGTAGCATTTGCATAAACATGTTAATAATATACCATGAGATTGGAAAATCCTACTTTGACACGCTTTGACGTGCTTCTCCCGTGGGTTTTCAGGTAATAGTAGTCTTGCAGGTGCAACTGGGTGTTGGAGGTTGGAGTTAATTTGTGGGTGTAGTTTTGAGTGTTGTACTAGTGAGTTATTGTTATACTTGAGAGAGTGTGATTAATATTTGAAAGGTAATTGTAATATTGTATTTTACCCTTCTTGTATATGAATGTGATGCGGTCGTCTACAAGAGGAGGCAAGCGGGCACGAGCCGGAATTAGAGCTACCCACCTTATCTTACTTAGCTTGGTTTGTTTTTGCTTTGTAACATCTTAGTCATTGCTTAAGTCACGGTGTGCGCGCTTAGCAATGACTAGATGAATCCTATAAATACCCCAAAAACCCTAGTTGTTGATTATCGAAGAATTGAGATTAAATTGCCGTGACGGCTAGGGTTAGTGGGGGATTAGACTTGATCCTTTAATTCAAGTTAGGGAGTGATCTCTCCAGAAAAAGATCAAATCTATCTTATTGTTCTTCGTATTTCAATAGAAATTACTCTCTTTTCCATTTTCCTCTTTTAAATTCAGCCCTAAATACGATTTGACCCCCAAATCGTATCATTTTGGTATCAGAGCTCTCGGTCCTATGGCGAGCACACGGGCGACTGCGACAAAAACTCTGGAGGAGCGATTGGATGCGGAAATCACGGGGTTGCGAAAGGAGATGACAGATATGAGGGAAGAACTCAAGGCGGGTTTGAGCGCAACCATGGATGAGAAGTTGAATCGGGTCTCGGAGCGCCATTCGCGCGAGATGAAGGATGGGTTTGCCGAGGTAGCGAGGATGCTTCAAGAACCACAGTTTTTGCAGCGAGATCAAGATCCGCAATCGTCGGGTACATTAGATCTGATCTCACGGACAAACCCTGGAAACGGCGACGAAGGAGGAGTATTTCCCTCATGGGAGGGCGATCCGAGGCAACCAGGAGGCGGGCGGACCCTTCAAGGGGGTCCCGGTGGTCGGCCGCCCCCAACTGGGGGCGGCGAAGGCGGGCGGCCCCGAAACGGGGCCGCCGGAGGGCTACCGCCCCCTACAGGGGGCGGCGAACAACAGCGGGCCCATCCGGGGCCCGCTGGGGTGTTTCCGCCCCCCCGGGGGGCGGCGAAGGGTGGCGCCCCCAGGCGGGGGGCGCGGGGGGGGGGGGGGGGGTTCCGCCCCCAGTGGGGGGGTGGAATGATGGGGCGGGCCCTCCTAGGGCCCGCCGATGGAGACCCGCCCCAGGTTGGGGGCGGGGGAGGATGGGCGGCCCACCTTGGGCCCGCGGGAGGTTTTCCCCTCCTTTTGGGGGCGTCGAAGCAGGTTGGCTACGTGGAGGACCCCGGAGGGAGCATGTGGACGAGTGGGACGATGTAGGAGCACTCGCCAATGGGAGGGCCAGGGAAGGTGTAGGACAGTGGAGGGCCGAGGATCATACTTACCAGAGGCGGCAGGCAGACAGGGGGGGACCACTACGAGGAGATACACCCCCAGATATGCGAAAGCTGAAGGCACCACTGTTCGATGGGAAGGACCCCGATGGCTGGATCTACCAGGTAGAGAGATACTTTGAGGTCATGGGCTTCGCTGAAACAGAGAGGCTGAGGGCGGTAGCACTAAATTTCGAAGGGGAAGCCCTGGCGTGGTATCGGTGGACCCAGAAGCAGAGACCGATACGGACTTGGAGGTAGCTGACAGAGTGCCTGATGGAGAGGTTCCAGGAGACCCACGGGGGCGGGCTGTTTGAGCAGTTATATGCTTTGAAACAGGAGGGGACCGTGCGTGACTACATCTCGAGGTTCGAGACCCTCTCGAGCCGAGTAGAGGGGGTGTCAGCGGAATCGATGGAGGGGAACTTTTTGAAGGGGTTGAAGCCATCCGTGAGAGCAGAGGTAGGAGTGCATGACCCTCAGGGGTTGGCAGCTATGATGCGATTAGCCAGGAGGGTGGAGGACAGGCAGACTCAGGAGAGGAGGTCTAGAGGAGTGTGGGGCGGGGTTGCGGCACGTAACCCAGTTTCGCCAGCAGTACCTAGGGTTACTACCGGGACCCCGGCCGCGGAGACCAGACCTGGAGGGCAGACCCGTCGGATGACCGAGGCAGAGATGAGGGAGCGCAGGGCCAAGGGGCTGTGCTTCAAGTGCGATGAGCGGTTCACTCCGGGGCATCGGTGCGCAGGACGAGCCATGCAGTTGGAGGTGGCGGCTGAGGAGGAAGAAGAGGAGATATTACTATTATACTCGATGGGGAGGAGGCTGTGGCGGAACAACACCAGCACTTAGACGTCGTGGAGGTTTCTCTTAGCTCCGTGGTGGGATTTACTCCTTATCACACCATGAAGCTGGTGGGCAGGTTGGCAGACCAGGAGGTGACGGTATTGATAGACAGTGGGGCGACCCACAACTTCATCTCCAGGAAGTTGGTGGAGCAGGTGGGGCTAGAAGTGAGTGAGACAGCCACTTTTGGGGTGATTTTGGGCACCGGCCAGAGGGGGGAGAGCAGGGGTGTCTGCAGGGCTGTGATTCTGGCAGTACAGGGAGCTCAGGTGGTGGTAGACTGTTACCCCTGAGCTGGGGAAGGTTGACTTGGTATTGGGGATGCAGTGGCTACAGACATTAGGCGACACCAAGTTCAACTGGAAGATGCTTAGGATGGAATATCAGGAAAACGGAAGGACTGTGATTTTGCTAGGGGACCCCAGTCTGTGTTGTCGTGCAGTGTCCTTGAAGTCCTTGGCTCGGGCAGTATCGATAGGAGGAGAGGCATATTTTGTGTCCTACCAGGAGTTTGGGGCAGAGGCAGAGGAGCAGAGGGCACCACCGGAGGTGAAGGAGTTGTTGGACAGCTATGGGCACATTTTTCAGATGCCGCAGGGACTTCCACCGCAGAGAGACCACGAGCACGCCATCGTGCTACGGGAGGGGGTAGCGCCCATCAGTGTCCGACCATACAGGTACCCGCATGTCCAGAAGGATGAGATCGAGCGACTGATCAAGGAGATGCTACAGGCGGGGGTGATTAGGCCGAGTGTTAGTCCGTTCTCTAGCCCGGTGCTCTTGGTGAAGAAAAAGGACGGTAGCTGGAGGTTTTGTGTAGACTGCCGTGCCCTCAAAAAGGAGACGGTGGCAGACCGTTTTCCTATACCGGTGATAGATGAGTTGCTAGACGAGTTACATGGGGCGTCGATCTTTTCGAAGATTGACCTGAAGTCGGGTTATCATCAGATCCAGATGAAGGCAGAAGATGTACAGAAGACTGCTTTCAGGACTCATGAGGGGCATTATGAGTTCCTCGTCATGCCCTTTGGGCTGACGAATGCACCTGCTACATTTCAGTCGTTGATGAACAAGATATTCCAGCCTTACTTACGGCAGTTTGTCTTGGTGTTCTTCGACGACATCTTGGTGTACAGCCGGACAGTGGAGGAGCACGTGCGGGACTTAGAGACAGTGTTACAGGAGCTACAGGCCCACCAGCTGTATGCCAATAAGAAGAAGTGCACGTTCGCCCAGGCGAAGGTGGAATACTTAGGGCATGTGGTCTCAGCAGCAGGGGTGGCAGCTGATAGGAGCAAGATAGAAGCCATGCTAGATTGGCCGCGGCCAACTACACTGAGGGCGTTGCGGGGATTTTTGGGCTTGACGGGGTACTACTGCAAGTTCGTGCAGGGCTATAGTACCATTGCCTGGCCTCTGACTGAGCAGTTGAAGAAGGATGAGTTTCAGTGGACCGAGGAGGCGACTGCGGCGTTTGAGGCCCTGAAGGGGACGATGACGACCGTTCCGGTATTGGCTCTTCCTGATTTTAGCAGACCCTTTGTGGTTGAGACAGATGCTTCGGGGTACGGGTTGGGAGCAGTGCTGATGCAAGATCAGCGGCCCGTGGCTTACTTCAGTCAGGTTTTGTCTTCACGGGCGAGACAGAAGTCCGTGTATGAGAGGGAGTTGATGGCGATTGCTTTGTCGATTCAGAAGTGGCGTCCGTACCTGCTGGGGCGGCCATTTATTGTGCGCACGGATCAGAGGTCCCTGAAATATTTACTAGAGCAGAGATTGGTGGCAGCGGACTATCAGAAGTGGTTATCTAAGCTTGTGGACTACAAGTTTGAGATACACTATCGGCCCGGGTTGGAAAACAAGGCTGCGGATGCGCTATCACGGCGGGAGGAGGTTACGTCCTTAGCAGCCTTGTCAGTACCACTGCTAGCGGATTGGGAGCCTTTATGGAGGGAGGTGGAGGCCGACGAGGAGTTGTCTAGAGTCCGCGTGGATTTGGTTCGCGGGGTGACTGAGCACACAGGCTATTCAGTGGAGGGACGACGGTTGTTGTATCGGGGAAGGTTGGTGATACCACGGGGTTCAGTGCACATTCCACTGATTTTTCAGGAATTCCATGGGAGCGCAATAGGGGGGCATTCTGGCGTCCAGCAGACATACATGAGGATGGCTAGAGAGCTGTACTGGAGGGGAATGAAGAAGGACATCGCAGAGATGGTAGCCCGTTGTGACGTCTGCCAGCGTCACAAATACTTGGCCATGGCACCAGCAGGGCTGCTGCAACCTTTAGCTCTTCCTGAGCGGGTCTGGGAGGGGATTAGTATGGATTTTGTGGAGGGGCCACCCAAGTCGGAAGGATACTCGGTGATTTTGGTGGTGGTAGACCGACTGAGCAAGTATGGACACTTCATTGGGCTGAAACATCCTTACTCTGCAGTGACAGTGGCTACGGCATTTATGCGGGAGGTGGTGCGTCTGCACGGGTTTCCCGAGACCATGGTATCAGATCGGGACACTGTCTTCATGAGCCAGTTCTGGAGGGAGTTGTTCAGGGTGCAGGGGACCGTTCTGAGGAGGAGCACAGCTTACCACCCCCAGACGGATGGACAGACGGAGGTCGTCAACAGGAGCGTTGAGACATACCTTCGCTGTTTTGCATCGGATTGTCCTCGGAGTTGGTATCGATGGCTGGCGTGGGCGGAGTATTGGTACAATACTTCCTTCCATTCAGCCGCACAGACGACACCGTTTCGAGTGCTATATGGGAGGGATCCACCAGCGCTGGTCCATTATTGTTGTGGGACGACCCCGGTGTCCCAGTTGGATCAGTACCTCGAGGAGCGAGAGGGGATTTTGGAGGAGCTGAAGAAGCATTTGACGAGGGCTCAGAAGCTTATGAAAGCCAAGGCGGACGCACATCGTAAAGAGGTGGAGTTTGCAGTAGGAGATCAGGTCTATCTGAAGCTGAGACCGTATCGACAGAGGTCGCTGGCCCGACGCCGGAACGAGAAGTTGGCCGCGCTGTTTTACGGGCCGTTCCAGATAGAGGCGAGGATTGGACCCGTGGCATATAGACTGATGTTGCCCCCAGGATCTGCCTTACACCCAGTGTTTCACGTCTCTCAGTTACGACGAGCGGTTAGAGCGCAGACACCAGTGGCCATTCTGCCATCCACATTGACAGCCGACTCAGAGGTGATGATGGCGCCCCAGGATATTCTGCAGGTACGACACACTGAGAGGGGCGGTCGGGAGGTGCTGGCAAGATGGTTGGGGTTGCCTGACCACGAGGCTACTTGGGAGCGGGAGGATACCATCAGGGCTCAGTTCCCAGACTACAACCTTGAGGACAAGGTTCGTTTTTTGGGGGGGAGTAATGATGCGGTCGTCTACAAGAGGAGGCAAGCGGGCACGGGCCGGAATTAGAGCTACCCACCTTATCTTACTTAGCTTGGTTTGTTTTTGCTTTGTAACATCTTAGTCATTGCTTAAGTCACGGTGTGTGCGCTTAGCAATGACCAGATGAATCCTATAAATACCCCAAAAACCCTAGTTGTTGATTATCGAAGAATTGAGATTAAATTGCCGTGACGGCTAGGGTTAGTGGGGATTAGACTTGATCCTTTAATTCAAGTTAGGGAGTGCTCTCCAGAAAAAGATCAAATCTATCTTATTGTTCTTCGTATTTCAATAGAAATTCCTCTCTTTTCCATTTTTCCTCTTTTAAATTCAGCCCTAAATACGATTTGACCCCCAAATCGTATCAGAATGTCTTATTCGTTGATGTATTTTGTCTTTAATTGTTATATAATGGTGTTGTATGATTGGAGCATTATTTGTACTTCCCAGCATGAGCACAGTAGTCTGATAGTTCTATTGTATTCTGTTTCTCTTGCTTCGTAACACTCACTATTCTGGTATCACCTGGGACGGATTTGTAATTTCTGGGTATCCTGGGGAGCTTCACATTTCTACAAGGAGAACTACAAGGAGACCGGTAGTCTTTAAGACTCTTAACATCTGATTTATGTAGACAAAAACCTCCATTTGTAACACAAGAAATTTAGATGGATAGAACTGAACTTTGCAAATGGCCCAAATGTCCTGTGATAATCTGGCCCATTATTTTAGATGTGAAACATTTTGCAACTAAAGGTGCTCATGAGTTATAGCATTCAACATCACCATTAAGCTGAAACTAATCAGTACATCCAAGGAAATCCCACAACCTTCATCCCAGTTGGCAGTTTAGTAACTTCCATGCTTCTTACCGAATTAAGGCCTCCATATCACAACTGATAACAGCTTTCCATTGAGGATTTGACAAAACTTCAAATACACAGCACTGTCACGAGAATAGATGAAGCATAATTAAGGCATGAACAAATAACAATATACAGGATTCAAAGCATGGCATGAAACAAATCTATCAATGAGGTGTCTTGTACTTGGGAGTTTAGTACGTAGTTCTGTTCCCTGTTGCAATGGGAACACGATCAACAAGCAACTCTTGACTAGGAACTCAGAATTGAGGATGGTCGGTAGTGTTTAGTTTCAAACTAGGAAACATAGACACTGGTGTGGATACTGATACAGATATGGATACGGCCCCCAATAAATTTGTAAAATCTAGCATACGAGAACACAACTATTGTGATATAAAATATTATATTTTGTAAAAAATACACACAGCAAACAAAATATAAACGGTGACATCAAACAACATCATTTCTAAACACATGATTTGGATACGTTTAACACTACATATTATAGTTACACTAGTCATAACCCGTGACCATAGGTCACGTGGTATTCAAAATGTTCCCCAAAAAATTTCAAACCATTTAAAATTTTTCACCAAAAAAATTTACAGCCTCTTCAAAATCCCCCCAAAATTTTTGCAGCCCCCTTCAAAATAGACATTAACAAAATTTTTTAACACATTCAAACTAAAATTTTGTTCTTTGTAGAGAATTCAATTTTCTCAAAAATTTTAGTTCCCCCCAAAGTTTAGTTCCTTCCAGATTTAGTTTTCTCAAATTTTAAAATTTTAGTTCGCCTCAAAATTTTAAATTAAAATTTAGTATTACCTAGAGAATATAGTTTTCCAAAAATTTTAATCACCCCAAAATTTAGTTCCCTCCAGATTTAGTTTTTCAAAATTTAGAATTTTAGTTCCCTCAAAATTTAGTTTCCTCCAGATTTAGTTTTCCTTAAAATTTTAGGTTTTCTCTCAAAATCTCACCCCCAAATTTTAGAATTTTCGCCTCAAAATTTTTACAAACTCATCCTAGCTATTGATTCCTTCAAGATTCAATCTCAACCGTACTTTTAACCATCCTTTTGTACTAGTCAGCAACCACATTCAAAAACATCGCTCAATTGTCTAATAAATTTTCTAGGTGTATTACGCATATGCAAAATGGGCATGTATGCCTATATTAAATCAACTTTTAGAATAGTCTATAAGGCACTATTTATTGTAGTTAAAAGTTCCATAATGTTGACTTTAATACAACTAGGGTTAGTGAGAACTACTTTGATGGAAAACTTAATGTTGGTTAAACTCAGATGGTAGTATATGGACATGATGTCTATGGTCCCCAATAGTTTAGGGGTGTTTTGGCTAATTTACACACAAGAATTTTACCGGCTCCCAATATGACATGTTTGTGTGACATGTTTGTGTCTGCATAGTTGTGTTTGTGTAACATTGCTTTCTGTCTATGGGTATCATGTCATAAGAGAAAATTACCTGGCATAATGGTAGAAAAATGCACTTCATATTTTTTTCAAATGATGATCATCATATTTTTTTTCCTTCATATTCTAAAACCCAAATACCCAAATGATTTAGTGACCACATGCTCCTTGCTTGTCATTCTAATGATGGAAAATCATTAAAATTGTTAGATTTTAAATGGCTCGATGCATTTACAAATGATATGAAAACTATAAGATTTGGTGTATCTATATTGTAGAACGTGCACAAGTGAACATTGTCATTTGGCTGAAAAAGATATGGATGGACTATGGATACCATATAGTTATATCTTACGATATGCAATACATATAATACAAATCGATATGATTTGAAAAGATTTTGATATAGATAGGATGACGACTACAAATAAGATAAAATATTGTATGAAATGATCATTGTATTGAACCAATGCAATCTATATTGACATATATATCATAAATAATAAAGTTTGGTACTTGTCATGTTTTATTAGTCAAGTCAAATTTTATATTCAACCTGCTTCATGTTTATGGCTAAAATCGATTGATTTCTATTCTTAATGGAAAATCATAAATCTCTTTTGAGATCCTTTGAGCTCGTTGACACTCAATGACGTTTGCTACCTATTATCGAAACACGCCAACTTCATCAAAATCTTTGGAGCTTACAACGTTTTACCGAGCTTGCCCGGCTTTGTTAACCCATAAGGTGGACCTATCTTCCCCATCGCAATATGGTTTAAATGTGAACGACATATAAGAAGTGACAATTGGCATTTTGGTTTTACCCTTTAGTGACTAACATGTTAAGATTTTAAGATGTATGACGTATTCAGCTTTGTGTATTCTTACTGTAAAAATCAGCCAATTTTGGTTTTCTAATTTTAATTAGGGGTCTGGATGCGGGTCTACTTTAAACCCGACCCACATCCAAACCCGATATTTATAAAGATATTAGGGTTTCTATTTCTCACCAATCTTTCTTATTCCGTTCAAGGTGACATCTACAACTTCTTTAAGTTTGACATCAAATTCGAGTTTGGTAGCTTGGTCACCCTTGATGATTCTTTGACTTCAACGATGCCTTAACGGGCAGCGTGCAGTAAACTACATTTGTTTCCATCTTAGTGTCTCAACATATACACCTCTCTATATGCATGTGTTGCTTGCAGCAGATGGTTATTTTTTCAATCATGTTGAATTTATTGGTGACCATGAAAATTGAACTTCTTTTTCTTTTGCTAAAAAATTTCTAAACTTTGCTAAAAATTAAAAATATTGCTGAGTTTATTGCTGTAATTTGTTTGATTTGCAGCTATTGCTGTAATTTTTATTGAAATGTGTCGAAATATGCTTTTTATGTGGCTTATTGAAGCACATATGCTCTAAACATGTTTTATATAAGTTTATATGTATCATATATAGTTTATATGCATCATGTATAGTTGTTATCAATTCGTAGTTTAATTTTGCTTATCAAGGTATCTATATTCTAAACATGCTTTATATGAATATGTGTGTGTGTGTGTGTGTAAATAAATATTATAATAAATCTGTACTGATATGTATATCTAACGTATCTTTAGTATTTGAAATGACACCCTGATATGTAACAAATAGCATCGATATATTATGACTATCATCTATCTGATAATGTATTTTGTAAGCCAACATGAGATCAACATTTGATATTTAGAATACTACCTCACCGACCTTCAAAAAGGATATGTCGATTCTTTCCGACCATCGGGTGGCTCGTCAATACTTGCTGACCCATATCGACCTTTGAAATATATGGTTGGAAGTGCATCGTGTGTTGTGCTTAGCCATGCTCAGGCACAATCCAGACAAAATTACTTAGACCCAAGTACGGCTCAGAGCCCATATAGGCTTCAATCTATGGATCCATGTATTGATTCATTAGATAGTAGGTTGACCTATGTGCCATATTAGACTGGCCTATTGATGCATTTATCATGCAAGTTCACCACGTTGTGCTTGGATCTATTATTTTATGTCACGATCCAGACAAAATTACTTAGACCCAAGTACAGCTCAGAGCCCATATAGGCTTCAAACTATGGATCCATGTATAGATTCATTAGATAGTAGGTTGGCCTATGTGCCATATTAGACTGGACTATTGATGCATTTATCACACAAGTTCACCACGTTGTGCTTGGATCTATTATTTTATGTTATAATTTCTATGTCGTCCATACTATCCTAGCGTAACTTGCATTCAGATATCTTTTAAACTTATTTAAAGAATCATAAGGTATAAAAATCAGAGTCTAGATGATTTACATGTCTGCCGAGTCATTCCGAAAGCATAAGAATATAACCATAAAACTAATTATCTTGCATGATGAGATCAATTTGCTATCGATAAATAATAATCAAAATTAGTGCATGTTACTTTTAAGGCATTATAAGATTTGTTAAATTCGAATGTGTAGCAAAAATAACAAAATACATACATTTATCTGTATTACGGCCATACAAACCTATATTCTGCTCCATTGCTACATTAAAATATTCAAATACATCGAAGCAACACAAAATGTCATAATATGTCATACCTACATTCATGTCATAAGAAGGTCGTACCTTGGGTCGTGGCGTACTATTCAAGAATAGGCCTAGTCACTGTCGGAAAAATATCTAGATAGTTCTGCACCGGAATTGTGTTCATACCATAAATTCTAAGATCTATTTACCGTATCTTTTCATGTTGGCCCATCATACCGTTAGTCGGCCTGAATTTAGTTCCAACCATATTGTAACTACAATTTGTATTTCTATCGTATCTTATTTATTATTTGTTCTCTAATTAAATTTCTTCATATCTTTATGATATATTTAGTTACTAGTCATAACCCGTGCCCTCGGGCATTTAAGTTTTTTCCCCGCGAAATCCTTGTTCCCAAAACATTATTTCCACAGACAAAATTTAAAAGAAACACAAATTAGCGTAAAAATATTTAGCGGCACGTGCCCCTTTAGCGCGGAACAACAAATTCGGTGCATGCGCTTTTGACACGAAACAACAAATTCGGCACGAAACAACAAATTAGCGTAGAACATCAAATGCGGTATGAAACAACAAATTAGCGTAAAAAATTTAGCGGCACGGTGCCTTGAGCGCGGAACAACAAATTCGGCGCATGCGCTTTCGACATGGAACAACAAATTCGGTGCAGAACAACAAATTAGCATAGAACGACAAATGCGGTGCGAAACAACAAATTAGCGTAAAAAATTTAGCGGACGCCTTTGGCGCCCGTGCCGCAGGCGCCTTCAACTAAACCCAATGACAAAAAAAGCGCAAAACCCCAAGCCCAAAAGAGGGCAAACTCGTAAATAAGTGGATTTGGGGGGTATTTTTGGGTTTTTGGGTGGAATGGCAAACACGTAAATAAGAGAAAAGGTGGCATTAATTTTTGGGGTTTGACCCAGCCTGCCATCTAAGAGGAAGAGCGGCTATTTGGGTATTTGGTTAATTTGTTATTTGTTAAATGTGTGGAATTTTTTAACTGAGGACGTGGGGATCCAAATGAAGATGCAAACACAAACCTCATGGGTGAAAGGACACAGTCTATGAGAAAAACACTAGAAGGAGGGTTGAATAGTGTTTATAAAATTTAAGTAGAAATTACGCCTAATTAAAATACTAATCCAACAAAGATGCGGAAATAAGAATTAACAACAATGAACAATGCTGACACAAGTATGTTTCAAGGGTTCGAATTACACAAGTCAAATCCGACTTGTTCCCGATAATATTATGTCCCTTCCACCCGGATGCCTCCGGATATCCAAGTTTGAATCCTAACTTGAGATTTCATTTAAACCCACTTGTAGCAACCCTGCAAGGTGTAAT
The DNA here is from genome assembly GCA_030789695.1 of Scilla litardierei. Taxonomy (NCBI): domain Eukaryota; kingdom Viridiplantae; phylum Streptophyta; class Magnoliopsida; order Asparagales; family Asparagaceae; genus Scilla; species Scilla litardierei. The sequence goes on from CM061134.1 coordinate 196,736,404, forward strand.
CGACCAACAATCGATGTCCTTGAATCCCACAACTTGGAATTAAGCAAACCACTCTCACAACCGAGAGCAAAACTTAATAACAAAAGTTATGAAATTATGAAATACACTTACAATTCACATATGCCTTGAAGTAGAACTTGAATGAGCAAAGTGAAGTGCGTGTTGATCTCTTCCAAAAAAGAGTGAAGACCTTTCTCTTGTCACCACCAAATGCCTAGATGATATCAACTTTGATTCTATAGGTTGGAGAGCAAGAGAATGAGACTCTAGGGCTTAGAGAGAATGAGAGTTTGAAAGCTTAAGATGAATTCTTGAGTTGCTAAGAGAATGTCTAATATGCTCTAATGGAACAGTAGAAGCCCCTCTTATAGGTTCTCTAAAACCCTCAAACAAAATACCAAAAACCCCTTTGAAATCTGTGTGGAAATTCCCAATGGATTGATTTTACTGTCAGGACAGGCGACTGATGAAGAATGGACAGTCCCCTGCTGCACTGTGTCAGAGGGTATGTGAGAATTCAAATGGTAACTTACCACGTAGGTCAGTTGACTGATGAAGGTTGGACAGGCGCCTGAAAACCATCATGCGACTGAGAAACCTTCTGCAAGCGACTGAGAAACCTTCTGCAGGCGACTGCTACCCTAAGTGTGTAAGTTGTGAAAACTGAAGAATTCTGGGTATGCTAGGACATGCGACTAATGTGGAATCCACAGGTGCATGTGCCATGTGCAAACGACTGGGAAAAACAACGGCAGTCGTCTGTTGCACAAGTACGTAACTTGCCAAAATTAATGTTCTAGGCAAGTGTTGGACACGCGACTATAGTGGTATATACATGCGCTTGTGCCATTGGTAGGCGACTGTAAAACCTATTTACATCGCCTGCAGGCGCTAGTGCGAAAGTTGACAAAACTTAAGAAGTTTGGGCAAGATGAGACATGCGACTGACTAACAAGTCACATGACGCCTGAATATAGACAAGCGCCTGCACTTTGTTCAGCAGTCGCCTGATGAAAGTTAAGAACTGAAAGCCCAAAAATCAAATCAAAAGTGTGTGCATAACAGACGATTGTTGAACGATTCACAGTCGACTGTTTTGAGACAAACGCCTGTAAAATGTACTTCGGTCGCCTGTCAGAAGTCTAAAATGCACAACTTATAATAAAAGAAGTTGGAAACCTAGGAATTGGTTTCTAATAACTTCCTAGGCTAGAATGAGTGAAGTGTGTGAGCTCCACAATAATCTACTTCAAAACTACATTCTAATGAGAAAAAGAGAGAATAAAAAGATGACATTTGTTTTTGATTCTCTTCTTTCTCTTATGATCTTGATGTCTTCTTGAAGACTTTGAAGCTCTATTCTTTATCTTTGATCACCCAATATTCAACTTTGAGCTTTGATTGATCTTCATGGTCATCCATTGCTATTTGATCGTCATGATAAGCTTAGACAATGGATTAACTGCATGGATGGGATTAGTCACAAGTATTTATGTTTGCTCATCATCAAAACCAAGTAGGGAGAAGTCCAATACTCAACAATGGACACCGACAACCAAACACAAAGACCAAAAGAAAGCCCCAAAGCCCAAAAGAGGGCAAACTCGTAAATAAGTGGATTTGGGGGTTTTTTGGGGTTTTGGGTGGAATGGCAAACACGCAAATAAGAGAAAAGGGTGTGTTATTTTTTGGGGTTTGGCCCAGTTTACCACCTAAGAGGAAGAGTGCGGCTATTTGGGTATTTGGTTAATTTGTTGAACGCGTGGAATTTGTTAACTAAGAATGCGGGGATCCAAATGAAGATGCAAACACAAACCTCACGTTAATTGAGAACATGGGTAATTTTTAATTGGTTAGTTGTTATTTTTAATTGAGAATGTGGGTAATACCTCACATTATTTGTGTTTTGTACGTTATTTTTGGTTATTTGAGAACATGGGTTATTTCTTTTTTGTTTTTTTTGTTAGAAAAAAATGAAGAAGACCATGTCCTAGTCACCAAGCATAGTCATCGGTTTTTGTCCTAGTCATATTTTGGGTGACACGTAAGACAAAATTCAAAGAAGGTCGTTAATTGTATAATAGATATATGTACATAGCTTAATCATTGCATAAGATAAATATATCATACAACATGCGCTATAATATTAATATTTATATAAAACTATAAACGAGATGACATGTACCCTTTATTCTCTTTTACACATGCATATGTATATACTTGCATATGCACATGCTTACATACACATGTATGTATGTATGTATGTATGTATACATGTATATGTATCATAAATGGATATGTGTACACACACAATTTTATATATGTACTAGAAATAACCTGTGCACACAGTGCACGACGACAAAAAATCCCACAGAAAAGATGCGGTGCATGCGCGAAACCGAGAAGTAGAAAGAAGTGTGTGTGTGTAGGAACTATAGGGGACTTGCAAAAAAACCTTAGTGGTGAATTTGAAAAATGGCATGGCAAACTTGTAAATAGAGGAGGATAAAGGGGGGAAAGTGTGGAGGGGGTGATGTGACATTGCCACATGGGACAAAGTCACATCACACACCCTCATTTGTATGAAGGATTGTATACTACATGATTTTTGTTTATTTTTTGAACAAAAAATTTACACCCAAAATCAGAAAATTTTAAGCCCAAAGAAAAACTTCATTCCATTAGGTATAATCTAACCCATTTAAACTATCTACAAATATAAATTCAAATGATTTCCAAATATTTTACCCATACATTAAGAAGGTGACAAATTAGTCATTTTGATACCATTTTGAAACTTCGATTTTGTTGTCACTTGATGCACGGTAAAGCATACCGAACTCATTTAAAGTTTTATTTGTAGATAGTTTAAATGGGTGAGATCACGTCCAACACAATGTACATTTAATTTGGGTTTATAATTATTTTTATTTGGGATGTTTTATTTTTGTTTAAAAAATAAACAAAGAGTTTGTAGTCCATATATCTCTTGAGAGAGAGAGAGAGAGAGAGAGAGAGAGAGACTAGTATGTAAGTGTAGAGAGGGATGCGAAAGCTCTCAATATGGCGGCCCACCAAGTTCATTATCCATATTTTTTGAATGATTGATAATGTGTATTTTGATCTTCATGTTCTCACCCTCAATAGTCTAAAGAACCCAAATACATTTCTCTTGTTGATCTTGGTGTGAAAAAAGTTCTAGTATTATAAAATTGTTAAAATTTGAACATATAGATCAAGGAGAAAATAGTATTGGGTCAGTTATTTTTTTGTATATTTGGATTTTAGAACATGAATATCAAAATGAAAGGTGCTGATTGTCAAACAACATGGAGAGTGGACTTTTTGGGCAGCCATATGAGCGCTTAGCTTATGTCATTTGATATTTATTAAACATTTGAGGGGGGTTGATGTGGTATTTGTCTCATGTGGCATCCAAAGAGGGACCAAAAACCCACTCAAAAATAAAAAACCCAAAAACACATCTCCCACCCACCAACACACACTCAAAAACACACACAATCTAAAAAACCCCAAAAACTCCAAGACGATACCCACACTTACACCCACTCTTTCCATTTGAACCCTGGTTTTGCACCCAGCAAGACCCCAAAAACCCAAAACCCACCCAAAAATAAAAAAAACCCAAAAACACATGTCCAACCCACCAACACACCCAAAAACTCACACAATCTAAAAAACCCCCAAAACTCCAAGATGATACCCACACTTACACCCACTCTTTCCATTTGAACCATGTTTTGCACCCAGTGAGACACCCGTGTCGGTCCCGCGTCCTGATTGTGTGGGATTTTTTGGCTGCACGTGCACTTGTTATTTCTAGTCCATTATTATTACATGTACATGTATGCATGTATACACACATGTATGTATGTATATTATTTATTATTTATTTATACGTACTAACATGCCTATGTATTTAATTATACATACATGAGAACACTTCCAATAAATTCTTTTATGGAAGCAGATTTATTCTCACATCTTTCTCAAGTATTGGATGCCTCCATTTTCACCATGTTAATTTTCAATATCTAAATCCATCAGTTTGTTTATCCATTTTTTTTTCTTTTTTTGTGTCTTGTTAATTAGGTTGGGTCCATGTAATGGATCTGCCATAGGTAGGATATCTTTGCAAGCTACTACTAATTATACCTTTACTTTAATTATTTCATAATCTTCTGACGGCGTGATGAAACAATTATGGATTATATTTTAGCTAGTTAACGCATTAGCATCAGTGAAATTAAAATTATTTGAATTGCATTCTCATCACGCTCCTAGAATTCGTGAGTGAAGTCTGCAAATACAAATCTAATTCATTGATTAGCATCTTAATTAACCCTTTCTTTAGTGTTTCATGTTTCTGTCAAGTGTACTCTAGATGATAATTTCGTAGTTTCTTCTTTTTCCTATTATATCTGCTCATGTTATCTTAATGAGTTCTCTGCATTTAAGTTTTGTTATGTATAGTTATTGTATAATTGGAACCTTTTAGCACGCCAAACTTGTTCCCATTTCCATTAAGCTTAAACTAGTGGCTATAAACATATTAGCCAGTGCATGAAATGTTTCTTTTTGGGACCGTCTTTATTCAGGAGTATTCCCAATTAATGATTGTCTTGTTCGCATATCAACTTTTTAAGTATTAAAAAAGAGAAAACGTTTTAAGAAATCTCCTGTCAGTGTGCAGCTACCTATCCTTGTGAACAGAGGATGGGTCCCTCGTGGTTGGCGGGACAAGCCTGTGAGTGATTCACATGTTGATTCTTTGAATTTAAAAGCAGCAGCTGTTCAACAGAATGAGGAGATTGTCTGGTGGAAGTTTTGGTCAAAAAAACCTACAGCTCCCAAGGTCAGCTATTCAACCTTTTGGCTATGTTATGTTGGTTGTGCAATTCCATGCTTTCCAAATGCTCATATTTAGTCGGTACCACACATTTAATGAGAATAGCTGCCGTTAATCTTTATTTGATGTTTCTTATATGGTGTTCTATATAACATAATGGTATATGATATCAACATAGCATCCGAATGATTTTGTTGATTAGTGTATAGCATTGCCATGCAGATAATTTTGATAGTGTGCGGCATAGTCATATCCCGACTCAAACTATGTTATATTGGAACGTTCAGCCATACATCTAGTTGGTATATTTTCCATGCACAAACATAATACCGTGTGCTGCAAAAATACAGTAGAGTCTGAACACACACTGTTATTTGCTTTCAGGATATACTTTATGTTAGATGAGAAAATTACATGAAGAAGTTGCATTACTAATGGTATTTCTCCATGGGTAATGCATTTTGAAGTTACAACGTCCCTTTGCATTTGATGTCATACAGACTGCGCAACATAACATTACTAGAAATAACACATGCACACATTGCACGGAGCCAAAAAAAACCCCACGTACAGGATGCCGTGCACATGCCCAAACGAAAAGGAGTGAGTAAGTGTGTATGTGTCGGCCTCGTCGGGGGGGTTAAAGGATAAATGCAAAAACCTTGGGGGTTATAGTGGAAAAAACCCTTAGTGCAATAATGTAAATAAGTGAGCATGGGGATCTTTGGCAAGTGAAGGGAATGGCAACCATGTAACTAAGTGAGGGGATGTGGTTTTTTGTCCTAGGTGGCATCCCATGTGGCGATGTGACATTGCCACATGGGACAAACATGCCACCTAGGACAAACCTCCTCTGTTGTATAATAGATGTTTTCAGAAGAAATAGCTAGTAAATGCTGACGATAAATACAATTTTTCATGCAATCCAGCTATAACTGAAATAAAATGACTTCACTCGTTACTTTTATAATATATCAATGACTTAGGAGATCCACATATCTCTTCCTGTATTCTTATCTCCATTTGCAGTTCAATTTGTCATTTACCTGTGCTTGTTTCAAATGTTTTGGACCATAAAAGGACAATATTTGTTACTGCTAGAATTCTAAGCCTGATTTCAGGTGCTAAATCAGTTTTTCTCGATTGCAAATTTGCAATAGAACTTGCAGGAGATGAAGTTAATTGCCCCCTCAATTAGAGTTATTGGAGTAGTTCGTGGAAGTGAGAAGCCAAGCATATTTGTTCCAGAAAATGATCCTAACACTGGTCAGTGGTTTTATGTTGATGTACCCATGATCGCTCGTGCTTGTGGTCTTTCAGAGGATACCTTATATATTGAAGATATAAACGAAGATGCCAGCGCCATCAATCCCTATCCCGTTCCGAAGGATGTCAACACGTTGATTCGATTTTCAGTCATGCCACAAGATCATCTAAATTATACACTGACTTGGTAAGTTTGTCCTTTCGGTTCTACATTTACAGCTATTTTTCCTCCTCTAGTTTCAGGCTTTCAGCATTGATGTTGTGTGGTGCTTCATAGTGTTCGGCAGTTGATATTGTTTGATCCCAGTATTTTTAGTAATCACGGTCTGTTAACGCATGAAGAAGACGTATGTTTTTACATGATTTTATTTCATTGCTGCTTTCACAGAGAATATGGTCATGCACGCTAGTTATAACTGTAATAGGTTCCAAGCTAAGCAACAGAAAGGATCGAAAGTGCATCAACAAATTGCTTTCCCTTGTTGGCACTGGAAGCAAGTGTCAGAGGAAGAAAAAATTATAAGGATAATGATAGGGCTTTCTTCTCCTGTGCCCTCCCAGTCACCTCATCTCAAAAATATATCAACCATTCTGTCCTCGACTCGTACACTCACAGTCACACCATATCAAACTTGTTTGCCTTCTTGTGCTTGTAATCCTAGCCATTGCTGTTCATCCTTGGTAGCTCGCCATCCCTGCTCCCAGCTTGCTTATTCTTTGATGACTCTCTCATGGCATGAGAGTTTTTTTTGTTGAGAATCCTGTCACATTTGAAGCCTTCTGTAGAAGCACTTTCCTTCTGCTTATTCATGTGAGTAGCACTCCTGTCAACTTCTTCAGGCGAGATCAGGCAATTGCCTGATTGATTCCCTCTGCATTAGTTTTGTTTTGTTTTGTTTTTTTTCCGGTGGGAGGGAGCTGATCTTATAGTTTAAAAACTGTAGACATAAGAACATGTTAGAAAGGTAGGTTGTGTCTCACGTTTGAATTTGGATTCATGAACCATAATTAAATCCAGTTCTCTCTGTTTTCTGAAACTAAAAGGAATTTGAGGTTGAATAAGATGAATCTGTATTTGGGTTCAATTCCCTTAATGTTTGTTTCAGGACCTCATATCCTCTATTTGGAAACCTACTTCAGCTCAAAATGCACCTAATTACACGGAGTGTGTTGTATGGCAAAGTAAACCAAAATGGACTATCTACGCGCACACAGATCCTACACCGAATGCAACCTCAGATCCTAATGATAGCTCAAAATGCACTATCTACGCATGCACAGATTCTATTCAGCCCAATGTGTCGGATACATCCTTTCCTCACTAGCTACCATGTCTTGTTTGTCATATTAGGCTTATTTGCTTCATGTAATCCACTAATTCACCCACCCACGAGAGAGAAAAAGAGAGTGAAAATCTTGTTCATCAGCACCTTTCAGCTGCCGATATAGTCTCTGCATAAACTATAGTGTCATCAAAAGAGATAAACCAGAAGAAGGTGATCGCACTAAGTTACTTTTCCGTGTACCTATCTTGACCAGATGCAACTCTTCCATTTCTGTGTATGTTAGACGCATGCCGAGTCTGCCTAAAGGAAAAGTTTAGGTTTCTTTTCGAGCCTTCTGGATTAGTCGTATGAAAACAGAATGCTGGTGGGATAAATCATCTTTTATGAGCTAAGAATGGATGTACAGAAAATAATCTTCTCCATAACACGATAATGCTTGGAGGTTATGGAGAAGGGTGGTTAATGCACGCGGGCGTGCATTTCACCTGGGAATTTTAATTATTATGTGTGTTGGTTTTTTTTTTGTTTTTTGCCAGGGGTTTTTTTTTTTTTTTTGGGGGGGGGGGGGGGGGTGTTCTTATTTACACAGGAATTTTAGTTATTATATGCCGTTGGTAAAGTGAGGTTTTGGAATGGAAATTTTTTCTGAAATCATGTATCCTGCCCCTCTTGAAGAAATTCAATTCATCTTGTAGTTCATTGTATCACATTCTCGTGTTATGTTATATTAATTGGAAATTGATACCACATGCTTATTACTGACCCAAGTATTCTGATCATGTGTCATGCACCTTGGTATAAGAAAAACATGTATCAGATTAGTACAAGCTTATTATTATTATTTTTTCTTAGTAAATTGATTATTTTGTTATTTCCACAGTTGTTATGTGTCATTAAATAGATAGAGAGCAAGATAATGGATAATTAAATAGGGTTCCTAATGGATCTCAGATAATTTGGAGTATTATTTCAGTTTATTTAAACAGCTTTCTTAATCAAAAGGCGAATTAAGAAAGGAACTTGTCAATTTTATTTGAATAAAAAATATATGGAGTTATGGCTAAGAATCCAAAGGCATAACAGTGTCCATTTGAATAGTGAGATAGTTTGTTGTTTATGTGTAATATTTATTAATAACACGTCCTTATGAAATGAGTCCCAAAGAAATAACTTACTAATGTCGTATAAAGCACTTGCACTTCAAAATGGGAGTTGTGTCCGTGTCAGGCTGGCACTTGCATGATAGTTGCCCAACACATCGAACGTTTTAGCGCCATGTCGGAATTTTAAAAATCCGACACAGTTGTGTGTTAAAACTGTGCCAGCTTTAAATAAATGTAAAGATTATGTGTTGGATGCTTTTGAGTGACATGTCTCTTAAACAAAGATAAAGAAATATGTTAACAAAGCGAATATTATGTCAACAAAAATCTAACTTGCACTTGAACATGTTTCAATTTTTTTGGATTGTCTTGGGTTTGATTTAGGTACTTGGTGAGAGGATTTGAATTTAGCATTAAATATTATTTTGTTTTTGTATTTATTTTAATATAACACATCCTAATCATTATGGGTCATGTTGGGTACTATATATCGATACTCAAGCACAAACATGCACTACTATATCGCAGTGTCCCGATATCTTATTTCTTAAGAATTAGCTATGTTGCCATTTTTGTTTCATGTCTTACCCTTGTCCTGTATCCCTCTTCGCCCTTTCTAGTTAAGGTTATTTGAATAAATGATCGGCAATCATTCTTCTTCTTAACTTTCTGCGTGTGGGCGTATGGGGGTGGTTGGGGGTGTTAGGGTAGGTGTTAAAAGTTAATGGTCATGAAAATGGAGTAGAAACACAATCATTAAGAAAAAAAATTGAAAATAATATCAAACTCTAATCCATGCCCGGCCCTGACCCAAGGCAGCCGCCCAGGGCCCAAGGCTAGGGGACCCATTTTTTAAAATGTATATATATAATACATTAATACATTATATAATAAATTAATAATAATACGAAAAAACGGTTCCGTCGGTTCCTTATCTCTTCGCAGACGGTTTCGATCCTCTGAGACGGTTCCTATTCTTCGAGAGACGTTTCCTTTCTTCTCGGCAACCGCAAAACGCAAACCGAGGCGACATTGCGATGGTTTCGTTCTTCTCACAGACGGCCCCCTTTTTCTTCTCTCACAATCGACTCGCAACACACATACTTCTCGCCACAGTTGCATTCGTAGACGGCCCCCTCCGAATTTGGTTTGCTCATAGCTGGGTTAATTGTAAAGTTTGCTTAACTGGATAAATAATTTTACTTCGATTTTCTTAACTTGTGTTTATTATTCTTTTATTTTTACAGCAAAGATTAAATTTTGTTAGCTCATAGCTGGGTTAAAGTCAACGTCGCTTCACTATCCAGGTTCTATTATTCTATTTCATTGTTTTAATTTTTAATTTAAAACAATGTTTCCTAAAGAAACATGCATCTGGTAACGAAAAAAGAAAAGGAAAAAAAGAAGAAAAAATTAAACCTCAAAAAGGTTCTATTCAAAAACATTTTGGAATAAAAATAAACTGCAAAATATTTTTTCTGAAAACCAAGTTGAAAATGAGGTGCATGAAGTAGTGAAAGATTTTACAAAAGATGTAAATGTAATGAATGGAGAAACAACACATGTATCTGAAAATGAAAATAATGTAAATCGAGAAACAACAAATTTGTCTGAAAATGAAAATGAGATAAATGAAGAAATAACAAATGTGCTTGAAAATGAAACTAGTGAAAATAATGAAAAAATGTATCATGTGTCTAGGTGTTTAGATTCTTCGTTATCCATGAATATATATGATCCTAGAGTGTGGGATGGTTTAGATTCAAAAATGACAGATTTACTTATTGAGAATGGTCCTATTAGAGATGTTAATATTAATTTTCCTAAAGATAATTACAACATGGGGTTCTCCACATTATTTTGATCAAAAATTAAGAAATGTAAAACTTATTGATAGGAAATGTTTGGTTTACTCAAGATTTAAATAAAGTGTTTTGTTTTTGTTGTAAAGTATGTCCGTTATAAAATTCAATTAGCAGATGTAGGAATTGATGATTGGAAACATTTAAGTGAAACGCTTAAGCAACATTAAGATAGCAGTGAACATCTTACCAACCTTAAAGCATGGGCCGAACTCCGAGTTAGATTAGGAACAAATCAAACAATTGATAAAGAATTACAAGAACAAATCAAGAAAGATACAGAACATTGAAAACAAGTTATAATGAGAATAATTTCTGTTGCTAATCGTCATGCATGAATAATTTGTCATTTCGTGGAACAAATGAAAAAAATAATGAGGATTCTAATGGAAATTTTTTTGGCGTTCTAGAATCAATTGCTGAGTTTGATCAAACAATGAAACATCATTTTCGACTTATTCAAAATAAAGAGATTCATTATAATTATCTAAGTAATTAAATACAAAATGAATTAATTATCATGTTGGCATCAAGTGTGAAGAATGCAATAAAAAATTAAAGATGCCAAATACTTTTATGTGATTCTTGATTGCACTCCTGATGCTAGTCACAATGAACAAATGGCTTTAGTGATTAGATGTGTTGATGTTAATAGCTACCCAATAAAAATCAAAGAGTATTTTTAGAGTTTTTAAGTGTGGAAAACACATCTGGGTTGGGTCTTTTTGGTGAATTACAAGCTGCTCTTAATCTCTTGATTTGAATACTAATGATGTGAGGGGACATGTGTATGATAATGGATCTAATATGAGAGAAAAACACCAAGGTGTCCAAAAAGACTACTTGATAGAAATCCTAGGGCTTTTTATATGCCTTGTGGTTGTCATTCTCTTAATTTGGGTCTCTGATATGGCAAATTCTTGTTTAAAAGGTGAATCATTTTTTTGGAGCATGTCAAGCTTTGTATAAAGTGTTTGCTAATTCAACAAAGCGATGAACCATTTTACTTGAATATGTGGATGATTTAACTTTGAAGTTTTTGTGTGTAACAAGATGAGAAATTCATATAGAAAGTGTAAAAGTAATAAAAATCAAGCTCCTAAAATAAAAAATCTATATTACATATGCGAGACATTTTTGAATTTATCATATGTGACAATGCCATGTCAAAAATTGGGAGGAAATTTGTTGGGGGGAAACAAAAGCTTTGAAACTTTTTTAAAGAAGTTATCAAGCCTTTTTAATTTGTTGGGGGAAACAAAAGTAGTGGAAAATTTGTTGGTGGAAAACAAAATTGGGGAGAAACAAAAGCTTTAAACTTTTTTTTGGAAAACATATCATAAACCTTCAAAAACACACACCCGCATATCAAGCCTTTTTTAGAGAATGTATCATAACTTCATAACAAAACCAACTACATTGATTAGCCTACATTGCTTGGCATGCATTGAATTGTCTGCATTTAAGCTTAACATGCACGATTGTTTTTTCCTTAAACAAAATAATTAAAGCATTATGCATTAGTAATTAGCCCGCATATCAAGCCATTGCATTTCGCTTGTGCATTAATAACTAACGGTTATTTTGGGGGAAGCTTATTTTGAGCGGCCGCTGAGCTTATTTTGGGGGGAAATGGAACCCCTACATTCAAAGAAAAATGGTGTTTTCAATGTAGGTGTTTAATGCAGCAGTGTGTGAACGGGGCTCACCGATGCTTTAACTATTATTGTCCGTTTAAAATTAAGGGATCCAAGATTTTGAGGGGAGATTTTAAATGAATCGTGCCCTTGGGCACGGGTTATGACTAGTGCTTTAATAAAATTAGCTGAGGTTTCGGATGATCCAAAGATAAGTTGGGATGCTGAGAAATTAGTATCAAATGAATTGTCAAGTTTTGAATTTATTTTGAGTTTGGTTATTTGGTATGAAATATTGTACAAAATAAACTTGGTGAGTAAAAACTTGCAATCTAAAGATATGCATCTCGATGTAGCTATTGAAGGTTTGAAAGTGTTAGTTTTTTTTGAAAATTATATAGAAAATGGGTTTACTTCTGTTATCATTGATGCTAAAGAGATTACTGATGAAATGGAAATTGAATAAGTGTTTCAGGTAAGACGTATGACCATAAGAAAGAAACATTTTGATGAAAAATCCTAATACAGAAAGAGCACCAATATGCTCAAGAAAATTTTAGAACTTACTACTTTCTTGTTTTAGTTGATATGGCAACTTCTCAATTGAAAATTAGATTTGAACAAATGGAACTTTTTGAGTCTATTTTTGGCTTCTTGTTTGATGCATCACGGTTAATTTCATTGGATGATGAAGGTATGAAAAATTGTTGTTTGAAACTTGAAAATGCTTTGACACATGGTGAGGATTGTGATATTGATGCAAAACGTTTGCTTTCAGAATTACAAATATTGCAAGTAATGCTACCAGCTGAAGCGTATCAATATGGAAATCCATGGAAATCCATTAAAGTTATGGAGTTTGGAAAAAAGATGAATATGTTTCCAAATATTTTGGTTGTTTATATGGTTTTACTAACTATACGTATTACTGTGTCATCTGCAGAAAGGAGTTTTTCAAAATTAAAATTGATAAAATCTTATTTACAGACAACTATGACTCAAGATAGGTTAAATGGATTAACAATATTGGGTATTGAAAAAATATGTTGAAAACATGTGTTATAAAAGACAGTTTCATTATGTGCACGATTTAAGAGCGTATAACGCATAAGTGGATTATGCGGATTATGCGAAAATGAATATTTTAGTAAACAAATAAGCAATAATCTTATGTGTGTGTTTGTATATTAAATTAAAAAAATATTAAAAGATAGGAAGAAGGAAAAAACATATCAACTTTTAAAATATGAATTAACTCGTACTAAAACATCAGCACCATCAAGACGAGCAATACATAAAATAACTAAAGTCTAACGTCTAAATCAATCTACATACAAAATAAATATTGAGTTTTATGTCCAAATCAAAATCATATCAAACACAAGTAATTGGAAATTAAAAACTGATTTTTATGCTTAACGTTTAAAGTTTTTGAACTGTTTGAAATTTTTAAGTTGCAGATTATGCACATGCATATGCGAATATGCGGGTGCATAACATTCATATGGCTGATTATGCGGATGACCACATAATTAGGCTGCATATCTACTTTTTCATGCGGTCAAATGCCTCCTCCTTATATGCGGCAGCATATAATTTGTTTTAGAACACTGTTGAAAACTATTGATGTTGAACATATAACTGATGATTTTGCTTCTAAAAATGCAAGGAGTCATGTTAGATGAGATATGGTTTATATGTGATTTTTGTGCAGGTACAACATACAAGATTTCCAAAAGCAAGAAGTATGGTGTGAATATGCCAAAATTTTTAACTCGCACTGGGCCCCAATATCTTTAGGACCGGCCCTGACAATACATTGGGTGTTTGTGCAATTTACTCAAAAATTATTTGATTATGATGACTTTAGAAACATAAATATATACCATGGACATTTAGTTAAATTAAGTATCCACGAAATGTCAAATTATTCATGTAAGACGATTAACACCGGCCCTGACAATACATTGGGTGTTTGTGCAATTTACTCAAAAATTATTTGATTATGATGACTTTAGAAACATAAATATATACCATGGACATTTAGTTAAATTAAGTATCCACGAAATGCCAAATTATTCATGTAATTATTCTAATCATTACTTCATCATCCAAGATTATTATTCTAATAATGTAAGACGATTGGCATATTTACACCATACTTCTTGCTTTTGGAAATCTTGTATGTTGTACCTGCACAAAAATCACATATAAACCATATCTCATCTAACATGACTCCTTGCATTTTTAGAAGCAAAATCATCAGTTATATGTTCAACGTCAATAGTTTTCAACAGTGTTCTAAAACAAGTTATATGCGGTCGCATATAAGGAGGAGGCCTTTGACCGCATGAAAAAGTAGATATGCAGCCTAATTATGCGGTCAGCCACATAATCGGCCATATGAATGTTATGCACCCGCATATTCGCATATGCATGTGCATAATCTGCAACTAAAAAATTTCAAACCGTTAAAAAACTTTACAAGTTAAGCATGAAAATCAGTTTTTAATTTCCAATTACTTGTGTTTGACATGCTTTTGATTTGGACATAAAACTTAATATTTATGTTTTGTATGTAGATTGATTTAGACGTTAGACTTTAGTTATTTTATGTATTGCTTGTCTTGATGGTGCTGATGTTTTAATACGAGTTAATTCATAGTTAAAAAGTTGATATGTTTTTTCTTCTTCCTATCTTTTAATATTTTTTTAATTTAATACACACACACATAAGCTTATTGCTTATTTGCTTATTTGTTTACTAAAATATTCATTTTCGCATAATCCGCATAATCCACTTATGCGTTATACGCTCTTAAATCGTGCACATAATGAAACTGTCTTTTACAACACCGGTTTTCAACATATTTTTTCAATACCCAATATTGTTAATCCATTTAACCTATCTTAAGTCATAGTTGTCCGTAATTAAGATTTTATCAATTTTAATTTTGAAAAACTCCTTTCTGCAGATGACACAGTAATACGTATAGTTAGTAAAACCATATAAACAACCAAAATATTTGGAAACATATTCATCTTTTTTCCAAACTCTATAACTTTAATGGAGTTCCATGGATTTCCATATTGATACGCTTCAGCTGGTAGCATTACTTGCAATATTTGTAATTCTGAAAGCAAACGTTTTGCATCAATATCACAATCCTCACCATGTGTCAAAGCATTTTCAAGTTTCAAACAACAATTTTTCATACCTTCATCATCCAATGAAATTAACCGTGATGCATCAAACAAGAAGCCAAAAATAGACTCAAAAAGTTCCATTTGTTCAAATCTAATTTTCAATTGAGAAGTTGTCATATCAACTAAAACAATAAAGTAGTCGGTTCTAAAATTTTTTTGAGCATATTGGTGCTCTTTCTGTATTAGGATTTTTCATCAAAATGTTTCTTTCTTATAGTCATACGTCTTACCTGAAACAGTTGTTCAATTTCCATTTCATCAGCAATCTCTTTAGCATCAATGATAACAGAAGTAAACCCATTTTCTATATAATTTTCAAAAAAAGAAACTAACTCTTTCAAACCTTCAATAGCTACATCGAGATGCATATCTTTAGAGTGCAAGTTTTTACTCACCAAGTTTATTTTGTACAATATTTCATACCAAATAACCAAACTCAAAATAAATTCAAAACTTGACAATTCATTTGATACTAATTTCTCAGCATCCCAATTTATCTTTGGATCATCCGAAACCTCGGCTAATTTTATTAAAGCACTAGTCATAACCCGTGCCCAAGGGCACGATTCATTTGAAATTTCTCCCCTCAAAATCTTGGATCTCCTAATTTTAAATTGATAATAATAGTTAAAGCACAATAATTTCACGTGTGTCGGTGAGCCCCGTTCACACACTGCTGCTGCATTAAACACCTACATTGAAAACACCATTTTTCTTTGAATGTAGGGGTTCCATTTCCCCCCAAAATAAGCTCAGCGGCCGCTCAAAATAAGCTTCCCCCAAAATAACCGTTAGTTATTAATGCACCAAGCGAAATGCAATGGCTTGATATGCGGGCTAATTACTAATGCATAATGCTTTAATTATTTTGTTTAAGGAAAAAACAATCATGCACGTTAAGCTTAAATGCAGACAAATCAATGCATGCCAAGCAATGTAGGCTAATCAATGTAGTTGGTTTTGTTATGAAGTTATGATACATTCTCTAAAAAAATGGCCTGATATACGGGTGTGTTTTTTGAAGGTTTATGATATATTTTCCAAAAAAAGTTTAAAGCTTTTGTTTCTCCCTAATTTTGTTTTCCACCAACAAATTTTCCACCACTTTTGTTTCCCCCAACAAATTAAAAAGGCTTGATAACTTTTTTAAAAAAGTTTCAAAGCTTTTTTCCCCTACAATTTTGTTTCCCCCCCCATTTTTGATATGACATTGTCACATAGGATAAGTTCAAAAACATCTCTCATATGTAATATAGTTTTTTTATTTTAGGAGCTTGATTTTTATTGCTTTTACACTTTCTATACGACTTTCTCATCTTGTTACACACAAATACTTCAAAGTTAAATCCCCCAACAAATTAAAAAGGCTTGATAACTTTTTTAAAAAAGTTTCAAAGCTTTTTTCCCCTACAATTTTGTTTCCCCCCCATTTTTGATATGACATTGTCACATAGGATAAGTTCAAAAACATCTCTCATATGTAATATAGTTTTTTTATTTTAGGAGCTTGATTTTTATTGCTTTTACACTTTCTATACGACTTTCGCATCTTGTTACACACAAATACTTCAAAGTTAAATCATCCACATATTCAAGTAAAATGTTTCATTGCTTTGTTGAATTAGCAAACACATTATACAAAGCTTGACATGCTCCAAAAAATGATTTACCTTTTAAACAAGAATTTGCCATATCAGAGACCCGAATTAAGAGAATGACAACCACAAGGCATATAAAAAGCTCTAGGATTTCTATCAAGTGGTCTTTTGGACACCTTGGTGTTTTTCTCTCATATTAGATCCATTATCATACCCTTGTCCCCTCACATCATTAGTATTCAAATCAAGAGATTAAGAGCAGCTTGTAATTCACCAAAAAGACCCAACCCAGATGTGTTTTCCACACTTAAAAACTCTAAAAAATACTCTTCTATTTTTATTAGGTAGCTATTAACATCAACACATCTAATCACTAAAGCCATTTGTTCAGTGTGACTAGCATCAGGAGTGCAATCAAGAATCACATAAAAGTATTTGGCATCTTTAATTTTTTTATTGCATTCTTCACACTTGATGCCAACATGATAATTAATTCATTTTGTATTTTATTACTTAGATAATTATAATGAATCTCTTTATTTTGAATAAGTCGAAAATGATGTTTCATTGTTTGATCAAACTCAGCAATTGATTCTAGAACGCCAAAAATTTCCATTAGAATCCTCATTATTTTTTTCATTTGTTCCACGAAATGCCAAATTATTCATGCATGGCGATTAACAACAGAAATTATTCTAATCATAACTTGTTTTCAATGTTCTGTATCTTTCTTGATTTGTTATTGTAATTCTTTATTAATTGTTTGATTTGTTCCTAATCTAACTCGGAGTTCGGCCCATGTTCTAAGGTTGGTAAGATATTCACTGCTATCTTAATGTTGCTTAAGCGTTTCACTTAAATGTTTCCAATCATCCATTCCTACATCTGCTAATTGAATTTTATAACGAACATACTTTACAACAAAAACAAAACACTTTATTTAAATCTTGAGTAAACCAAACATTTCCTATCAATAAGTTTTACATTTCTTAATTTTTGATCAAAATAATATGTGGAGAACCCCATGTTGTAATTATCTTTAGGAAAATTAATATTAACATCTCTAATAGGACCATTCTCAATAAGTAAATATCTCATTTTTGAATCTAAACCATCCCACACTCTAGGATCATATATATTCATAGATAACGAAGAATCAAAATACTCAGCCACATGATCCATTTCTTCATTATTTTCACTAGTTTCATTTTCAAGCATATTTGTTATTTCTTCATTTATCTCATTTTCACTTTCAGACAAATTTGTTGTTTCTTGATTTACATTATTTTCATTTTCGGATACATGTGTTGTTTCTTCATTCATCACATTTTCATCTTCTGTAAAATCTTTCACTATTTCATACATCTCATTTTCAACTTGGTTTTCAGAAAAAACATTTTGCAGTTTACTTTTATTCCAAAGTTTTTGAATCAAATCTTTTTGAGGTTTAATTTTTTTCTTCTTTTTTCTTTTCTTTTTTTGTTACCAGATGCATGTTTTTTTTGGAAGGGATTAATGTAGAACAGGTGGCACCTGATCCAATGGATCAGGTGCAAGACACAAAAGGTGGGGCCCCACGAGTACAAGCCCATGTGGGGGCTTGTACTTGCCACCTTTTTTTGTCTTGCCACCTGATCCATTGGATCAGGTGACAGCTTTTCTATATTAAATCCTTTTTGGAAACATTGTTTTAAATTAAAAATTAAAACAATGTAACAGAACGATAGAACTTGGATAGTGAAGCAGCGCTGACTTTAATCCATCTATGAGCTAACCAAATTCGATTTTCGTTGTAAAAATAAAAGAACAATAAACACAAGTTAAGAAAAATGAAGTAATATTATTTATCCAGTTAAGAAAACTTTACAATATAATAACACAGCTATGAGCTAACCAAATTTGAAGGGGGACGTCTGCAAATGCGACTGTGGTGAGAAGTAGGTGTGTTGCGAGTCGATTGAGAGAGAAAGATGGCCATCTGCGAGAAGAACAAAATTGTCGCGGTGTCGCCTCGGTTTGCGTTTTGCGGTTGCCAAGAAGAAAAGGAACGTCTCTCGGAGAATATGCACCGTCTCGAAGAATCGGAACCATCTGCGAAGAGATAACGAACCGACGGAACCGTTTTTTCGTATTATTATTAATTTATTATATAATGTATTATATATACACTAGTCATAACCCGTGCATGCGGGCACGGTTCATTCAAGATTTTCCATCGTGAAATCTTTTTTTCCCGAAAAATTATTTTCACAGCCAAAATTTAAAAAAACCACAAATTAGCTTAAAAATATTTAGCGGCACGGGCGCCTTCGGCGTAGGCGCCTTTGGTGCGGAACAACAAATTCAGCACATGCGCCTTCGACACAGAACAACAAATTTGCCTTCGACGCAAAAACAACAAATTAGGCATAAAACAACAATTTCGGCGCGGGCGCCTTAGGCGCGAAACAACAAATTAGCATAAAAAAATTTAGCGCGGGCGTATTCGGCGCGTGCTTCATTTAATATATACATATAACTACAGGGTTTTGCAACGCGGATCAATGAGTTGGCAGCATCTCCCGCGTTCATTCTCCACAGCTCGTGTTCATTCCCAAGATGAGATTGTGTGTATGCAGAACATTTTTTCCATAACTAATATTAAATGAGTTGGTTTTCCTCCACTTTTGTTCCCCCGACAAGTAAGTTTTCAAAAAAAGTTTCAATGCTTTTGTGTACTCCCCCCAAAACTTGACATGACACTGCCACATAGGATAAATTCAAAATCTTTCTCAATACACTTTCAATTTCAAAGTTTTGATTCCCAAGGTATTTTTTCCACCAAAATTTAAGTTTTCCCACTAAAATTTTCACAAAATCCAATCTCAACCATTGATTTACCAAGATCAAATCTCAGCCACTCTTTATCTTATCCTAGTCAGTCCTAGAATTCAAAAAATGTTGTCAAATGTATAATAGATTTTTAAAAAATGGGTCCTTATGGCCCTGGGTGGCTGCCTTGGGTCAGGCCGGGCATGTGTACTGTTGACATTGGGTCTCTAATAACGGCTAAACTATGTAGTCGGCACAATCAACATCTGGGTTAACGGGGAGAGTTAATAGTGGCTATGGCAGATGGTTTTGGAATATTCAAATGATTTTCATAAGAAATCAAAGTTTAAAAGCATGTCATAATGCCATCGTCCATTTCTTGTATGGACTCAAGGTATATTATTCAACATAGATCCTTTACTTGATTAGGTTGATAACCACATCTTAGCAATGAAAAATAGAAATAAAACTACAATATGTTATAAATTTATAATAACTCAATTTGTAGCACATCAACTGAATTAAGCTTCCATTTAGCCATTCTCTCTGAATACAACTGTGGCTTTACATATTTGGACAGCAAAATTTTACTATTTACAGTAGAAAGTAAAATGTGAAATGTGATGTTTTTTTCCGTAAGAATTTTACAGTTGGGATGGCCACCTAGGTTGGCATCATTTGCATCTACCTCTTCTAGGACCTCCAATTTATCCAAACCATTTGCAATAAAGTCTAGTTTCGTCAGGTATATATATTGATGAGCTTAGTAAACGAAAGCCTCTTCTATTTAGAGCAATCAAGAAAGCATCTCCACAGCCGTCACAGCTTGGAGGGGGAAAGTAAATTGTTCAACTACACGGAATAAATCATTGAGCTAACTTTTAAACGAAGGTTGACTAGTGTATTCAGAGAGGCAGGGCATTATCATTTCATGCATATATACCATAATTAGGTTTAATATTGCATAAATCCTCTCCCCACCTCATTGTAGTGCTACAGCTGCTTGCACTAGGTTACATCAACGGCAAACATATCATTAGCCAAAAAACTGCTATTGTTTGCTGCCGCTGCAACTTTATTCAGGCAACAACAATATTAGATCGAGAGCGGACAGTGAGAGAACATGCGAGAAAGAGTGAGCAGGACGCCACAGTGCTTTTGTTTTTTCAGAAATAGTAAGAGAGAATAAGAAGAAATAAATAGTAGGACAAAATTGGAAGAAATGTACAACTTCTATCAGTGGTTAACTCTCACTGGTACTTAAGGGTGTTTGTGCTAATAACATAGTTTAGGGGTACATAGTGACACAACGTATATGCTAACAAGGGGGTGTTTGTGCAATTTTCCCTTTTTTTTCCGCGCTTGCTTGATAATTTGGTTCTGGTTTGGGTTCCTCCTGGCACCATATGGGGTGGTTCAAAGCTAATCCCATCTGACCGGTACACAATTGCCACCCTTACCTTACAGGAAATTCCATCTATTTATTCAGTCCTTAAATTGTTGCCTTGCTGGGGGCAGCCTGATACTATTAATCAGTGTTGTTTGGCGAGTGCCAGATAGTGCTCAGGGTTGAGCATTAAAATGAAGAGTATGCAAGTCAAAACTACGTTTTACCTGCATCTGTACCAGTTGAAGCATCAATTTCTTCTTTATAGCATCCGGTTGATTTGTTACGATTAGGTCTTCGTGGCAAGTATATGTTTTTGAACTCCTAATGCCTTCTTGCATCCGTAAGGTTTTCAAGGTATCATCGTGTCACTTTTTTTCCTTCTTTACTTTGTATGTTTCTTTAAGTCCGTGATCTGATTTACAAGAGTAAGGATCTGACAGAAGGGATTTAATGCATATCACCGTTCGTTTTTGTATGTTTATAGTCATATGCAACATGTTGACGAGCGTGATCCTTTCAAATATAAACAGGTTTCTATCTGTGTGCCCTGCAGGTACTCTCTTTCAGCGGCTGTAACTTTTATGGCGATCAAGAGAATTCGTCCAAGGAAGATAAAGAGATAACAAAATCTGTTTTTAGGGACTTTTGCAGGTGATTGTAACAGAGGCAGCCTTCTATTATTTTGGTAGATTGGTGTGTTGCAGGCATTAGAAAATAAGAAAGCTTCGAGTTAGCCTGCATGGCTGCTCACCGCTTGCCGTTCATGCATGAAGGGGTTCTTTTCACCGTCTAAAGTTATCATAATGATGCTAAAAAAGAGAGGAGATACGAATTAAGTTAACCAGTGTTCTTGGTATATCCTACGTATTACCAAGCTCTTGTACATTGTAGATATTGGATCAAGTGCATCATATTTGGCATCCTGTTGTTTGGGAAAGGCAAGCAGACAACTGTTTCTTTTGTGGGCAACTAGACACGCTTTGGTCTTACAGTGACCATCCATTTTTGTTCAGTTGTCTAATTACATTCTTTTAGTACCAAACTGAAGGGCATATTGTTTGTTGCAATGAAATTACAGAATTTGGCAAGAAAGAGTTCTTCAATCTATCTTTTCGTTTTCATGATACAAATTATTCATTTTTTTATTACATCGGAAATCGAACCATCGATCTCTTACAAGGAATGGAGGGTAAATACCATTAAACCAATTGACTTGGGTATATATGTTAATTTACTGAAGCCATACAAGTGATGTTTTTTATATTATTATTTCTGTCAGCCAGTTGAGGGGGCTGTTTGGATCATCAAAAACCTATTTGTAAATGAATTTCCGAGGATCCAAGATCACACGAAGAGCAGTTTCTGTCACTTTCGGAAATTTTCTGAAATTTTTTGCTTTAAAACATGTTTGCTTTATACCGTTTTGAGAGGGAGATGATCATACCGTCTTCATAAAAGCAACACGCAATGGAATCGACTATCTTCAGTAAGAGGTTTGTTTGCCCTAGGCCCGTAGCTGGGCGACTTTGAGTCCATCGCCATCAATCATGGGTCAAAGATGGACTCTTTCAAAGTTAGCAGACCAAAATGGTATCCTGTACGCTGTCACATCGGTCTCGTCACATCAATGTGGTTGTTTTAGTGAATTGCTATCTGCACCCTTATAAGTAGGGTTGCATATTATATTTAGTGTCAAAATTAACTTTAAATGGAAAGAAGTGGGTTGAGAGAAGAGAGAGAAAGCATACGGTTTTCCAAATTTAGGTTTAAAAAGTCAATGCATCTCTATTCATAGGGGTGCAGACAGCAATGCTCTTGTTTTATTATGTATGAATGAATTTTTTTTTTAAGTTTTGCTATCTGCACCCCTATGAATAGGGGTGCATATAGCTTTTTGTGTCCAAATTATCTTTAAATAGAAAAAAAAAATAAGTGATTTGAATTGAGAATTGATAGTTTTCCATTTTTGGAAAACAAATAGTTCATGCATCCCTACTCATAAGGGTGCTGATAGCATCTCTCTATTTTTTTAGATACATCGGAATGAAACATGAATGAATTTTGAGGATCACACAGACATCGTCCAACATCCTGCAGGGTTTTGAAATGGACATGAAGATGTTGACCCATCTCACACCCACGCTGCAAAGTACTGTAGGCTGTAGATGGAAGAGTGGAATCTTGTGTTTGGAGGACCTGCCACCTTGACCTAAATTTAATGATTTTACACTAATAAAGCTTTTTACAACATTTAGATGGACGAGCAAAACCCTCAATGTTTACCAGATGTTTGACGATATAGGAGATTATTTTTTCCTCTTATATATCAAAAGAAATTTTCTCTTATTATTCACTATTATTTAGCGACTTTGGATTTTTTTTTTAATTGATGGCCAAAACCCTAGTTAAATAGAAACATCTCTACGTGTCAAAATTTCCAAAAGTGAATTATTCAAACTTTTCTTTATCCTTTAATTTATTTTGTCAAATTTACTTTATATTTTCAAAATAGGGATTCATGTAGATCAGGTGCCAAGACACAAAAAGATAGGCCCTACAGCTAGTATAAGTCCATGTGCGACTTGTACTTTCCACTTTTTTGTATCTTGGCACCTGATCAATTAGATCAGGTGTCACCTTTTCTACATTAAATCCTTCAAAATATTCCAAAATCATTTTGAACCTTAGTCCAACCATAATTATTTCTGGATTCGATTCTATGCATCGAATTTACGGTGGTGTATGGACGGGATCTGTTTCCAAAAATGAAAAACAGATCAATTACTTGTCATTTCACAAGAACACACTCTCCTAACTTATTTCCTTTCTTGGTAAAATAATAATTAGAGAATCATATAGATCAAGTGGCACTTGAAGATACAAAAAGATGGGCACAGAGAAGATACAAGCCCATTCAAAACTTGGTACTTTATTGGATGTACAACACTCTCCTTGTTTTTAACCACAAATGTGAACTTTAAGTCATGAATCTTGTTCGGACTTTAGATGACTTTTTCGGGGACAGCGGCAGGGGAGTTTTGCCTCGAGCACCGCGCAGTTTTACCCTAAAGTCAAAAAGCACACCCTGGCATTTGATCCGCTCTCAATTATTGCATTGCATCTCAAAATCTCTTTCCCACCTCAAGCCTCTAAGCTCAAATACGGAAGTAATTAACAAGAGAGCAACATTAACTACTATAACTTTATCTGTCGCTTGATTTCTTAGGACATGTAATTGCATGTATTAATAAAATTATTAGTGCGGATTACCTTAAACATCCGTATACTTTCACTCATGGAATCTAAGTTAACATTCTACATCTATGAGTTTGTAGAGTCGCTCCTAATCTGTCATTTTTGTTAAATGTTAAATATTCTGTAATTAGCCAAAGTACTGTGGTCCAGAGTCATTTACCTCTGCTTTCTAGTTTCTTGATGGATGCAGAATACACACGCCTTTAACCAGCTTTTCAATGTATCAAAAAATAATAATAATCTGTAACTAGATTTTTAGATAACATAGAATGTGATAAATTAAGTTCCTTGAAAATCATGTCTGCATTTTAACATATTATCTAACACAAATGTCTGCATTTTTTTTATTTTAATAATAGTATAAGAGCATCTTTCTCCTTTTCTTAACTGGGCTTTTCTTGATAAAGCAAAAAACCAAGTTTTCGTTTCCATCCACTATTTCTAACAATTTTGGATAACAAAGGGTAAAAATTTAAAAGAGTGAATTTATCAAGGAAATTATTTATTGGCTTTTTTTGATACATTGGAAAGTAATTACATCAAATCAGGGGAGGAAATCGCACGGAATCCCCGATTCCCGTACGTCCATAAGAAATAATTGAGATAAGGAAGCAGGAGGACGATCCCAAATACGGAGTTCAGCATCTAAATGACAACACATGGAAGCAAGAGCATCTTCGCAAAAGTTAGTGTCTCGCAAGACACGTCGAAAAGAACAGACATGAAACTTCGACGCTAGCTGCCTGATATCCAGAATCAAGCTCAGTAGGGGATGGAAGGCTATGTCATGCGCGCTAAGAAGAAGTACAGCCACTTGCAAGTCCGGTTCACACATAATCTCCTGGAAACACTATCTCCAAGCAATTTCCAATCAACAGCGGAGAGCCTGA
This sequence comes from Scilla litardierei, assembly GCA_030789695.1. Lineage (NCBI taxonomy): Eukaryota > Viridiplantae > Streptophyta > Magnoliopsida > Asparagales > Asparagaceae > Scilla > Scilla litardierei. The sequence continues at coordinate 196,761,579 of CM061134.1, forward strand.
AGCTCGTCATTTAAAATAGAACAAACTCCAATGAAAGCAAAGAAACCAAGTAGCCAATTCCCTAGATCATCACGAAAAATCCCATCAGTCCTTGAGAGGCCTGGATTTCTTTTGCTAGCCCCGTCAACATTAAGCTTGAGGATCCCCCTCGGAGGATCGAACGAGAGAAGTCTCAAAAAAGGCAACTTCATACATGCCAAATACACGGTACACCTCATGAGCAGTAAGTTCAATGTGTCCGATAGACAAGAAATCATCAGCGGCAACCTCCTCTGAAGTGAAAACCTCGTTGGCACCGTGCTCCCCAAATCGTCCACAGGCAGCTAGTAAAAATGAAAAACTCTATGGCAAGGCAATAACGTCTGCTAACGTCTGCTGGAGAAATTTCGTTATCCACTCTGAAAAGCGACAATGTGTAGAAATCAGGGCAAACCGCACCAAGGAACAGAGCATCCCAAACCGTCGTAGCACTCGGATAATCACGAAGAACATGAAGAGTACCCTCAAGGATAGAACTACAAAAAGGACAATCACTGGATTCTGAAATACCACGCTTGAACCTCAAACAGCACACCAATGTTACACCAATTTCAATTGAGAATTTCTATATACACCCCTATACATATGGGTGTATATAATGATTGGGTGGTAAAAAGTAAATTATATCGCATGTTCTCATTACTTCATAGCCTTTCTTACTGGCTTTTTTTTCCTTTTTTGGCCCGTAATAATTACATGCACCCCGATGTTAGAGGTGTATATAGTCTTCCTCTTTCAATTCTTTTCAAAAAAAAAAACCACCAATTTCTAACATCAAACAGGACATCAATGGTACACCAATTTCAATTTCTAAATTTAATTTTGTATATACATTATTTCATCACATGCATTTTTGTCCCCGACAAAAGAACCACAAACGCTGAGCAGATCTCATCTCCAACTAATGTTTTGAATTTGAAATTTTAAACTAAATCGTCACCATTAAAAAACTACATAATCTCCACTAAAAAATTACACTTCAAAGCCCTCTGCTAGTCAGCTCAACAGAATCCAAAGCAGCTGCCCCTCCTTTTAACTACCCCGACCAAACTCCAAAGTTAGCAAAATTTTCTCCTTTGTTTCCTCCCATCTTAATCCTTTTTTCCCGAAACTTTCCTTAGATTTTTTGGGTCTTGGGTGAATTTTCCCTACACTGGGGACATCACAGGGTGTCATTTCTGATGTAAGCTGGCAGAGACCTTTTTCCCCTCTCTCTCCCTCTCTCTGTATGTTCTTTCCTTTATTGAGTTCTTTCTGATTCTCTGAGGATGGACTGAGTGATTTGGGGTTGATTCTTGCATGAAATGGGTCCTTCATGTTCATGGGTTTCATGACAATTGGGAGAGGAGAAAGGTTTGAGCCCTGATGGTTTGCTTTCACGAAGTTGTTTTGATATGAAATCAGGTACCTTGCACTGCTTATCTCTGTTGCCTTCTATTTGTTTGATTCTTTGATTCTTTGTTACTTTGAGATTCTCTTGTTCCCATTTGAAATTGGTAGTTTTGATATGCTCTTGCTCTCTATTTTTATGTACACTTTTGTTTTATCCGTTTGCATAAATGTTGTCATTTTGCTGCTAATTTATGTGTGATTGTCTCTTCTCAGGCCTTGTGAGAGGAAAATGTCTGAGAAATATGTCAATTATGTGGGGGGAAATCCAATTTGAACCATCTACCCAGTTGAGATAGATAATCTAGAGGCCTATTGTATTACTAATTTGAGTGAAGGGTTCGTAGGGCATTATCATTATTGAGTGAGATTCCAGTGAGAATCAATCAAAATGCTGTGTGCTTGCTCAAGAGAGCAGAAGTTCCATTTCGACGAGGCGCCGCAGTCCCCGGAATCTCTTGCCACCAGGGACTTCTCTGTGAGCGGCCTGTCATCGAGAACAGGCGAATGTGAACCTAAATTCGATGACAGCAAACAAGTAGATGACATAGAGTCCACATTGAGAGAGACACTCTCATTGAACTATGATGTAATTTTCTTTCCCAAAATTCAGTCGTGATAATCATTTTGCATGTTGTTACTTAAACTGAGTTTAGGGGTTTATCGGCGCTTGCAGGAGGCCCGGGCATTGTTGGGTCGGTTGGAGTATCAGAGAGGTAATATTGATGCAGCATTGCAAGTGTTTCAGGGGATCGACGTCCGGGGTTTGAAGCCACGGATGGTTAATGCCATTGCAGAAAGAAGCCGTCCAAGAAAATCCCGTTCTAAAGCGGGGAACACACTGGTGAATGTAATGTCAATGCACTCCGTTAGCCTGTTACTAGAAGCGACATTTCTTAAATCCAAGGCTTTGGAGGGGCTTGGCCGTGTTAAAGGTAACATCATATTTCTACCATCTGCATGGTGCCTTGTTAGCCTTTTGATCAGAATTATCATCTTGATTTATGATTCATAATTCTCATGTGCACTTGAATAGTTCGGTACTTCATGACTCAAATTTCTCGAGTAGGGTTCTGAATTAGCTGAAGATGACTTTTAAGGTTGGGTCTGCTACCCATTTTATTTAATGATTGAGAACTAGACACTCAGAATCAGTGTAGACAGTAGATCTAGGCTCTTGTACCTTTATTGAAATCCTTAGTTCATTCTAGGTAAATTTGGATGCACTAAAACCTGATTATGATGGAGGGGCAATGTGGAGGACATGCCCATTGTAATCAAAATGTCATCCTTGTTGAGATTTTCAACAACTCCTAAGCTAGATCCTTGGGCATAATTTGAACTAAGCACATTAAACTGTTGAGCAAACATGAGAACAAAAAATCTATCGAGCAACCATGCGAACAAAAAATAGACCAAATACTGGCTGTCCGGCCAAATACTGCCTTTGACTCAGAAATATAATAACGACAATTTAGGTTTCAAGAGAAAAATTTCGTTACCAACATGGGATGTAAGAGAGCGCAAAAACTCAAACCTTTGGAATTCAATACAAGATCTCCTAAGTAACATCTTCTCTAACCAAACAACGTCAATACTGAGATGTCACTAACCTTGATAAAACACATAAATTGGTGAAGAAAACTCCATCAGTGTATATGAATCAAATCCCCTTCAGAAATCACCCCCACGTGCATCATCGTCATCTTTTTCCAGTTGGGAATTAACCGACACTTTATCTTAACACCAATGTGTGCACATCGGATAATTAATGATAACGTATCGTCAACTTCAAACAAACAGAGTTAGGATCTCCAGACGAATCATATAAATCACAAAAATCAACCACCACAAAATCAAGAGTAACACAGAGACACAATATTTATACTGATTCGGTCTACATCCAGTCTTTCGTTATCACGGCTTCTACTAGATCAGATATGTTTACAAAAAGAGATTACACCGACTCCTAAATCTTCTCCAAATAATATGTTACTATCTTGATGAAATAATCCTAGCACTCTAGCGATTATAGGATCTCAAGCATGCAAGCAAGGGAGAAAACTCAATCAGAAACTCTAGAAGAAGACTATCTCACCTCCTTCAAAGCCGATCTCCCAATGGTGTTGGCTTCTAGGGCTTAGGAAAGCTTTAAATAGGGTTTAGGGATGATCTCATATGATGGCCGTTCGATCTGACATAAAATCAGTTGAACGGCCAAGATTAAAAGCTGTCCAGCTGTAATTATAACCGTTAGACGTCTGGCGCCAATCGGCCAAACGTCTGATGCCATATAAGACAAGCCATTTCTTCAAGCAATCAGACGTCTGTGAAGGTTGTCAGACGTCTGGAAAAAGAATGCTACAGTTTCATGAGAGCTGCTCAGTTTTCCTTCCCATGCAGTCAGACGGCTGAAGGCAGGATGCCAGTCGTCTAGTCCATCAGCCAGACGTCTGATAGTCCAATTTCAGACGTCTGTCGTATCAGTCTGATATGCTTCCTTGGAGCTACCAGGACCAGACGTCTGGTCATATACTACCAAACATTTGGTGGCTGTGTAACTTCCAGAATGAAGTTTGAAACATGAATTTCAACACTTCCTTCGCCCTCCCACAGCACAGCCAAGCCATCTTCCTAACAGGAGAGTTTTTATCATCCATACTTCCAAGGAACAATTGTTAGGAGGCCATGTGTACTATTTTGACCTTGGTCAACCTTGGAACTCGTCATACTATCATGATCTTTTATTTCCCATAAACATTCTAAAAGACACATTATGCATAATCCCATGTAAAAGTTGGGCATAATCGTCAATGGAATCAAAGTATGAATTTTGGTCAACTGGAATTCACAGCTTCTCCCATTTAAACCAAGGGAAACACAATGAAGTACGATAGCAATCATGACAATTTTGGGCGTGCAAGATTGACGAGGGTTTCATCAACTAGCTTCAACTTATAATTGCTGCTGTAATTCACACGATCCTCAAAATGATTCTTCTTTCATTATTCATTATTTGACCTTTCCATCTACGATTTGGTTGCTACTTTGACATCATGAATGACTACTTTTTCTCATACTAAAAAGACAATGGAAATATTCATGTGATTTCATAAAGGATGGGAATTTGTTCTTGGATGGGTAAAAAAAGGAAGAGTGTGTGTTATTGATGAGCTCAGAAAATAGATGAATAATTTTGTATTACTCCTTATAGAGAAACTCCGTACATGTGCAAATACAATAGAAACGACACTAGGGAACTATGTTCCGTGCATACGGCCATGGCGGTGTGGACATGACATGCCGACATGCAGAAAATTCTTTTTAAAAATGAGACATAACTTGTGTATGACATGTGTCGCTGACATGCTATAGCTTCATCGTATGAATGTCCATGCTACACAACCATGGAAAAAACATACTAGGAAGGAAACCGATGTATGCAAAAACTATATTAGGCAAGACTGCATTATCCTGATGCATCCCAGTGCCTCTGTTCAAGTTATCTTTTGCATTGATCTCAGCCAGCAAGGGTGTCACTCTCAAACGAGGAACTGTAGTTATTGTGCCAGTAAAGTTTGACATGCTATATTCAATATGTTATACACTATATAACAATTTTAAATCATTATGTCAAAATGAACTTCATGTATTTCCTTTTATGTTGCAGATGCTGCAATGGAATGTGAAATAATTTTGGACATTGCTGAATCTGCATGGCATCATGGTATGCCTCGGGGCGCTGCAGAAGATTGCAAGTTAAAGGAAATATTTCACAGAGCACTCGAATTGCTTCCCGAGCTTTGGAACCAAGCTGGTTATCTAGATGAAACTGCCTCTGCCTATCGAAGAGCTCTCATCAAACCCTGGAATTTAGGTATTGAAAAATGTCGAAGTTTTCAGAAAGAGTTGGCTATGATTCTACTTTATGGTGGTCATGAAGTAACTCTACCTCCAGCGTTGCAGCAACTATGGGGATCGGCAGCCCCTATAACCAACATAGAGGAAGCGATCCTTTTGTTACTCGTACTCATGAAAAAGATGCTGTATCAAGAAATTAATTGGGATCCTGATATCATTAATCATCTTACGTTTGCACTCTCATTGTCAGGGAAATTTGAATTATTAGCACAACATGTGGAAGAATTAGTGCCAGGTACCTATGACAGAGCTGAAAGGTGGTATTTCCTTGCACTTTGTTATAGCGCCGCAGGTATGGATGATGTGGCACTTAATATTTTGAGGAAATCTTTGGGTCAATCAGAAAGAAAATATAATCCACAAATTCCTTCACTTCTGTTGGCATCTAAATTATGTTGTAAGAAAACAATGCTTGCTTCTGAAGGCATAAACTTCATTATGAGGGCAATGGAGTGCTCAAGCTATCAAGGAAAGCATTCAATGGGTATTTCCAGCCACTTGCTTGGTGTTTGCTATGGAAATTGTGCTAGATCTTCCATCAGTGAATCAGAAAGGCTAAAGCTGCAGAAAGAAGCTCTGAGAGCATTACAGAATGCTGTAGTTTTAGAGAAAGATGACCCGGAGATGATTTATAGCCTTGGGATGGAGCTTGCAGAACAACGAAGGCTAGACGAAGCCAGAGAGATTGCAGTGAAATATGTGGAGTTGGTGGGTGGAAGCTCAGTGAAGGGTTGGATACTATTAGCTGTTGTGGTGTCTGCAGAGCAGGATCTAGAAGGGTCCAAATCAATAGTTGACCTAGCCATAGCTCATACCGGAATAGAGGACCAACTGGAATTGTTACGATTGAAAGCATTACTTCATGTTGGTCAGGAACAACTCAAAGATGCAATAGAAACCTATAGTAGTTTGCTCGCCCTGATTCAAGCACGGAAAGAGAATCACAAATGGGGAAATGACCTAGTGGTACATCTTTCTCTTTAAGCTTATGTATTTGCTTGTATCATTTTTAACTTTGAAATTTTTTCTTACATGACTTTCTGTGTATGACTGTTTAAAACCCAGAGAACCTTGGAAGTGGAAGCATGGACTGATTTGGCATCAATTTATACTAAATTTGGGTTGCAGACTGATTCAAGCAGTTGCTTGGATATAGCCAAAGCTATTGGATATTTCTGTCCAAAGACTTGGCATACTATAGGTAAGCATGTTTGAGCAAATATCTTTGATTATGAATATGCATTTCAAAGTACTCAGAAATTTAACCTTAGAACCCCCCCCCCCCCCCCCCCCCCCCCCCCCCCCCCGGCGGGGGAAAAACCTCAATTGTTTAGCTTATAATTGCTTAATTCATGTAGGCATGATCTTAAAAACCCAATCACTACACCAGGATGCTTTGGCTGCTTTTTCAACATCACTTTCAATCGAACCAGACTATGTTCCAAGCATGGTTTCAACAGGCATAGTTCTAAGAAAATGTGGTGGCAAATCATTTACCATTGCAAGAAGTTTCTTGACAAATGCTTTGAAGATGGAGCCTACGAATCATGATGCTTGGTTGAACCTCGGGCTTGTATACAAAATGGAAGGTTCTTTGCGTGAAGCAGCAGATAGTTTTCAAGAAGCCTGTGAGCTTGAAGAGTCATCTCCTATTATGAATTTCAGGTAAACCATGTCTATGACTGTAACACATACAAAATAAGTGTGAGGGATCGTAGGCCCTTGTAAGTACTGAGGAGCGATTGTTAAGATCACGTGTGATCGGAATAATCCTGCATCGGAAAGTTGTGTAGAAGTTAAGAACATATATAGAAGGTCGGCCTTTTACCCATCAGCTTAAGCTTTTGGGTCAGGCCAGGTCTCAATTAATATTATCTCCTCACTGGTTTGACTCCTTGAGAGGGCTGATCCTGTCATAATACATAACAAAGCGTTACACCGAGTCATGTTCCTTTAAATCATCCATGATCATTACCTTATGGGTGCACAGATTCAAGCTTATTCTCCACCCTGTGTTTGAAATCTATATTTCAGACCAAACCGTTCGAGATGCATGTACAATCAAATGCACCTTAGGTCCAAATTGTATGTCTAGAGTTGTTATTTCATACGAATAACATAATTGTGCAATCAACGTAGAAATTAAGATCTCAGCGAAGGGAAATATCTTCTTTCTTTGTTGATAGTTAGAATCATTGTCATTGGCCTAGCCTTTTATTTTGGCCAAAGTAATCGGATTTGTGAAACAAGGATTCAAATTCAATTTGTTTCTCAAAATTGACTGAGTAGATGATTTAGATCTTTGTACAAGTACAGCCTAAATCTTAAGATACGCTGTGTTTAATTTTATTCCATATGAACAAACACATGTCCCAATCACTAAATCCAGAATCAATGGAGAACACATGGATAATTATAGATAGACTGGCAAAAAGAAGTCCGAGAAACTGATCCCAAGCCATTAAGTTGGAATCATCACCTTCTCTCATTTCTTCGCATCCCAAATTATGTCTCCTGGTTGACCACAACCATGGTTAGCATACATCGTATCAGATGTGTTATAAAGTAAGAGAAGAAGATAGAGAGCTGTTCCGTCATTTTCTTGATTTCTTGATTTGCTCCATCTTCCCATCTTATTCCAGGTGTGTTCCGGACTTGATCGATTGCATCTTTGTCCGTATATGTTAATACTCTAAAGCACGTGGTTTTAAACCATGAACAAACGTATCAAGTGGCAGTATAGTGTTTGTTTACTTCTAGATCAGTTTATATTGTCTCATGAACTTATCTTTCTCTAGTGCAGTTTATGATCGACTTTACTGGACTGTATAGAAAATATCCATCCTTTAAGAAGATTCGCAGTTGATTTCCCGATAGGGATTCTCTCCCGCTCCATGTGAAGTCTATTCTTTGGTATAAATGTGCACGTAAACCATGGCTTGCCCTGATTTCTGATGGAAAATCTCAGAAGAAACTCCCTCGAGCCATGTCTGAACTTTTGTATCATGCCCATGTTCGTGGACCTGTTTGGAGCTATGTCTTAGATTATGTCAACGTACCAAACCACAGCAACAGTAGCCCTGCAGATATTAGTGTCAGCTTCTTGTTGTGCAGCTCATGTCAGATTTTGAATTGCAGCAATGACTTGCTTTCTTTATTGCTCGTTTGAAAGCAATTCGTTTATCTACCATTTCAACTCTGCAACAAACAGATGGGTTGAACTCCCACAGCCAGATTATAAGTGACGTGCTATTGTGGTGCGATTGTGATTTTGATCCGCGTATCTCATGTCATTATACTGTTTTTGGGTTCAAGTTGGGGAGGAGACTCAACCAGGAAATCCCAATATCATTTTCATCGGAGATTCGCGAATGGGTAGGGAAACTGGTGCCATGGAGTGGTGGATTTCTCTCCACACATCAGCAGCATGTTTTCTTGAATGGAAGTATGCATTTCTTGGCATATGGAGAGCCCGTTGCTCCAGTGTTTATCAGAAAATTGAGCTTCCTAGATCCCAACAGGAACTAGATTATCTTAACGGGTGTTTTTGGCAGTCACAGGGTTACTTGCATTATGCGCAGATACGCTACAACCAAATGATGGTGTGGTTTCTGAATGACTATGATTGAAACGGATGGACTTCGAAGCATTGCATTGGTTTGCATTGGTCTCCAAGTTTTGTTTGGAACCCAAGTGAGGGAGGCTGCTCCCTGTTCTTCATTTCCATTTCAAATGTTGATTTTTCATCCAGAATTTTGATGTGCTTTTTCATCAAAATAGTCATTAAGCTCTTTGCCTACCACTTTGTGAGTGCGAAACTGACAGAGATTCCCCTCCCGGCAAGAGACACTTGAGTTCATTGCGTATACGCCTTAGTTTTCGTAAAGCACATGGACATGTAAACTGCCCATAGATGAATTTCAGTTAAGCTGAAACTCTGTAACTCGATTCAGGTTGCTGAAGAACTTTCTATCTTGGTGTCCTTGGTTTCAAAGTTTGTTATTCAGGTTGCTGCAGAACCAGAAGATCTTATTATGTCTCTGTAGTCATGCTTTGGACGCAAACAATAATTTTGACATTGTGGTGTTGTTGCTTAAGTTGATTTCAATTTAAAACATAGGATCAGTCATTAAGCATTGTTCGAGAAACTGAAACTTCGAGGCTATGTCTCTTTTTTCTCCCATCGGTATTCTAGCCAGTTACTCGATATCCTGCCATTTCATCCAGGCTTGGATGTTATTTTTCTTAGAATGTACAGTAAGATGCAATTAGTGTACCCTAATCTCAATACAATTCCAATGGTAGAAAAGAGTTGCTAATCACAATACAATTCCACTGGTAGGAAAGAGATTCATTGTCAGCTCCATCAGCTAGCAAGCAACAGATGAAGCGCACTTTATGATAAATGTAGCAATTGATCATCAAAGCATTAAAGCCTCACGTTATATCTACCAAGGGAGTTCGCAGAATCGCTGATCTCAAAACAAATAATAGCTGTGACAAGTATTAGTGGTACATCTCAAATGGAAAGAAAAGCTTTTGGATTGCAAAAGAAAATAAGAGAACTTTCAGCAATACATATTATCCAATGTCCAAATTTGTCCTCTAACAGTTAACTGTATGCAGGCTGTCGAAGTAAAAACACTGACCAACATGAGTGCAAGTATTGCTAATTAACACAACAAAATAACAATCACAACAATTACCTGAAAAAAAATCCAAATAAAATCAAATAGCAACCGGCAAAAACAAGATCAGTCACCATTCCAACAGGTTTAAACTAATTATAGCCATAGTGGCCAAAAAAACTCAACAGAATATTCAAGTCATCCATTTTATAGGGGTGGCAGCATAGCCTTTTGGCAAAAATAATAATAACTACCACATAAAACTTAAGCTCCAACAATCTCAGTCGGCTCAGCTTCCATTGCGGAGTCCTCTGCAGGCCTGTCCACCTTGGCACCAACATCTTCCTTGGCATAATCACCATGAACCTAAGAATAAGAAACATTGTTTTCGATAAGAAAAATGGTTCCTAAAAACATCATTACAAGTCTCTTAGGCCAACAAATAACCGCAAATGCGTTTATAATTCAAACTCCCAAGTTTAGGCATAGGAAGTATAACTATTGCTAATGCAACAAGAAAGACAGAAAACTACGAACATATAATTTTCCTTTTGTACCCATACCTCCATAAGCTTCCCCAAGTCAAATTTAGGGGCCTTCAAGATCTTAACTTTGCGGATGAACACGTTCTGAAGAGGGTAGATGCTTGAAGTTGCTTTCTCAATTTCCTTCCCAATAGATTCAGGAATGAACTTTGCAACCAGCTCCTTCAGATCGCAGGATGTAGCCTGATTAACCATGATTTCCCTCATCTTGCGGCGTATCTGGAAAAAATTGAAATAATAATAATATAGCAATGAACTTCAATAACGATGTTTGAAAGATTCGGGTTAGTGATTAGGTTTTACCTGTCTGATCTGGCTGGATTGAGCATAACAAGTTCGCTTGACTTGATTAGGACGTCTCTTTGTGAATGCAATACAGAACAACCTCAGGGTGTAGTTATCAGTGGTCTTCACATCAACATGAGCCTCAATCAAAGTCTGCCACTTCCTAACTAGTGACCTAAGCTTGTCGGTAGTAAAATCCATGCCCTATATGAGGGAAAAATATTTAAGTGAGAAAAGCAAGAATTCAAAAAAAAAGCAAGATTGCAATCTACATTATACATGCTACATACCCAGAAATTGGTGAGTACATTCTTTCCTTGCACATCCTCTGAACGAAGGCGAATCTTTCTGTAGGCCTGATCCTCATCAGCCTGGAGATCAGCAAGGGAAACCTCGAACACTCTATGCTTCAGACCCTCAGACGCAATCTGATAATAGAGAAATGTGATGATAATGGATATTCTCAAAAAAAAATATGAACATAAGGGCAGAATATGATAATAATTGCAGAAAAAAGGACACGTGCAAATATGCAACATCAGCAGGTATTGAGTGCATGGCAGGAAATTTGATGGTAAAAAGTCTCAAATGAAAGCTAAAAAAGAGTCAAGTAATATAAAATAGTAGAAAACAAAGACGTGGACATGATTAAAGAACATAGAAATAAACAAACCTGATAGACGTTAAAGAGCTTTTACAGAAAATAGTCCTAATTGCATCAAAAATCAAGACACAGAAGCCTTTTATAAGCTCACAGCGTATTTTATTATTATGCCAATTTGAAAAGGTAAGCAATCAGCTCTAAACTTCTTCAATTTAAAAAACTTGCCACCATCATCCAAATGCCTTTTATAAGCATAATCAACAAATAAGAATAGATGGATTTAGAAGCATGGAAAACAAATTGAAGTATAATGTAACATTTTACAAAAATGTACAAAATACTGTAGATAACATGCAAACTCCAAATATATCATATCAATTGTGTACAAAATACTTTAAATATCATGAGAACTGCAAATGTATCTTCAATTGGTTTTCTTAATAAATTCCTACATTTTAATATTTCATGTACATGTTTTAAATAAGTAGTCACACAAAGTCAATAAAAAAATCCACAAGTCTACAACTCAGCACTAAAGTACAGCCTGATATCAATGGGTATACTTTAGAAAGCCCGTCAACTATAAATTGAAACCCTAAGACCATGACAATTTACATCTACAAACGAAAAAGACAGAAGAGTTCGATACATCTAGAGAATTGAAATACGAGAAATGCCCCCAAACAGGTCAAGCTAAGGTTTCCACTGGGAAAATTTTATTTTAATATACATGTTCAGCATCAACCCTTTAAGAATCTAAGTACAAGACCAAACAAGAGACACGAGCATCTGAAAAGAAAACTTATTATTGTATCAACTATCAATCAATAATATAACTCCGTTAACTTATAGCCACTAAGTTGCAAAAATGATTTTTTTAAAAGAAAATCCTAAAAGAAAATGCATTTATTGGAATCCTCTTGAGTAAAGTTTAGTTATATGAGCTTTAAAGGACGTGTACTGTAATGTGCTACCCCGTGGGTATCTGGTAGACATGCATGTATAAGTATAATCAGTGATTTAACAGCACAAGCAATAAGGAAACCTAAATATAATATGATTTCTAATGCCACGGGTGTGACTGATTAGATAAAGTTTTAAAGTCCAATGTTGGTTCATTGGAACCGTAAAAACCCATCTCTAGAACTCCTATTAAGAGAAAAATGGAACCTCCTGCAGTGTACCGAATAAATTTTGTAGCCAAGTACAAACTTTTCTTTCCTCCCCACATGGATAAAGGTAAGTAAACATTAGGAGATTCATTTTAAGAGAACATGTCATTTATCATTGAATTACATTAAAAAATTTCAAATAAATTCCATTAGAATCTATATTACAATTGAGAGCTGTTTTTGAACTTTATCCTATGTGGCAATGTCACATCAAGTTTTGGGGGGAAAATTTTTTGGGTTGGGAGAAATTTTTTTGGGAGAATACAAAAGCTTTTCTTATTGAAATTGGCATCATCATCACTTAATACTCTTCATTCAAAAATGACCCAAAAAAATGAGATCCAAAAAAAATACAGCGAATGTACATTCAAAGAGGCGGGTTGAGTTTTTTGGGCGTCAAGCAGAGGTCTAACCAACCTATCCGCGCCGAAGGCGCCCGCGCCGAAGGCGCCCGCTAAATTTTGGCTGTAGAAATATTTTTTGGGGGACAAAGATTTCGCGGAAAAAAAATCTTAAATGCACCGTGCACGCGGGCACGGGTTATAACTAGTTATAATACAAGCACTTCAAGGATCACAAAAACTAAAAGGGTTTTTAATATATTCATCCCTTAAATATTGCATATTTTGATATATGTCCCTTAAAAATTCGTATTTGATCTCATATCCCTCAAATATTAAATATTATCCTTAATAGTCCTTCCATCCTGTATTCTGTTAAAAAGTGAACTGAAATTACATTAATTAACGAATAAATAAGGATTACAGTTAATTAATTAAGAAATTACATTAATTAAAAAACCCAAGGGAGGCGGCGGCGCCTCCTCCCCCAAAAAACGCAGTGGAGGAGGGGGAGGCGGCAGAAAACACAGAGGAGGCAGCCTCCTCCCCTAAACGAGGCGGGGAAGGGCCACCCCAGAAAACGCAGTGGAGGAGGCGGCGCCTCCTCCCCCTCATCAAATGAGAAGGAGGGGGTGCAGGTGGCGCCTCCCCCCCAAAAAAACAAAAAAACGAAAAAAAAAAGAAAGCCAAGGGGAGGAGGGGCCTCCGGAAAACATAGGGGAGGGGCGGCGCCGCCTCCCCCCAAGAAACCATTCGGTGGTGCCCCCCTCCAAAAGAACGTTGGGGGTGCCCGCCTCCTCCCCCTGAGCCGCCCAAGCCGCCCAGACCACCCCCAAACAAAGTGCCTGCAAGCGCTAACGGAATATTCCTACTTCTGTTATATTTTACTAGCAAGTTAAGGGAGTGTGACTATTAAGGTTATACGTGTAAGATTTAAGGGACTTTAGTGAAAATACTCATATTTAAGGGATAAATATGAAATTACGCAAAATTTTAGGGGAGGGTAATGAAAAAACCCAAACTAAAAAACAAATATTATCTACTGTTCGAGTATTATGAATAAATCAACAAAACAGCCCATTGTCAATCTATGTAAATCAAAAATAAATGGGAAATAATTCCAATTAATCCACTTGCCTAACTCAATTTTTCCTAATTACATACACCATCTACTCTGCAGCAAGATCTAATAAAGAATGCTTTGCACCTTAATCAAAAAAGGTTAATTTTTGTTGTTTCGTCTAATAACATACAACAAATGTTTTTTAACGGCTAGACCAACTACAAATCATATAACAATTCAAGGTAAAGCCGAAAAGGTTCTAAACTTTTAATGATACGGTTCGATGATACAATTAATTTGCTAAACAGCCAGAACAAACACATGAAGTACGAAAAGATCAAAAAAAAATCTCACCTTGGTTCCCTGAGTCCTGGAGACCAGGGTTTTACCAACGTTCCTCACGCTGAATACAGAAGGGGCCTTAATATCATACCAGTCTTTCTTAGAGAATGGATCCACGCTGCAACAAATTACAAAAAATAACAAATCAAATCGTCAAAATTCATCGAGAATACGAAGCAGAAATAAACTAGAAAAAACTTACGTCTTCTTCTTGCCTCCCTTCTTACCCTTGGATATCCTTTTGTTCTTACTGAATAAAAACAGATCGAATGTTAGAAAAATGGCGAATGGAAGAAATCAGATATAAAGAAAAATTGACGGGATACTCACCCAACAGCCATGGCTGCCGACTCTTCTGCTGCTTCTCTTTCCAAAGGTTTGATCGAGGCGGCGACGGAGAGAGTAAATTCTAGGGTTGGATGAGCAGCTTTTATAGCTCCTTCCGCGATCCAGCGGGTTTCGTTGGAGGTCACAGATCCAACGGTGGATTTTGAGATGTGGAAAGTCGGGTCGGGTGTGAGCCTTGTTGCACTTACTGGGCCTAAATTACTCACTCGGGCCGATCAGTTAGGGGTGGCAAAATGAGCCTAATCTGATTCGATCCGATCCGAACTCGGTATCCTTAACCGGGTATAGATAGTGGCCAATTGGGTCAAGTATGATCCGGGTTGACCCGACCCGACCCGGATAAAATCCGGGCCGGATATGGGTTTGGCATGTCAACCCGAATGACCCGAATTCGACCCGGTTTACTTTCTTTATATATATAAAAATTTATATAATAACTTAATACACAGTTGCAGTGAAGTTGCGCTTATACAATTTGAATTGTTGTCCTCTTCTTTAAGAGCTCTTGGATTCAATTCTCTTTACATACAACTTTTAAGTTAATTTTATTACTTTCGTTAATAAAATGGTAACGTTAATTATACTTCCTTGATTTTATTACTTTCATTAATAAAATGGTAACGTTAATTATACTTCCTTGATGTCATCATTGTGGTTTAAGCGGCGAGCTGTTGGAAATTATGCAACACTTAATAAATTGCCGGTGGCTCTTAATAAATAGCTGGATATCGAAAAATGAGCAATTGTGTATAAGTCAAATCTTAACCCGACGGGTTAACCCGAACCCGACCCGGAAAATTTTTGGGTCACCCGAACCCGACCCGGATGCAATTCGGGTCGGGTCGGGGTTTACCTCTATCCGGGCCGGGTCAAATCTGACCTGACTCGAACCCGAACACATCCGACCCGACCCGAATCGATAACTAATATTTTGTTTTGTTGTAATCTGGTCAGGTCAAATCGGATCAAACCTAAAACATTCTCATTAAAAATTCCTTTTTTAATCGATAACTAATATTTTGTTTTGTTGTAAATTGATGTTGACGAGAGTTTGTATAAGGATTACATCTTATTCTTATAATAAGATCATATCTATTGCAACCCTTTTCATGTACGCTCTTCTCCTACTATAAATAAAGGACTAGGGTCTCCCCTCCAGATTGGATGCTTCACAACACGTTATTAGCACGAGCCTCTAATATTTTTCCATAAACCCGATCGTTGCGAAAGCGGAGGAGAAGGCAGTAGATCCACGCATGCGGCTTCGTCCACTACGAACGGGCGTCGTTTTCCACGTGTAGGCTTCGTCAACCGTCGCTAGATCTGGAGTATGTATCTAGAGGTACAATCCTTAAAAAAATTATTTTTATCATGATCATGATTATTTTTTCAATCGATCTCGCAAGATCGGAATGGAGATTGTGTTGATATTCTAAAACGACGATTTTTAATCATCGATTTCATGTTTTTCGTATCATTAAAACCATATTTTTATGGTTCATATTTTCAATTAACATGAACAATTAGCGGCATACCCCCTCACGGCACTCGTCGTGCCCGCCGCCGCAACCGCCCAGAAGTTTCCCCCCACCCCACATCCCCCTGCCTCACGGCGGGATCGGCCCACAGCCCACCCTTATACCCTCCCCTCCCCCCCCCCCCCCCGAGCACCGCCTCACGGCGGGGTCCCCCCTCTGTCGCGTGAAGACCCGTCGCTCTGCAGCGCAGAAGATGGAGGCGGCGGCAAACCCTAGTCGCCCCCTTCCTCCAACATTACGAAAATAAATTAACCACATGCCTGAAGCCCACAGCTTCATTGCGGGCCTCAGGCGCGCAAACTGCCTTTAAAAAAATTATTAAATGCTACGGGCCTGAAGCCCGCAGCCACTCTACGGGCTTCAAGGCCGCAGGTTGCATTATACTTAAAAAAATGAAAAGGGAGGGGGGATATATATAAATAAATATGTTTTGGGGGGCCTAAAAATTCTTGAAAATTTGATTAAAATGGGGGACCAAAATGGGATCATATGTGGATATTTGGGGACTTATGGGGATTATTTGGGGTATATAAAAAGGAAAACTATTTCCTTTTTCATGAAAAACATGTAATTTGGGCATCATTCAAATTTAATTGAATTAGCCCACATAGTACAACATATTGCATAATATGATACCCTTTAAGATCATACTTATATGCATTGCATCACTTTTTAAGACTCATTCCGTAGATAAACTTATGCTTAGTTGTGCGGCATTACCTTAATAATTAAGACGATCCCGCGACCGCTCTGCCGTTAGTTACCTAACCTAATGGTGTATGACGTTGCCTAGTGCTCCAATAATTATTAAGTATTTAAATTGTTATGTTTATCCTTCTGTGAATCTATGATGCTTGTGATGTATGTGATGCATGTGATGAAAATGTTTTACGAGCACAAATTTTGCACGGATGGCTAATTGTGGTTTTGGATCGGCTGTTTAAGTCCCACATTTTACTTTTCCTGCATTTTTCGTTCCTTTTCAAGAGAAATTGTAGTGAGGAAATTATGTAATGTCCAAGACCGATGACTACTTTCCATGGAGGCGGATGCTACTCTTAAAGCTGAAGAATTTATAAATGGGACCCACCAGGTTTCCAAAGTTGTAATTTCTTTTTTCAATTTCATTTCTGTAATATGGACTGTAATATGAACTTTGGACGCTTTTATTTATGTGGGACTGGCCGATCCATGCAATTAGCTTCTTCATCTAAAAATTGTCTCCGCATGAAAATGTTTGATGTATTATTAATTCATGCAAATTTGTGCTCTGCTAGATAAATGGCGAAAATCGCAAGCGTCGATTTCGAAGTGCTGGATGCATCAGTGAGAAATTACTTGAGCTGACAGCTCGATGTCAAATTTCATCTGCAGGCTAAGTCTCTTATTTCTGTTGTGACAAAAGATGGAAAAGCGACTGATATTGAAAAGGCACAAGAGATTATTTATATTCGTCGTCATGTGGACAAGACCCTAAAAGCTAAATACCTTACGGTCGAAGATACACTTGAGCTGTGGAATGCCCTTAAGGAAAGATATAAACATCAGAAAGGTGTTATAGTTCCAATGGCACGATATGAGTGGGAGAACATGAGACTGCATGACTTTAAGTCCATAGCTGAGTACACTCAGCTCTTTTTAGCATCACCTCACGCCTGAAGTTGTGTGGTGAAAAAGTCTCAGAAGATCGCATGCTGGAAAAGACGTACACGTCTTTCCACGAAAAGAATGTGATACTGATGCAACAATACCGTGAACGAAAGTTCACCAAGGATTCTGATCTGCTGTCATGTTTACTCATGGCTGAACAAAACATAGAGCTTCTCCTCGCCACTCACAATATGCGCCCCCGGGCACTGCCCCGTACCAGAAGCTCGCAATGCATCTTCTTCTTAAAAAGAAGAAAAAACAAAAGGAACGGAAGACCATAAATTGAGACAGAACAAAAAGGCCAGATGACAAGTCCACCAGCATTGAAATGAAGGGTGTCGAAGTTCACTTGGCGCAGGAATGACAATAACAGAAATGATGCACCCACACCTCAAATAGAATGGGAAGACCAGTGCCATAGCTGTGGCATGAAAGAACACTGGTCTAGAGTGTGCAGAACTCCGCGACACCTACAAGATTTGTACAAAGAAAGCTTGAAGAAAAACGATGAAACAAATCTGGTGGCCACAAATGCTCCAGTTCAGTTCACAGCTGACGACTTCGAAAGATACGACTTGCTTGATTAGCTGTTTTTATCTTTGCTTTGAACAATAATGTTATGAGAGCTGTTTGAATGATTGAATGAAGTATGAATAAATGTTAAAATGTTAAAATAAAATGTGATTCATCTTTTAATAGATGAACTGCTCTCATGACTGATTAGTAGACAGTAACACATACGATCCTTCAATACAAATGCTATTTTCATAGCATATGAAAGCCCGATAAATATCAGGGCAAATAAACATAATTGAATGTTCTGGAAACGCAACACCATTGCTCCCAGCTGACACAGAAATTAAAAATAAAGGATGCATTATTCTCTCTGAATTCAAAAAGGAACTTACTAAGTTTCAAGGACATCGGTACTGCAAATGTAAACGAAAAAGAACTTCTGTATGTAACGTCTCAAAAAAAAGGAGTAAAATCCATACTTGAACGTTTTGAGATCCTTTCATCAGGCCTCTATCATACAAAGATTCGGAGAGAGGAAGCAATATTTGATGGAGCACCTGAAGTGCCAGATACAATCCAAGTTTCTACTTTGGCATGACAGGTTTGGCCACCTTAGATCGGTTATAATGCACTGCATCTTATCCCTATCATATGGGCATGACATGAAGAACCAGAAGTTTCTTCAGAAGGGAGAACTTCCTTGCATCCCTTAGGGGAAAACTAATTACAAGGCCATCTTTACTAAATGTTGACCAAAAAAATCTACATGCTTCCTTGAACAGAATACAAAGAGATATATGTGGACAAAACCACCACCCCCAATGGGTCATTTCGGTACTTTATGGAACTGATAAATGCATCCTCAAAATATTCGCATGTGTGTCTACTATCGACCCGCAACATAGCTTTTCTAAAGCTATAGGCACAAATAATAATGTTGCGGACGCATTTTCCAAACAATCAAATAAAGAAAATACGTCTGGTTAATGCTGGGAAATTTATCTCCCGGTCATTTCAAGAGTATTGCCTTGCAGCTGGGATAGAAATTGAACATCTAGTGACACATGTTCATACCCAAAACGGGTTGGCAGAGTCATTGATAAATAGACTCTAATGGATTGCACATCCATTATTAATGAAGTCCCAGTTGCCGGTGAATGCATAGGGACATGCAATTTTGCATGCTGCATAGTTAATAAAAAAAGACCCTCTGGATGTCAGAGTCTATCTCCAATGCAACTTGCATTTGGAATACCACCGAACATCTATCATTTGAGAATCTTCGGTTGCGTAATTTATATCCACATAGCACCACCACAGAGGTTAAAATGGGTCCTTAACGTCATCTAGATATCTATTTAGGGGTTGACTCACCCTCAATAATATACCTAGAACCCCAAACACGGGACGCATTCAAGGTACTTCTTGAAGACTATGAACTTAATGAGATAAATTTCCCCCAAAGTGGGCCTATATACTGAAAAATTTGGAGCTACAAGAATAATATCGTGGGATATAGAATCATTGACATCCTATGATCCGGTAACAAAAAATGTGAAAATGAGATCTTGAAGATCATACATATACAAAACATTGTTCACAGTTACTGGACTCATTTACTGACAACCAGAAAATTGTCAAATCACATATTCCTGCTGCAAATACTCTAGCAAGGATTGACATCCTCGAGAATGGATGCAATTCACCACCAGCAGAAGTGGCTGTTCCTCAACAGAAAAGAGACAGACTACTAGGCTCTAAGGACAAAAATCCAAGAAAAAAAGAAGAAGAAAAAGGAAAAAGAAAAACTCTTATAGACCTTGAGACAATACTACCACATGAAAATGAGCTTATGTTCATACCCTCATCCTTCCCAGAATCCACTGCAGAGGAAATGCCGGGAAAAACTGAAATAAAAGTACATGTTGTACTTACTGGGGAGATGTTGGACAGAAAGAGCACAATTTTCGACAATATATTCATGTATCATATTGCCACATCCATCACAAAAGCGATGATATTTATATAATATCGTTGCATACTCCGTTGCTAAAATGCAAACGTGAAGATTGGCCAAATATGGGGACGAGGCAATAAAAGATGAGCTAGACTCGCTTATGAAACGTGAAGTGTTCTGACCTGAAATCCAGACACCAAAAAGCGTCAAACCTATGGGTAAAATAAGTATTGCACAAATAAGAACGAATAAGTACAAAATCGTATGCTATAAGGTACAATCTATAACTCAAGGATATTTTCACTGAAACTAGGGAATAAACAAATTAAAATAAGCATGACTCATAAATGACACATCAGATTCCCTAAGTTATACAATGCGAATATGTAACGACCAGTAATTTTCAACAATTCAATTTACGTATTTTTAAGAATAAATTTTACATTATAAATGTTAGTCAAGAATTTTCTAACAAAACTGACTTTAAAAATTCTTATAAAATATTTTAGAGTACTAGACTTATCATATTGTATTTTAGCAATTTCAGATTTCCTCAAATACCCAAAACATTTTTGTTAAAATTCATCTTCCAAAATTACCGTTTTGATTCGACGAATTTATTCTCTATACAAACGTCTTCAAATCGATTTCAAACTTCTACAGTAGCATCCTATGATCATTTAAGGCTCCCCACATTAATTTCGTAATTTTCTGAAGTCAAATCAGTAGAGAACCCGCAAACCCGCTTCCAAAACGTTTTGGCCTAAAACTTGTATTCCCGTAGCCCAAACCCTGAAACGGACTTCGTATTCGCCATCCTCGCGACGATACGATCCCGTGGGTATGTTTTCGTAATTTTTCGGACGCGTTTACTAGTAGGGGCAAAATCATAATTTCGTTTTTTGTATTTTACTAATTATTTTCACTAATGGGGGTTTTACTTTTTACTAATTACTTTTAACCTATCTTAATTACCCTAACTACCTACCCTCACCATGACTAACACATGGAGAGGGAACGTTTATAGTTTTTCTAATCTTAGTCAAAAAAGTTAACCTACCCAAATTAATTGCATTTGACTAATACCAATTTCATTAACTATTTTTGACTAATTACTAATTTAATTACCTATATAATTCCTCTTCCCTCACGAAATCACCCAACCCAGGCTTTCCGCTCTCCACCCATCTCCCTCTCGAAAGACCCCAAGCCCGTGACCCTTTCTCTCGTTCCTCCACGCTCCGTGCAGCGACGAACCCATCCCCATCTCTCTCCCTCTCTCACCCACGCCCTCGCCGTCGACGGCGACTCACCGCCGGCCTCCCAACCCCCCTCGCTTCACCGTCGCCCCCGGAGGAGCTCCGCTCACCGTCGGCAAACCAAAGCCCGCCACCGCCACGGACATCTCCCCACACTCCGCCCTCGGAGCCTCGCCGCGACGCCGGAGCTGCAGCCGCCGTCGCCTACAACTCCGTCAGCCCCGCGCCTCGTCGCCGTCGGAAGGGGCCGCCGCCGTAGCCCCAAGCCGCAGCCACCGTCTCCGACCGCCCCGCCGCTGCCCCCCGCCGTCGCCGCCACCGTCAGCCCCCGCCTCGACCATCGCCGTGCACAAACCCCCCCCCCCCCTCGGTGTTTTATTTGCGAAGCTGCGTAAGTTTTAATCGATGGCAAACTCGTAAATATTGAGAAGTTCGTAATTTTCGTGATTTTAAATGATTAATAATAGGGTTTATTGGTTTTTAATCCATAACTAATTATACAGGGGCCAGAAAAATGTGTGGATAGCTCTGGAAAATCAGAAACGATATTTCGGATCCAATGGCGCTAGTCTCACCGCGAGCAGATGCCTACTTTTTTTCAGAATAAATTTTTGAACTTGAAAATTAAATACGTATAACACATTCTAAAATTCGTAGCCGCTGTTTTTCGCTTACAAAAATATGTGATAAAATTATATGTGATAATAGACTTCAAGACGGTCGTTTCGACTATTCATTCATGTAATTCCGACTTGTATTGCTCCCGTAAGAAATTACGGAAAATACACGTCACTTAGGTATTTTAGGATTTTTAAGCTATTTCTAAGTTTCTAAAAATTATAAGAAATTACAGAAGCTTCTGAAAATTCTCCCCTCTTGCAGTAAAATCTAAATAATTATTTTAGGTTTATATAAAAATTTTAAATATTTTCCGACACCGTTTTAACGTGTTTAAAAATCAAACTAACCTAATTATTAAATAGGAAAAAGTCTTGTTTTTCTAAAATAAGTACTTTGTGTTGCAGGTACAGACTCTGGTGTACCAACTTCTGAGGAAGCCCTAGATCCTCTTCCGGCTTACTACAACGGTATTAATTTAGGTAAGTCACGATAGGTTCTAACCTTAGAAATCTAGCCACTGTGCTCGTACGAACTTGTAGCACCGCACTACTACGTGCTCGAAGCACGGAAACATACGCCACTTTCTTGTGTTGGACTTGACTTGGAACATCCCGTGGAACGTTCATGTAAAGAACTTGTACTTGACACAACACCGGGTTTTGGGGTAACTCATAGTTTGCGAGAGTACGGGAGTGACTAGAGTTTGGTCTACCTGTCCTGTCGCCTGTGTTTCGGCGCCATGTCCTGCTGCCTGCGTTTCGGCAAACCATACTGCTGCCTGGGTACCGGCATTCGTCTGGGTAGCACCCAGACAAGAGACGAACTGAACGGTCACATATTGTACTCTCCGACTTGAGTCACGTAATTTTAGCAGAGCTTGCACAGTTACTTATTTACATTCATGCACTTTACTTTCTGCACTTGTACAGTCACTACACCGTACTGTACTTTACTTTTGCTTGTCATACTTGTACAGTACTTCTTTTCTTTGTTTAGAATCTTTGTGACTTACCTTCAGTTCCACTTGTGGCACCGACAGACGACGACCTGATCGAGGAGATCGCTCCAGAGTACGAGGAGCCTGCGTACGACCCAGAAGCCGCGGAGTTTTAGTTATCTGTGTTGGTGTGTGTTGTGAGATGTATTTCCATTCTGTATTTCCTTTCCGTACTTTTCCTTTCATGTATCGGTGTGAGAGAGTGCTGGTTGTTGTACTTTAATTTGGACTGTAATAATGTCTGTAAGCTGGTTTGAGTGTTGTTGGTACATCTCTGCGTTGTGACTATGCTGATTTCACTGGTAAACTGCGGAACCTGCAAATAAATCAAATAAGTAACGGGCCCCCGAGAGCGGGTCGTTACAAGTTTGGCGGCCCATGCAGGTCCGTGGAAAATACCTCGTGAACAGTGTAGTAAAACTAGGATGTATCGTGTACGATACTCGACTAAGCTGACATTTTTCTATGAATGCAGGGTTGACACTTGAAGGATGGATGGAGACCCTTCGGAGAACCCCAATGGAGTTGACCTATCCGGCCTTAATAAGAAGTCATTAACAAAACCTAAATTTTGATAGGATTAACTAGTTATTAGTAAAAATCTTTCTGTATCGGTAACACTCATATGAATGATAATCTTCCTTCAATGGACCATGATACCGGTCAATGTGCTTGGCTAAAGTCTGTTGAATCAACCTAGCTAGACTGGGCATAAGTGATCCTGGCTTAGTCACTTCCCTGGCCGTGTCCGCTGGACCGCAAGGACGTGAATCATGATTATGTGACATCATCGATCTTCTTCACTATCAACCTTCCTTTATCTTGATGACCTTTCGATTGACTTTGTTAGAATCTATCTATCTCTAGTTTGCTTGAACTCTAGCTACGTCTATTTTAAGGAGGGTAGCGTTCGAGTTTTCGGTCATTAGAAGTTCGGATTCCTCAGCTGAAGCAGATCGAAGGACGATCAGAAGTATTCGAGGATGATGCTGGAGATTTTGAGACAAGGCAAACGTAACGTGCACGTGTACGCTATTGGGTTTTTCATCCTTCTGGAACTTGTATTTCTTTCTAACCCCACTTTCGTCTTGTACCCGATTTTTCATGGGTTTGAATTCTCCCCTCATTGCCTTTTGTCCTCATCCTCGCCTCGAGCCCCGTTTCCACCTACCTACCAATGACTTTCGGCCCCCCTCTTTATTTCCTTTGTCCGCTTCCCCACCTCGAGCCCCGTTCCCGCCTAACACCGACGACTTTCGGTGCCCCCTTTTCTTTTTAAGCCATCCTCCCTTCCTCACCAAGCCACCCCGTGGTTTCCTCTACGCCTCAGCGACACCCACTCCTCCTCCCGGCCTCTTCCCCAAGCGACCTCAACCCATCTCACCCGAAGCCCCGCCAGCTTCTGCTCCACTCCATCGGAAGTCCCTGCCATGGATCGTCAACCAGCCGCAGCTCTCATCGCCGAGGACTCGCAACCACCAATGGCCCTTCGACGTTCTGTTTTGGGATTTTTGGCCTTGGTGACAACCCTCGTCGCCACCCTCGCTACCGCCGCTTGGCTGAGATCTTGGGAAGCCGTGATCCTTGGGCTTCTCTTGAGTTCTCTGCCCTGCGTCTCACCCTGGTTGAGATCCCGTTTAGGCTTCCTCTTGCGTCTACTTCTTTTGGTTTGCGGAAAAGCGTGTTTTTGGTTGTTCATTTGTTGGGTAATTTTGGGTGTTGCGAATATCGAGTATTGGTCTACGGAAGGAGTGATGGCGATGCTTACTGGCATGATATTGGCCTTGGGAGTTGAAGTTGGATGTAGGCCTTGTGCTTGGCTCTGGATGAGAGCTTGGATCCTGCCTTATTGTGGGATAGTATGGAGATTAACGGAAGGAATGCTAGCAGTGAGTACTGACTTAGAATGTTGGCCTTGTACTTACCTTTGGGCGGTGATTTGGACGTTAGCATGTGGTTGGGCATTATGGAAATTGATGGTGTTGGTACCCGTGGATTAGTCGATACACGCTATATTATGAACAACATCTGTGGCCAGACCCGTTAGTCACCAGTAGCACGAATAAACTTTATAGTCTTCCGGTTTATGTGATTTAAATAGCTTGCTACTGGCTTATCACCTCAGGTTCCAAGTTCGAACAGATGTTGTCATCATAATAGCCCTCATTTTCATGTGATATTATTATCTCATGTTAATCTTGGTCTACTTGAGATGGCAGTGTAACTATTGTAATGATACTGGTCACAGGAATAGTTACGGAAGCTATGTATATGTTAATAGTATATATTTATTAGTAATATCTCTTGTTTTCTTGATGCTATAATATCATCTCATATTTCGTGTTATTTACAGCCTGATTTACAAAGATTACTATTTTTCTATCTTTTATTTGCTTGAGCTTCTTCATAACATCAATTATTTGTTTCAAAAATATTTTTAAATTCCGAGGACGGAATTATTTTAAGGAGGGTAGAATGTAACGACCAGTAATTTTCAACAATTCAATTTACGTATTTGTAAGAATAAATTTTACATTATAAATGTTAGTCAAGAATTTTCTAACAAAACTGACTTTAAAAATTCTTATAAAATATTTTAGAGTACTAGACTTATCATATTGTATTTTAGCAATTTCAGATTTCCTCAAATACCCAAAACATTTCTGTTAAAATTCATCTTCCAAAATTACCGTTTTGATTCGACGAATTTATTCTCTATACAAACGTCTTCAAATCGATTTCAAACTTCTACAGTAGCATCCTATGATCATTTAAGGCTCCCCACATTAATTTCGTAATTTTCTGAAGTCAAATCAGTAGAGAACCCGCAAACCCGCTTCCAAAACGTTTTGGCCTAAAACTTGTATTCCCGTAGCCCAAACCCTGAAACGGACTTCGTATTCGCCATCCTCGCGACGATACGATCCCGTGGGTATGTTTACGTAATTTTTCGGACGCGTTTACTAGTAGGGGCAAAATCGTAATTTCGTTTTTTGTATTTTACTAATTATTTTCACTAATGGGGGTTTTACTTTTTACTAATTACTTTTAACCTATCTTAATTACCCTAACTACCTACCCTCACCATGACTAACACATGGAGAGGGAACGTTTATAGTTTTTCTAATCTTAGTCAAAAAAGTTAACCTACCCAAATTAATTGCATTTGACTAATACCAATTTCATTAACTATTTTTGACTAATTACTAATTTAATTACCTATATAATTCCTCTTCCCTCACGAAATCACCCAACCCATGCTTTCCGCTCTCCACCCATCTCCCTCTCGAATGACCCCAAGCCCGTGACCCTTTCTCTCGTTCCTCCACGCTCCGTGCAGCGACGAACCCATCCCCATCTCTCTCCCTCTCTCACCCACGCCCTCGCCGTCGACGGCGACTCACCGCCGGCCTCCCGACCCCCCTCGCTTCGCCGTCGCCCCCGGAGGAGCTCCGCTCACCGTCGGCAAACCAAAGCCCGCCACCGCCACAGACATCTCCCCACACTCCGCCCTCGGAGCCTCGCCGCGACGCCGGAGCTGCAGCCGCCGTCGCCTACAACTCCGTCAGCCCCGCGCCTCGTCGCCATCGGAAGGGGCCGCCGCCGTAGCCCCAAGCCGCAGCCACCGTCTCCGACCGCCCCGCCGCTGCCCCCCGCCGTCGCCGCCACCGTCAGCCCCCGCCTCGACCATCGCCGTGCACAAACCCCCCCCCCCCCTCGGTGTTTTATTTGCGAAGCTGCGTAAGTTTTAATCGATGGCAAACTCGTAAATATTGAGAAGTTCGTAATTTTCGTGATTTTAAATGATTAATAATAGGGTTTATTGGTTTTTAATCCATAACTAATTATACAGGGGCCAGAAAAATGTGTGGATAGCTCTGGAAAATCAGAAACGATATTTCGGATCCAATGGCGCTAGTCTCACTGCGAGCAGATGCCTACTTTTTTCAGAATAAATTTTTGAACTTGAAAATTAAATACGTATAAAACATTCTAAAATTCGTAGCCGCTGTTTTTCGCTTACAAAAATATGTGATAAAATTATATGTGATAATAGACTTCGAGACGGTCGTTTCGACTATTCATTCATGTAATTCCGACTTGTATTGCTCCCGTAAGAAATTACGGAAAATACACGTCACTTAGGTATTTTAGGATTTTTAAGCTATTTCTAAGTTTCTAAAAATTATAAGAAATTACAGAAGCTTCTGAAAATTCTCCCCTCTTGCAGTAAAATCTAAATAATTATTTTAGGTTTATATAAAAATTTTAAATATTTTCCGACACCGTTTTAACGTGTTTAAAAATCAAACTAACCTAATTATTAAATAGGAAAAAGTCTTGTTTTTCTAAAATAAGTACTTTGTGTTGCAGGTACAGACTCTGGTGTACCAACTTCTGAGGAAGCCCTAGATCCTCTTCCGGCTTACTACAACGGTATTAATTTAGGTAAGTCACGATAGGTTCTAACCTTAGAAATCTAGCCACTGTGCTCGTACGAACTTGTAGCACCGCACTACTACGTGCTCGAAGCACGGAAACATACGCCACTTTCTTGTGTTGGACTTGACTTGGAACATCCCGTGGAACGTTCATGTAAAGAACTTGTACTTGACACAACACCGGGTTTTGGGGTAACTCATAGTTTGCGAGAGTACGGGAGTGACTAGAGTTTGGTCTACCTGTCCTGTCGCCTGTGTTTCGGCGCCCTGTCATGCTGCCTGCGTTTCGGCAAACCATACTGCTGCCTGGGTACCGGTATTCGTCTGGGTAGCACCCAGACAAGAGACGAACTGAACGGTCACATATTGTACTCTCCGACTTGAGTCACGTAATTTTAGCAGAGCTTGCACAGTTACTTCTTTACAGTCATGCACTTTACTTTCTGCACTTGTACAGACACTACACCGTACTTTACTTTACTTTTGCTTGTCATACTTGTACAGTACTTCTTTTCTTTGTTTAGAATCTTTGTGACTTACCTTCGGTTCCACTTGTGGCACCGACAGACGACGACCTGATCGAGGAGATCGCTCCAGAGTACGAGGAGCCTGCGTACGACCCAGAAGCCGCGGAGTTTTAGTTATCTGTGTTGGTGTGTGTTGTGAGATGTATTTCCATTCTGTATTTCCTTTCCGTACTTTTCCTTTCATGTATCGGTGTGTGAGAGTGCTGGTTGTTGTACTTTAATTTGGACTGTAATAATGTCTGTAAGCTGGTTTGAGTGTTGTTGGTACATCTCTGCGTTGTGACTATGCTGATTTCACTGGTAAACTGCGGAACCTGTAAATAAATCAAATAAGTAACGGGCCCCCGAGAGCGGGTCGTTACAGAATACCTTACGATTTGGCAAAGGAAATTTTGGATATGCTGCTATTGAATGTTGTGACGGCATACCTCTATGGATATCTTGCTAAAGATAAATTCCACATTTCCTTAAATGCCTGAATAGACTTCAGGACGTCTATTCTATTGAAGAATAATAATAATAATAAATATTGTACAACCAAGAGACTCACTTGACAAAGTAAGGATTCATACTAAGGGTTGTCTTTGCATCTGTATTAAAAGCAAATGACATGATTTGAGATAATAGTTGTAAACAACTTAAATCTCCCTGAAGAGAAAACCGAAATATCTGTTCAAGCCTGACTATCAAACATGAAGGGAAAGACTTAGGCACAATAAAGATTAGTCGGGACTCACAGATTTATCTAAAAAGATAAAATCATGTTACATTAAAATTCATACGCTCTGAGTGTGTTGAAGAAATTAAAAGGACAATTGTCATCCTATAAGTACACCTATGGTAGTTCGTTCAATGGATATACAAAAAGACCCCTTTCGTTTGCTGGAAGAGGTGGAGGATATACTTGGTCCTTAAGTCCAATCGTTCGCTGAAAGAGGTGGAGGATATACTTGGTCCTGAAGTCTATTATCAAAGTGAAATTCAAAATCCTCTTAGATCTTCTGTAAGCATCCATATGATGCAGATCTTTCATGCGACCATTTTGTTTAAGTCATGACTCTAAATCATCCGTCTGATGATTTTGACTTTAAACAGGTCTCATCTCTATTCTATCCGTCTGATAGAATAAGGCAGTTGCTCATGTGAGAGAGCCAACCTCAATCTATCCGACATACTAGAAAGTATAGCTGAGATTTCAAAAATGTACACAAACATTTCTCAAGAAATTCATATGCAATGTCTGAAAAAGACCTTATTCTTTTATTAAAATTTGATCATTTACAGACATGGGAATTTACATTGGTACAACTCAGCTCTTACGCAATCCTTGTGATGATAAGTGTTTGTAAAACACATCTCTGGGGATCGCCTTCGTAAGCGGATCCGCTATCATCTCATGCGTAGATATGTACCTTATGTCCACCTTCTTGGTTTTATCATAGTCTTTTGCAAATTTGTAGCTGATATCAATGTGTTTGGTCTTACAATGGAATTTAGGATCTTTGACATAGGCTATAGATGCTTGACTGTCGCTGTGTATAGGTACAACACTTTAGTCACTTGCATCAATTAGCCTGTCTAAGAACTTCCTAAACCAAACAGCCTCTTGGACTGCCATGCTAAATGCTACAAACTCGGCTTCCATAGTTGAAAGTGCGATGCAGGATTGTTTCTTGCTACTCCAGGATATTGCACCAGATTCGAGTAGAAAAACATATCCTGAGGTTGATCGTCGCTCATCGAGATCACCCGCCCAATCAGCATCAGTGTAGCCTTCGAGTCTCAAGGCATCTCCTTGATAGCATAAAGCATAGTCTGCAGTTCCTTTGAGATACCGCAATATCCTCTTAACCGCTTTCCAGTGTACTTGCCCTGGGTTGGATTGGTAACGACTTACCATTCCAACGGCAAAACAGATGTCCGGTCTTGTACACATCATAGCGTACATAAGACTACCAACTGCACTGGAATATGGAACTTTTTCCATAATCTCTTTCTCCTTTTGGTTCTTAGGACATGATTTCAGACATAAATTATCGCTTTTGCTTATGGGAGTATCAATGGACTTGCAGTCCTGCATATTAAATCGTTCTAGAACCTTCTTTATATAAGTCTCCTGTGAAAGAGAAAGAAGTTTCTTCGAACGATTCCTTGAAATCTTAACTCCAAGGATATGCGGCTTCTCCCATGTCTTTCATCTCAAAAACTGATGAAAGCCAAGCCTTGATATCCATCACAAAACCCTTGTCATTTCCGGCTATTAAAATGTCATCTACATATAGAGACATGATAACATACTTGCTTTTAATCCTCTTGATATATACGCAGTTATCTTCATCAAGCATGGAAAAACCATTTGATAAGAAAACTTCTTGAAATCGTATATACCATTGCCTCGAGGATTGTTTAAGACCATATATGGATTTAAGAAGTTTACAAACCTTATGTTCGTTTCCTTCTTTTACAAACCCTGTTGGTTGTTCCATATAGATCTCCTCGTCCAATTCTCCATTGAGAAAGGCAGTCTTTACATCCATTTGATGTAATTCGAGGTCTAAGCAAGCTACCATTGCCAGAATCAAGCGAATCGAGGTAAAACGAACAACAGGTGAGAAGGTCTCTTCATAGTCTATCCCTTCCTGTTGCGTAAAACCTTTCGCGACAAGGCGAGCTTTATATCTGTCAATAGAGCCATCAGCCTTATGCTTGATCTTGAGAACCCATTTGTTCCCAATAGCTCTACGTCCTCTGGGTAAGTCAACTAAGTCCCAGACTTGGTTAACTTTCATGGATTCTAACTCCTCTTGCATCGCTTCCATCCATTTGTCTTTAGCAGGGCAAGATACGACCTGTTTGAAAGTAGCAGGCTCGTCATCTTCTTGTAGTAAAGTCATAAAGGTTTGCAGAAATTCATCCTCAAATCTTAGAGGAGCCAACCTTGTACGACTACTACGTCGTATTTGAGATTCTTTAAGTCCTTGTTGACTCGAATTTAGATCAATTCTAATATCACTCCCACTTGGAATGTCCTTAGAACTGCTCCCACTTGGATCATTATTCCCGTATGGAATAGGATAATCGTCATTCGTATAATCCATTGGTGAAGTTTGAAACGTATTTTCGTTTTCACCAAGAATTCTCCCACTCGAATGAGGTAATCCTTCTTGATCATAAATCTCAAATAGAGATAAGTCCTGACTTATCTCGCCCTGTCTTGGAAACTCGTTTTCCAAGAAAGTGACATCCCTCGACTCAAACTCAATTAGCCCGCCATTGTCTTCCTGACTAACAAAAACATAACCTTTGGAGTTTTCTGCGTATCATATAAAGATACATTTCCTTCCCCTTGGCCCAAGTTTGCCATACTTATGGGAGGAAATATGTGCGTAGGATGCACAACTCCAAGGTTTCAAAATGTTTAAGTCAGGAGACCTTTGGTTCCACAACTCATAAGGAGTGGAGCTAACTGATTTCGAGGGTACGCGGTTTAAAATGAAAGCGGCCGTTAATAATGCATCACCCCAAAAGGTGATTGGCAAGTTAGCTTGCGCCATCATTGAACGGACCATTTCCATTAAAGTCATATTTCTCCTTTCTGCAACACCGTTTTGTCGAGGAGTATAAGGCATAGTTACCTGATGTACTATGCCTTTTTCATCACAAAGTTCCTTAAAACTTGTTGATTAATATTCACCGCCTCTATCGGTTCGCAAGACCTTAATATTACGATCTAATTGATTCTCCACTAAAATCATATAGTTTTTAAAGCAAGCCAATGCTTCACTTTTGTGGGATATCAAATAGATATGTCCGAATCGGGTGAAATCATCAATAAAAGTGATGAAATAGGACTTCCCGCGTCTTGTCTTGACATTCATCGGACCACATATGTCCGAATGGATAAGCTGTAATGGAACCTCGGCCCTTGTGCCGGTTCCAAACGGCTTGCGACAAGATTTCCCCACTAGGCAATGTTCGCGGGTCGACATTTCAACCTTTGAAACATTGGATAGAAGGCCACGTTTGGCAAGTCTATCCATACGCGTTGGTCCAATATGACCAAGCCTTGCGTGCCAACAAATCACATCAGACTCATAAGTCTTAGAATTTGTAATAAGAAAATTTTCATTACACGAGGAATCATACATTGTACTCATTACAATAAATCCTTTAAATACAAACCCAGTATCAATAAGAGTATTATTACAACTTAAGTCCACATTACAATCATGAAAAAACCAGTTATAGCCAAGACCCATTAACACGACCACAGAAATTATATTCCTTCGAATATCTGGAGCGAAGAGGACATCATGAAGTAGGAGAGTGCGGCCGTTGTCCAAGACTAGCTTGCAAGTCCCAACGCCTTTCACTTCAACACGTGTGTTGTTTCCTACATAGATCCACTTCGTTCCTTGGGGTATCCGGTGATACTCCACGAAGGACCGTCTGTCCCTTGCTATGTGGTCGGTGGCACCTGAATCAATTATCCAAAATGGATTAGATTCCACAAGAAATATTGAACTAGAAACACATATGTAACTAGTATATTTACAAGTAACCTCGTCGCCTCCACTCGTACACGAACGAGCATAGTGACCGAGCTTGTTGCACTTGAAGCACTTGATCTTCTTCAAGTCTTTCTTCTTGTGCCATTTCTTGTGCCCACCCTTATGTTTGGGTTTCTTGGCAGACTCATGTTGCTTTTTACGTTCATTAGTGAACTTCGAACGATCTTTCCGTTTCTTTCCCCCATGTGAGGAATTAGCAACCATGTGCACTTCTGCACTTGGCTTGGCAGCCGCAAGCCGCTCTTCCTCTAATTCGAGGTGCTTTGAAACGTCGCTGAAGTTCTTGATGCTCTCATTGTGAGTGAGATGCATCTTCATTTGGTCCCACCCATTTGGTAGGGAACGTATGACTGCTTGGATTTGTTGCTCATCAGTGAGCACATGACCCGCATCCTTTAACTCTGAGATAAGATTCGCCATATGTCGCAGATGTTTCCCCATGGAATGATCTGGACGTTTCTTATATGAATCGAATCTTATAGTTAAGGAGCGAAGTTTGGACACCGATGTGCCACCGAACTTCTCCTCTAGCTTGGACCATATGTCCATGGCTAGGTCATGTTCTCGGAAGATGCGCATTATGTCATCGGCCATACTGCTCAATAACGTAATGCGGGCTATCTTATTCTTCCGAGACCAAGCATCAAAAGCTTCCTTGTCTCGTCTGTGTTGGGCCGTAGTGCCCAACTCGGGTTCAATCATTACGTTCTTTAGAGTTTCGAGCACTTCTTGCTCCTCTAAAACGTATTGTATCTTGATGGACCAAAGTTTGTAATTATCGCCGTTGAGTTTTTAACCTCTGTTTAACTCAGCGACGATATTCTTTGAAGCGGAAGACATTTTACTTTTAAAATGCTGCAAAAGACACAAAACCGAAGGTTTGATCAAAAACATTGCATTAAAATTCTTATATACATAGTCATCATACATTTTCATGATTCATTAGTCTCGGCCAGCGGAGCGACTAGGGAAATGGCTAGGTCATGGTTCACTACCCCCAGACTGAGCTGAGGTGTCCCACAAACTAGTCCAAAAGACCACTGGTCGAATCATGATCCATTGAGATACTGAATCAATCAAATGTGAAATTTTAGACTGGTATAATACCACTCCCACTTGGGAAAAAAAATTCCCACTTGGAATGATATTATTAATTTGATAAGTTACTTTCGAAAAATATTGAAGATGTTGTTCTAGAATCGAAAAGGTCTCTACGATTCCAATCACCATCTAGAACAACCTTCAATATTCCCCCATCACTTATCAAACAATAGTACTCTTATAGTACTAGCATCGGAAAAATGAGTTTGAAAACGTATTTTTCAGATATAATTCCCACTTGAAATGATAATAGAATATCCCATATGGATAGTTCTAAAATCAACTCCCACTTGGAATGATATTCATAATTTGATAAGTTACTTTCGAAAATATTGAAGATGTTACTCTAGAATCGGAAAAGTCACTACGTTTCCAATCACCATCTAGAGCAACTTTCAATATTTCCCCCTCACTTATCAAACGATAGTACTCTTATAGTACTTCGCAGTGGAAAAGCATTTTTTGAAAATGTATTTTTCAAAACGTACGAAAAACGTATTTTTCAAAAAATTGTATATTTCGACTTAGTACCCTTATGATACTAGCGAAATATTCGGCAATCCCTGGCCATTTGCCGGGGTAGAGCCGTTGCCGTGCCAAGGTCGGATCCCCCTTTTGGGGATTTTTCTGCAAACTATCGTCGCCGGCTCCCGTATGGATCCAGGCATTTTCCCCCTTATTGGAGAATTTTTTGCCGCAGACGACTGCCGTCGGCCCCGTATGGACTAGGATTGTAGGTTGCCGGGGCCGAAACCATTGTCAAGGCCTCTGGCTAAATTGGTCGACCAATAATCCCGAATTGGTCGACCAATACCGACCAATTAGTTATTTGGCACCCCCTTGGCCAGGGCCTCTGCCCTGGCCGGGGCTGGCCAAGGGCCGGCCAAGGGCCTCTGCCATGGCCGGCCAGGGGCCCTGGCCCCTCGGCCTGGCCGAGGCCGGCCAGGGCGCCGGCCCTGGCCACTGCCAGGGCAGGCCAAGCCGGCCAGGCCGGCCCTGGCCCCTGCCGGGGCCGGCCAGGCCAGGCCTTGGCCACGGCCATGGCCGGCCCTGCCCTGGCCGGGGCCGGGGTCGGCCGGCCATGGCCCGGCCATGGCCTATTGGCCTAGGCTGGCCATGGCCCTTTGGCCATGGCCGGTCCCCCTCCTTTCATGGGGTGGCCGTGGTGGTGTTCGCCGTCATTGGCCGTAGCCAACCCCCTCCGCATGGGGAGGGGGGATGCATTGCCTCTATTGCCCATATGGCCATAGATTTCATGCACCAAAAGTCATCTTCCCTGATGGGAATAACCACCATCTTCTTCTCCGGTGAAGCACCCGTTCGTCGAGGAAGTAGTTATCCTCCAATGGCCGTGTGCCAAAAAAATAACCCACTTCAAAAATTCGTAAACTACGCGCTCCACATGAAGAGAGCGCCCATTCCCTATGAATGGAAACTCAGCATCCATGAAGAGAGCGAGTTTGACGATATGAACGGTCGGTTCTTCCCGTCACGGAGAGTTCCTGCCATATCCGTAATGGTAGGAGACCATAACGTGTAAAGAACAACCGATGCGTTCTCTCCGTCACGAAGCGTTCCTACCATATCCATAATGGTAGGATACCCATTCGTGAAAAAGACAACGACTCGTTCATAGTTTCGACGGGGCGACGGTCTATCCGGAGCGAATCCGTATGTCTCTGATACTAATGTAGGATCCTGTCAAAACAAGGACGTTAGGATCGATAAATGAAGTTGAGACTTACGCTTGCGTATGCGGCACGGTAGTCTAGGAACTTCGCCTTCGGATTCGCCACGACGGATCGAGTCTTCTCACGAACGGAGTAAGGCTACTAAATCCACAATCTAAATCTCTACTTTTAGATTAAGAACTTGGATAAAGAGAGAGAAAGGATTTCGGCAGAGCTTCGCTAGAATGAAATGCAAGGCATGAATACCATGCAAAAGTGTAAGGAAATGGCTAAGCCTTGGGTCTTATTTATAGCCCCCAAGATAGTTATTTTAGGAGTAATTTTCCCTTTTGAACAATTTAACTAAAGTGTACCACCATACATGGCACATTATAAGCTTAAGTTGTACCATATGCATGGTACAACATAAGCTTAAGATATTCCCCCTTTATTAGCCATATGTCGCACGCACCTATGCACATATAATGCGACTTTCCCACCAATCTAGAGATCCTCTCCGCAAGGGAACAGATTCCCTTTGTACACGACTTCGTGTACGCGACGTTCGAGGTCCGTATTCCCTCGTACATCCCCTACAAGGGTGTACAAAAGTCATCCATATCCAACAAGTGCTACACCCCGAGGAACCCTTTGGGCATACCGATATTCAGGGAAGTGGACTCTACGACTCCCACTCCTACATTTGTGAATTAACTGACATATCTCTTGATCTCTGGAATGAACCGGAGCAAAGTGGTGGCCATATCCATGCCCACACGGAGGTGTGTAGCGTCTATTCCGATGCACCGTCCTCACCAAGAAGCGAATCTGAGCCTCCACACGAGAGCGCACCGCATAAGCAGGAACTTAACTCAGATATTGATGAAGAAGTCGAACTCTCACAAGCAGAGGAAGTAGAGGGTACAGCGCCTCCTGAGGTAGAGCTAAAACAATTACCACCAAATCTAAGGTACACTTTCTTGGGTAGTAAATTGACCTTTCCGGTGATTGTTAATGCCCGCCTCAACCATGATCAACTTGAAAGACTCCTAGACGTCCTTAGGAGTCACAAGGATGTCCTTGGCTACACTATCTCTGATCTTAAGGGAGTAAGCCCTAGGCTTTGCATGCATAGAATCCATTTGGAAAACACTGATGCGACCTCCATAGAGCCTCAAAGGCGGTTGAACCCTAACATGAAGGAGGTGGTCAAAAAGCAAATCCTTAAATTGCTTGAGGCCAGAATTATCTATCCTATCTCTGACAGTAGATGGGTTAGCCCCGTTCACGTTGTCCCCAAAAAAGGGGGGATGACCGTTATAAAAAACGAAAAAGGAGAGCCCATCTCTACACGCACTGTCACAGGATGGCGGATGTGCATTGACTATAGGAAACTAAATAAGGCCACCCGAAAAGACCATTACCCATTACCCTTCATTGATCAAATGCTTGAACGCCTTGCTAAACATAAATATTTTTATTATTTGGATGGGTATTCGGGGTTCTTTCAAATCCCTTTGCATGAAGATGACCAAGAAAAGACTACTTTTACTTGTCCCTATGGCACCTATGCCTACCGAAGAATGCCCTTTGGTCTTTGTAATGCACCTGCCACTTTTCAAAGATGCATAACATCAATCTTTTCCGATTACATTGAAAATATTATGGAAGTCTTCATGGATGATTTTTCGGTGTATGGAAGTGAGTTTGATTCTTGTTTGGCTAATCTTACTAAAGTCCTCGAACGATGCCAACAAAACAACCTCACTCTTAATTGGGAAAAATGTCATTTTATGGTCACCGAGGGGATAGTACTTGGGCATCTTGTGTCCTCTAGAGGAATTGAGGTCGATAAGGCGAAGGTTGAGGTAATCGAAAAACTCCCTCCTCCCATTAATGTAAAGGGCATTAGAGGCTTCCTTGGTCATGCGTGGTTTTACCGCCGCTTTATCAAGGACTTTGCCCAAATTGCCCGACCCCTTACTTCCTTACTTGCTAAAGATGCCCCCTTTGTCTTTTCAGGAGAGTGTTTGCAAGCATTTAATACGTTGAAGGAAGCACTCATCTCCGCCCCCATCATACAACCACCGGATTGGAGCCTTCCCTTCGAGCTTATGTGTGATGCATGTGACCAAGCCATTGGAACGGTGCTAGGACAAAGGAAAGACAAAAAGC
This sequence comes from Scilla litardierei, assembly GCA_030789695.1. NCBI lineage: Eukaryota > Viridiplantae > Streptophyta > Magnoliopsida > Asparagales > Asparagaceae > Scilla > Scilla litardierei. The sequence goes on from CM061134.1 coordinate 196,799,280, forward strand.
TTCACGCTATATTCTATGCTAGCAAAACATTGGACGACGCGCAGAAAAATTATACTACCACCGTGAAAGAAATTTTAGCGGTTGTCTACTCCATCGAGAAGTTCCGTTCCTACCTCCTTGGATCCAAGGTTATTGTCCACACCGACCATGCGACATTGAAGTATCTTCTAAGCAAGAAAGAGGCAAAACCAAGATTGATAAGGTGGATACTTTTGTTGCAAGAATTTGACTTGGAGATTAGAGACGAGAAGGGAACGGACAACGTTGTGGCGGACCACTTATCTAGGCTTGTTCGCGACAAGGAGGATGAGAGCTTGCCAATCGATGACACCTTCGTCGACGAGAGGCTATTCGCCGTAAGACCCAGAGAGGTACCTTGGTATGCGGATTTCGTCAACTATTTGGCTTGTGGGATAAAACCATGCGGAATGCCCATGCATCAAAAGAGGAGGTTTATGCACGAAGTCCGAAATTATTTTTGGGAAGATCCGTATCTCTTCAAGATTTGTAAGGATGGTGTTATTCGGAGATGTGTTTCCAGGGAGGAGGCCACGTCAATCATCTTGCATTGCCATAACATGCCATGCGGGGGACATCACGCCTCATCTAAGACCACCGCTAAGATATTGCAATGCAGATTCTTTTGGCCGACCAAGTTCAAGGATATGTTTGACTTCGTCAAGGGATGTGATCGATGCCAACGGACCGGGAATATATCAAGGAGAAACGAGATGCCAATGAGGCCCATTCTAGAAATTGAGCTATTCGATTGTTGGGGAGTGGACTTCATGGGACCTTTTCCGTCAAGCAAAGGAAACAAGTATATCTTATTAGCCGTGGACTACGTATCTAAATGGGTGGAAGCCATTGCGATCCCTACTAATGATGCGAGGGTGGTATCTAAGTTTTTCAAGCAAAACATCTTCCCACGCTTTGGAGTGCCTCGTACTTTGATAAGTGATGGGGGGAAGCCACTTTATAAAGAACAAATTTGAAGTCATGTTGAAAAGATATGGGGTGAATCATAGAGTTGGCATGGCATACCATCCTCAAACGAGTGGCCAAGTGGAGGTGTCAAACCGAGAAATCAAGCAAATTCTAGAAAAGACCATAGATAGATCTAGAAAAGATTGGTTAATGAAATTGAACGATGCACTATGGGCTTATCGTACGGCCTTTCGCACTCCTATTGGCACCACACCATACCGACTTGTTTATGGGAAAGCTTGTCACTTGCCGGTAGAGTTGGAGCATCGCGCATATTGGGCTATTAAGACATTCAACTATGACTACAAGAGTGCGGCGGTGAGGCGACTCTTAGACATTAATGAGCTTGATGAGATTAGACGTGATGCTTATGAGAGCTCAAGGATTTATAAGGAAAGGACTAAAATCCTCCACGACGCACGCATCACCGTCATGGACTTCAAGGTCGGAGATAAGGTCCTCCTATTCAATTCCCGGCTCCGGCTCTTTCCCAGAAAATTGAGATCTCGATGGTCAGGACCATTCACCATTAAGCACATACAACCGGGGGGAGCTTTTGAATTGGAAGGGAAAGACGGAGCCACATTCAAGGTGAACGGACAACGGCTCAAGCATTATTCCGAAGGAGTCCCCTCCGGCGAAGTAGATCGCGTGTATCTACTCAAGGGACATCCCCACGATCTTTCATATCTCCTCGACGAGGTGATTGAAGAGGCCATCCCCCATTCTATTGGTGCTCTCCATGACGATGGCTTCGAAGAAGGCCAAGCTTCGGTTGAAGAAGAGAAGTTGGAGGACCCTCCAGATAGCTCCACGGACGATGATGAAGGCGACGCTGATGTCGCAAGGATACGAGAGCTTTGCAAGCTCTCAAAGGCCAAGAATCCGAAGAAAGCTCCGCCGAATGGAAGATCGGTGTCACCAGCCAAGAAGAAGATAGGAACAAGCTCTAGTTTGGGGGACTTATCCCCAAACATTACCCATGATGAGGGGGCACCGAGGAAGACCAATGATCATCACGACCCAAATCCAAGTGGTCTTCCCGGCAAGTTTGATGAGCGCATCTCGTATGCGCCCAACATCACGAGCTACACGAATATCTAAAGGGTTCGAGCTCATGACCTTAAACGAGCGCTTGTCGGGAGGCAACTCGACAGTTTTTGCATTTTTTTATTTGATTTTCATTTTTGATTTAGACTTTTATTAGTGTATAGAGTCCTATGTCCATGAAAATCGTGACAACGGGTCCTAATTTTCATGACAGGAGAAGGAGAAAGGGAGATCAATCATATGGAGGATGCTCGAGGCAAGGGAGAGCACTCCAGGAATGCACTCAGGCCATAGGAGGAGGAAGAAACAGACTGAAGGAAGAAAAACAGAGACTGGAGCGAAAACGGAGAGCCGATGCAGAAAACAGCACTTCACTCGGCCGAGTAGCTTATGCCACTCGGCCGAGCAAAGACTCCACTCAACCGAGTGGAGCATCAAACAGGGAAGTTTCTGCAGACCAACTCTCTGTCACTTTCTGTAACTTTTAGCGCTAATTGCCACTTGGCCGAGTACCTTATCACTCGGCCGAGTGAAACTGATACCCTCCTAGCTCTAGAATTGCCGAGTGGCAGAGCCACTCGGCCGAGTGGAGTTTCTCCCTTCGGCCGAGTGAACAAAAGCCACTCGGCCGAGTCGTAAGTGGCGAGGGCGTTTTGAAATTTTTTTTCATTTACGCCACTCGGCCGAGCGACGTTGTCCTCGGCCGAGTCGTAACAATTCTATATATAAAGCAGCGGCAGCGCCGCGGATTTCGAATCGTAAAAATCCCCAAAATCCGCCCGAGCCTGCTGCCGATTGAGCTACCTCGCCCGCACCGACTTCCCCTCGCCCACTACGACCACACCGCCGCCCGAGCCGACCCCCCTCGCCGGCGATCGACACCCCGCCGACCGCCGACGGCCGGCCACCACCCTACCGCTGGCGCCGCCTCCGATCATCCCCATTTTGCCCCAAAAACCCCGTTACTCCCTATTTCTCTTGATTTGTACGCCCGTGAACCCCAAATTCAAATTAATTTTCATATCTATCTATTATCCCCTATCTCCCCCATATATATCGAATATTATTCTCTGATTTGATCGTTTGATTTACAGGCTAGCTTGGGGGAGCTTCGGGGAGTTTTTGGACGCACTTTGAGCTTCGCAGCGGAGGCGTCTCTTTGCACACATAGCTGTTTACTCTCGCGGCGTGTTCATGTATACTCGTTCCATCATTTAGCACGTCGCACTACTTATTTGGTTGGGACATGTCTCGTGGCACATATGTCTCCGCGCACTAGGCCACGTACACGGGGATCCGCTGCCAAGCGAAAGAGAACCGATGATCAAGGTCCCTATTCCACTAGGGAGGACTCCCCTCCACCTAGCTCGCCACCACCACCTACACAGCCTATCCCTGCTGATCCCGTCCCTCCACCGGCTCCCGCCGTCGGGCCGATGGGGATTACGTTTCGAAATGATGCACACCGCGCCAGATTCGAGCGTATCTGCCATCGCTCGATAGTACCCTCTAGGTTTGCACACCTAGCTGACCTTGACCGCCTAGGGATACTTGAGGGGCTTCTCACGTTGTACGACAACGTGAGATGGCGTGATTTTCTGGCGGTGTCGGCGGATACCTACATCCGTCTGACACTAGAGGTCCTCAGCTCCATTGCCCGAACCGCTGGAGGATGCACATTCCGTTTGATGGATCGAGAGTGCGAGATCACTCTCGACATGCTTAGAGCATTCTTCCAGTGGCCCTCCGTCCCTGTCCCTGACCGTGCCTACGCTCCCACGCACATCACACCCACGTCGTTCGACACACATGCCTTCTGGACACGGATCACGGGATCCCCACTCGCCTTTGACCCTAGTAGGGCTAAGGCCTCTACTATCCTCCACCCCTGCCTCTGCACTGCACAGCACCTTATGGTGACCACTTTTCTTGCGAGATACGAGCCCGGGACCATGTCTACGCCAGAGCTCTACATGCTCTATGTGAAGACTCGTCCTATGGTTCTAGATTGGGGTAGTGACGATATGGTCCCCGCCGTCGAGATCGACATTGCCAGCTGGTTCTTGGACCGCATTATCATTTCTGTTGGCGCTCGTGCGCCTATCTGTTGCGGCGGTCTGATCACCCTTCTGGCCTTTATGACCGGCGTCGACTTACCTGACGACTTGCGTCGAGCTCCGGGCCCCACTATGCTTTCGATAGATGTTATGGCCCGGATGAAGATGCTTCGTCCCCACGGTCGCCAGCACTGGGTGTGGTTGCACGGTCCTTTCAGTGCCGATTACATGGTTCTCCCGAGCCCTGCTCGGACACATATTGGACCGGCTCACGGGGACTGGATTCCAGCGATGGACCTTCTTATCCATACCGCCTATGTGCTTGAGCCCGAGGATGCTGAGCAGGCACCCCCTGCACCACCTGTCGACCCCGTGATCCCTCAGCCTGCCCCTGCACTGTTTGCACCTTCCGACACCTCTGTCCACACGTCTGTTAGTGTCGGGAGCACCTTAGCTGAGCTGTCCACCACCGCCGCCACCACCGTGCCCCTTTTTGTCGAGCCCATTACCGCACGAAGCCCCGAGCGTCCACCCACCATTGTTGAGAGCGACGAGTCTTCCTTTACTGCTGTTGTGGAGACCCTCTCCCGATTATTGTTCTCGACTCCTGGGGAGTCACCTTTCGTGACCTACACAGCCTCCCCAGTCCTCGACCTTTCGGTCTCCACCGCCCCTATCTTTACCGAGAGCGTCGTGACTTCTGTCCCCACGTCTGCGTCACTGACCTCTCTACCTGCCTCATCGCCCATTTTGACTTCCACCTCTGCTGCTGCTGCTTCCGCTTTGACACAGCCTGCGTCCCAGCCTCACACCGAGGCTGGGCATCACGTAGTGAGCACAGCACCCCTTCCACACTTTCCTGCTGGCCCCATCCTTTACACTGCCCGCCAGAGACAGCCCCGCACCTCACCTGTTAGACCTGTGCGTCCCTCTGCTCCACCACCCCCAGACACTCTAGTTCAGAGCATTCGTGCTCTTGAGGGGGCTGTTAGTGGACTTCGAGGAGCCTTTAGGGCTCTCTCCGCCATGGTCAGCGCCGTGCAGACCTGCGTCGCCATCCTTCCCAGTATTCAGGCTTGCCTGAATCAGATTCTGGCGCGACTGCCTCCACCACCCACACACTCCCAGCAACCACCACCTCCTCAACCTCCTCCACCACCACCTCCTCCACAGGACGGTGCTGGTGTAGCGCCACCACCAGCTTAGGCACACTCTTGATGCCTCTGATATTTTTGTCGTTTTGCTGCCCATTTGTTCTTGGGCCTAGTGATTTTTTGCCCCCCTCCTCCATGTACTATTTTGGTGCCTTCCTGATCATATCTTCTTTATATATCTTTTTCGGAGTGAGGGAGAGACTTTTTGGAGACACTTATATCGGCATCATATTGATCTTTGCATGCATCACATTCATTCACATCTTATTCTTTTTTTTTGTTTTTCTTTCTTTTTCATCATGCATGCATCCTCACCCACCCCACCCACTTCCCGTCTCTCGGTGTGCTACACTCCGCATATTGAGGACACTGTGCACTTCAGCTTGGGGGAGTGAGTTCTCACACTTTTTATTTTTTGCCACCTTTTATTTCTGATTTCTCACATTTTCTTTCCACTTTTGCACTTATTTTCACCACCTTTTCATTTTTATCATGCATCACGTTTTCTTATCTTTTTTGAGTATGTTGCATTGTACATAGTAGTATCTATTTTCTTTTATCATTATTTCATTCATCTTTTGCTAGAGATGATTTTTCTGTGATGACGATGACGTGGTGTGAGCCTTTCTCTATATGCATGCTATTTTGTCATATCATAGCTTTTGTTTCAGATATCATATGCTATGTTCTGCTTTGCATTTGAAATAGTAATCCAATCTCTTTTTTGTGTGAATATGGATTAGATTCTGTTATTAGCTGATGTCTGATGATTCATATGTATGCTTTTCATAGAAAACACACCAAGCTTCACGCATTGATTGCTTATATCTGGAGTACTGCTTTCCTTTCTCATATCACTTCTTATTGCATGAATTGTACGCTTCACTTTCAGGTTGATTGAATGATTGCTAGGATGATATACCTGGACTAGTTTACTTTTTGAGATTAAACTGAGTAAATTATATTACTCTGCTGAAAGTTGTCGTGCACTTCCTATAGAGTGAACCGAGTGATACATTTATTTCTTTCTCCACATATCTTGAGCATTATTTCTCTACTTAAAATTCATTGGTGAATCCCCCCCTTAGCAAGTCTATGATAGGCATTTCCCCCGCTATTATATCCCATGCTCCAATTCCCCAAAATCAAAAAAACGAAAAAGAAAAAAAATATATACCTGTACATCCTTCTCTCTTTTGATTTGGGATCGATTATGTATATATGTTTATTCAAAAAAAGGGGGAGAAAAAGGAGAAAAATTGAGAAAAAGAAAAGAAAAGAGAAAAGAAGTTCATAACGATCCCATCTCATACTATTTCTCTCTTTCTTCCCTCTTTTCGTTTTTATTTTTATTTTTATTTTTTGGAGCTTCAAAGGAAATGTGGAATGTACATATTGATTTGTTTATGCCACCACGCTTATGGATAAGCTTGGGGGAGAGCATCCAATGATGTGTGAGAGAGTGACTACTTGACGGTGCATGACAACCTAGGCTAAGTAATCTTCTGTACTCGGTGAGATTGCCAAAGTTTCACGAAATCCAGAAATCGCCACTTAGCATTCATTTCATGAAAACCAGACTTTTCTATTCTTACTATTCCATATCGTGTGATATCTCTTATACTCCTTATAGAAAGCATTCAATTGAAAAGTGTGTGATCTATGGTTATGCATACCGCTTTAGATGCTTCAGACGATGTTAATCTTAGAATGATTCCATGTTTCATGCTATTTTGATATTTTGGGGTTTTCTATTTCGAATGCATCATTATACTATGATATCGAGATAAAAGTTTGTGACATGTGTTTTATATTCGATGTATGCTATATGAGTAAGTAAAACCCACGTCCTGAGAAAAATGATCTAGCACCCCCCCTTCTTCGCTTTCTACTCTGCTTTTATTTTTATTTTCCTTCTTTCCATTATTTTGCCCGTTGGGTTTGCTTTTTACTCATCTTCCTCGAGGACGAGTAAGAGGTAAGCTTGGGGGATTTTGATCACTCCATATTTTACACCCTTTTTCTGCATGTTTGCATGCCACTTTGATCGCTCATATCGCGTTTTTCACTATTATTCGACAATATTGCGATGCTTTTCACGATTTCTTGTTTTTGTCGTATTTCAGGAGATATGGAGCGATTCGAAGTGATTTTGAGATCAAGAGAATTTGCACCCACTCCGGAGTGTTACCCAAGGCTCTTTTGAGGGCTATTCGGTGATGGAAGACAAGTGGAAGAAGAAGGAACTTCATAGGAGCGACGAGGAAGCAAAACAATGAAGATTGGGTATCTGTAGCATCTCACTCGGCCGAGTGAAGCACTCACTTGGCCGAGCAAGAAGACCGCTCCGCCGACCAGACCAGACACACATCATAGAAGGAAATCAGCATGCACTCGGCCGAGTGACGATAGTCCACTCGGCCGAGCATGGAAATCTACTCGCCCGAGTGGCATGGGAAAATCCACCATCAAAAGAGGCCGACTTACTGTAAATGTACAGGCGATTTTAGAGTTCCGACTCGGCCGAGCATGAAAAGCCACTCGGCCGAGTGAGTAACGTCACTCGGCCGAGTCACCTCCGAAGACAGACCCCAAAGATCCCCGACTTACTGGAATTTTACAGGGTTTTGTCACTCGGCCGAGTGACATTTGTCACTCGGCCAAGTGAGCCGCTCCGCCTGCTGCGTAAAGTGCGATTTCTGGGCTGCGCAGGGGCGCTTTTGTCACGATTTTTTGGGCGATTTTGAGGGGTATTTAAACCCAGTTTTTGCCCTAGTTTAGAAGACTTTTTTGATACTTTTGGCAGCCTTTTTAGAGAGCTTTTGAGATCATTAGATTTAGTCTTTTTGGGGGAGATTAAAAGGTGATTTTTGTTGGATGCTATTGGATTCTCATTGGTTTGTCTCTCTTCTTATCAAAAAATATATTTTTGTTGATAATCTCTCTATTGCTATGAATTGTGTTGATTTTGCTATTGAATTTCTTATGAATTGCATGATGATTAGTGAGTAGTTCTGTCGTCTTAGGGCATAGGGATGAACCCTATGAACCCTATTTCTAAATTGTGATGAATTGGTGAAATTCTTGCTAGAATCGATTAGGGTTAGGTTGGGATTGATTGATTACGGATAGCTAGGGATTCAAATTGATTGGGATCTGCAAGAGATTGGGTCCCAATTGATAGGAAGCCCTAGAAATTCGATTTAGATTTACGATTGGACTTTTCTAGAATTGGTTTGCAAGAGATTGGGCCAAAGCTAGGACTTTTGATCGTGTTTCTATACCAATATCTGCTTGCAAGAGATTGGACGGGTAGGAACTATCTCAACCTAGGTCGTAGCTCGAGTTTGCACGAGAGTGGGCTCGAGATACGGTTGAACGATGATGTCATTCTTCACGCTAGCGGCCTAGGTTAGGGTTTGCAAGAGATTGGGCCCTACCCTAGGTTCGCTATAGACCGGCAATAGCGAGAGAGCGTGAGCTTGGTTCTACATTTAGTTGCGACTAGTTCCCCTAAAATTCAAGTCTAGCAATGATGTAACCTACGAATCACAACGATGAGATACGGTCCGTAGCGGGGATTCCCTATCACTAGGCGCTTTATTTTATTGATATTTCTATCGACATTCGAATGATTGCGACAAATTTTGCCCCAAATTATTCTCGACCATTTTGATAGCTAGGTGATTGGAAGGAGACGATGTCATTGTTCCTCCCTGAGTTCGATACCCGCTCGCCGCTACACTGTGCGCTTGCGGTAAGACTACGAGTCGCTTTTCCCGGGTGCGTGTGCATACCGGGGCGCGATCACATAGCTTTACCTTGTGCTCTGATACCAATTGTAAGGACCATGTGCTATGAGGAAAACACTAGAAGGGGGGTTGAATAGTGTTTATAAAATTAAAGCGGAAATTACACCTAATTAAAATCCTAACCAACAATAATGCAGAAATAATATGAAACAACAATAAGAACATTGCAAACACAAGATGTTCAAGGGTTCGAATCACCCAAGTCAAACCCGACTTGTTCCCGGTAATCTGACGTCCCTACCACCTGGGATTCCACCCTGTTACTCAAGCTAAAACCCTAGTTTGTGTTTTCCACTAAACCCACTTGTAGAAACCCTACAAGTGTAAGTAATACACAAGATTGATGTCCTTGATTCTCACAACCTGGGATCAAGCAAACTACTCTCACAAACCGAGAGCAATACCAATATAATGAAAGAGTTATGAAATACACACTTACAAACTCATATGCCATGAAGTAGAGAACTTGAAGAGGCAAGAGTGGAGAGTGTGTTATGATCTCTTCAATGAAGAGAGGAGCACCTCAGCTTGTCACTACCAATTGCTAGAAGATTAGGAATGGATTCTAGATTGGTGAGCAAGAGAGATTGAGAGCTTGAAAACTTGAGCAAGAGAGCTTGAGATGAATCAATAGAGTCTCTAGAGTTCTAAGAGTTACCTAATGGAACAGTAGAACAGGTATATATAAGCTCTCCCAAAACCCCCAAGAGATTACCCAAAGAGCCCTTTCAAAAATGTTTTTGATTAGGCAACAGATTGAAAATACACTCAGGACAGGCGACTGATGCAGAACCAATAGGCACCTGCTGCACTGTGTCAGAGGGTAAGTGAAAGTACAACCGGTAATTTACCACGTGGGACAGACGACTGCTTAAGGTTGGACATGTGCCTGACTAATATACTGGCGCCTGATAAACCAAAGGCATGTGTATGTGTAGCAGAAGTGCGTAAGTTCACAATTTCAAGAATCTAGGTAATCAAAGGACATGCAACTGATGTGGTGGTGAGTGTTTATTGTATATAGTTTTTCCCTCTTTTCATGCATGTTTTACATCGTTGCATTCTCCATTCCTCCTTGTTTTCTCCGTTTTGTCTCTTCTTTTGCTTTTGTGGTCCCTTATGTGCTTTGCAAGAAATATCTACCGATTAGGGACCATATGGCAAGATCTTAGCGCAAAGAGGCGAAACGAGCGAAGCTGAGGAGTCAATTGGTCCAAAGGAGAAGATTTTGTGAAAGACAGCCACCCACGTGGTTGCGTCACCATGTATCAAATGGTCGTGTCAAACTGCATTGGAGACAACATCCACGCGGCCGTGTCAAATACCACCAAACAGCTGTGTCAGAAGATATAAAGATGGAAGATCAGAAGCCTATGTGGCTCGCACGGATGAAGATGACGCGGTCGGGACTTTTCAAAGAACGAAGCCGAATGACACGGTCGCGCCAAAAGACGACGCGGCCGTGTAGCTGTTTTCAATGCGGCTGCATCTCTATTGACATGACCGCGTCGATAAAGCCCCAATTCCCTTATTGCATAAGGGAACGATGCGACCGTGTCGTTTTTGACGCGGTCGCATCGGACCAGCTTTCTGAGGCGGCTAGGGCAAAATTGGGGGCTGTTTTGGTCTTTTGGGCGCGCGTATATAAGAGCCCATTCATCCTCCTGCAAGAGAAATACTTTTTAAGTCATTTTCTGTTATTTTCTAGGGTTTGGGAAAGTTTGGAAGGATTCTAAACCTTTTATTTTGTTATTTTCATTATTCTACATGATTATTAGTGTAATAGTTTATCTTTTCTTAATAGAAATTTCCTCCCCTTGTTACTATTGCCTTATTTTGTCATCTATTGCTCATTAAATCTGAATCCATGGATTTAGATGCTTACCCGTTTCTAGGAATCCCTTTTATTGTAATGGGTAGTGAGTAGTTTTCTTCTAGGGCAATGGGATGAACCCCATTGGATTAGGGCTATGGGTTGAACTAGTTAATCGATTTAATTGCTGGGCTAATTAGATTAGGGGTATATTGGGATGATTTTTGGAGTCGTAGATTCGACCCCCTCCCTTCGGGGCGATCGGATTAGCCGTCGACCAAAAGTCGGGACCAATAAGGGGATCCGATCCCTACGACGTCCCACACTATCGGTGTTACTAACGAGAGTCAGGCATTGATTAGAGCTCTCCCAATATAGGTCTAATCCCCGAACGCCACTGTGGACGGGAGGAAGATTGGGGATATTTGATTCGGAATGAGAAGTGTATATTTATACCCCCTAACTACCCCCATTTTGTGCTAAAGATTAGGCTTAATCTCGCTCTTTTGGGCGTAATCTCGCTTTATGTTTCATTTAGGGCTTATTCTCATTCTTGGCACAAAATATGGTTTTTATCGTCTTTGTTGACTTCCTGATATTTTTCGTATGCCTCTGATATTATTGTGATCATATTGTCAAATTTTGAGAATTATTTTGAGCAATGGATTATTTTATATAATTATTGAAGTCAATATTAATTTATAATAGTCATTTTATTAATTTTCTCATCATATGGACTGATTTCTCCTTATCCTATTTTTCAGATACTCCTAGGAGTCTTGGAGATTTTCCAGAATTTTCTGGGATTTTTCTGGGATTTCTAGCTATTTTTGGGGATTTATTTGGAGGAAGGAAGCATTTGGGATTTCTAGAATTTGTAAAACAAAAAAGAAAAAAAATGGCCCAGCGGGCGACCCGCTCGCTGAGCGGGCCGCCGCTGTAATTGTTTTATAAAAAACAAAAAGTTTTTTTTATATACCGAGCGGGCCGGCCCGCTGCCTTTTTCGACATTTAAAGCGCCCGCACCTTTGGAGCGGGCGGGTGCGAGAGCGGGGCGGGTCTCTGACCCGGCCCCGCTTTTTGTTTTGTGCAGCAGCGAGTGCTGCTCATTTCGTGCGGGTCGGGCGCAATTTCCCCGACCCGCAAGCCGCTAGTCGACCCGAATGCGTGATTTTGGGGTTATTTCGGCCTATTCAATTCCAGAAGGGGCAGTTCTGGTTTTCTTCTTGGTTTTTTGATTTTTTTTAGGGCTTGGGGGAAAGCTTGGAGGCCATGGAGATGATGGAAAAGCTTGGAGGAGGAGCAAATGGGTGGAAGCAATGGTTCATTTGGGAGAGTTCTTGGGTGAAATCCTTCATCCCTCTTTTGTAATTTTGCATCTCTCTTTTGTATTGAATTTGGGGATAATTTTGTATAAAATTTCCATCTTTTTCATGATGATTGAGTAGTGTTGAATGGTTTGGGTTGTGATTCATTGGGTTGGATGTTAATTATAGCTTTAATTTCCTCTTGCTCATTTTAAATGTTGATGTTGGATGTATTATTAAGGCGCATTTTAATTGGCTAAGACCCAGGTGGGCACTCTTAAAGAAGAGACCATGATCTTAATTTGATTAGTGCTACGATGATACGTCCATCCCTATTGCTAA
>CM061134.1:196812301-196970312 GCA_030789695.1 Scilla litardierei
AGGATCAGAAACCCTAGCAGAGCCCTGGCTGCCATGGCCAGAGAGAGCATGAAGAGAAGGCAGATCTACAGAGAGCGATGGAGCTTAGTTACTCGTGATCCTCTGAATATTTCGATTCCCTCCGTCGATCGATTCCCTCTGAATCTTTCGAGTGCAGATATCTCTTGATTTGATTTGCATTTCAATCACTGTCAGAAAATAAACCCGAAAAAAGCTTTGAAACCCATGAAAAGCGTAATTCTTGTTTGTCAAGTGTTAAGTGAACCATGAAATCAACAAGATCCCCTCAACAATACCTTAAAGAAAATTAAAATTTTGAAATTTTATTTAGAGCCACTGAAATTTTAGGTAAAGAGAATGATAAGCTGACCTGGGATTTCTGCAGCCGCCTTCTTCCTCAGGCATCGAGAAGAAGTTCAAATGAAGTCGCCGTAGATACTTGATAGGGCAAATTTTAGGGGCAATGAGTCTGGGCTTTCTGAAGTCCACTCACATTCAAATGGGCTTTATGAAGTCCATTGATATTCAAGTGGGTTTTGGGCTGAAACCCCAACCCCATTTAATTTAAGTCACTCTCCACGCTATTGTATCGGTTGTTTATTTTTATTTTTATTCGACCGAAAACGGTAAAGTGCGTGTTGTGCTCGATTCCGCGGCTTCTAAGAGGGAGCGAGAAGAGGCATCGTTAGAGCAATTGCTCCTTGGCATCGGTTGTGAGTTATGAATTCGCCTCAAATCTCTTTTTCTTTTTTTGCCCTCTTAATTTCTGACCACATGGTTTTTTATTAACGTCCTGGCAAGAGCAAATCACCCAAATTATTTGTAATTTCACGATAAATTTTAACTTTTCTTCCTCGTTGTGCTTTAAAAAAATTCTTCATAAAATGACAATGACTTCACAATACAATTTATGTTTATTTGGATTTTTCTTTTATATCTTGTTAAACACTTTATAATCCTTTTATTCATTGGTTGTAATCATTTGCAAGTTCTTCCTTTCTTTGTTAGATTGATTGCAATCTTAATATTCGTTTAACCAACTGTACATTACATACGCATCAATTTCCCTTTTTCGGTTATCGTGATTAGATGATCATCTTTATGCGACTAAAGGTTCTTAATTTGGCAGTGAATGATCATATCTTACGATATAATCACCTGTAGTGATGCGAGCTGCACATGAAGATCATACATTTTAGAACCGTAATTATTCGGTTGGTGTGCGACCGTGATATCATTTAAATAGATAGGATTTTTCAGCAACAGCTACCATATCATGTCATCAATATTATATCGGTAAGCTGTCTGGAGTATGGTATACTGTCAAATACCAATAACATCTTTATTCTGCTAGTTGACAACACGAGTCCATGGTCAATTTGCATCAAACTTATTACTCTTTTTAAGTTTATTAAGCCATCTTGGTAAAGGATTTGCTATGATCGTATATCAACTGCATACGACACTAACTTCCAATACCAGAAAAGACGAGTTTCATCTTGACCGCCACTTTTCTTTGTATGATTTGGTTTGTACCATACGAACACCTAGCAACGGTCAAATTCCGTTGGTTAGAAAAAGTTTAAGTATAGACATCTTGTATATAAGGATACTTAGCACCATGTGTTTTGATGGGAAATCTAGTCCCGCAATTAAGTAGTTTTGATGATGAGCAAACCAAATGTTGTTAATATACTAATAACATTATCTAAGTGTGTAGGTTGTGCAATCAACTGATGAAAGCTCTAAGCATACTCCGAAAAGAAGAAGCTCAACCACACTTAGAAGATGAAGATGAATTTGGTAGCTCGCATTCTACGTCAAGCACAAATGAAGTTCAAAGATAAAGCTCAAAGATAAAGCTCAAAGATGAAACTCATATAACGTGCTCAAGCTTAAACTAAGAGGAGCTCAAATTCAAAGTGAAGCGTGCATCTACATCAAGATCTTATCGGCTTCAAAGTCTTCATTTAAGTCTAAGTGTGTGAGTTGTTTCTTTTTTTAGGAATATGTTAAAGCCAAGATAAATTGCACACACACAAAAATGTTTTTCGAAGACAAATTTTTAAACTCGTCTTAAAATTTTTTAAAAGCTAAGCTATTCAAACTCTTATAGTCAATCTTCAAACACCCAGGAATTGATTACTCGCTTTTATAGCTGAGTTTCACTGAAAAATGCTCTGGGAGTCGACTACCAAAGGAGGAAGTCGACTACCTGCTGTGAGCAGAGTTTTCATTGAAAACTCTCTGGGAGTCGACTATCTCCCTTCGGAGTCGACTACCAGCTGCATTTTGACTTCCCAGATTTTGCTCCTTCATTTACTCGTTGCTTGATTTGTGGGGCTAAAGTCAAATCATTTTTGAATTTTGAATTCTCCTTTGAAACTCATAAATACAGACCATATGAGAACAATTCAAAACAAATAATTCTTTCATTCTTGAGCTAATCAAAAACTCTCTTGAAATCTCAATCGTTCTCATCGCTCTCAACAATCGTCGTAGCCAAAACGGTTTTTAAATTTCTGATCTTATGGTTCTTATTTAAATTCTTTTAAGATCATATTTTTTTGATATTGCAAATTAGTTTTTCAAAATCCTCTCTTTGATTTTCATATTCTTTAAAGGATTTTTTGAAACTCAAGATTCTAGATCACATCGAATTCATTTATATTCGTTGTGTAATCTAAGAACTATTTTAATTCTTTAGCCACATAAGCACAATTGCAATATTATCATGGCTATAAGATTATTTGAGTGTAAAACCAATCTCCACTAATTATTGTGGTGAATTGGATTTTGATTTTATCTGGAGTCCCTTGGTGATAAGGGTTGTGGAAAATCCTAGTCAAGACTAGGTGGCTGGAAATCCTGGTGGTGATACTAGGTCGTTGGAAATCCTAACGAGTGAAGTTAGGTAATTGCATTGCTAAGGCAATAGTGGATTAAATCTCGAGCTATGTTGGTCGGGGACTGGACGTACCCAAGTTGCGGTGAACCAGGATAAAATCGCTTGTCTCTCTGTGTGCTTTCTGTGTTTGTCATTCTTATTTATTTTGTGCAAAGCTATTCATTATTGTTAATATATTCTCACTGTAATTCCTTGTTAATATATTATTATTGCAAAGATTGCATTTTTATTCCGTTATGTAATCTCTCTGTTGCTTGTAATTAATCTTCATATTCTTTTAAGTTTATCGTGTTGATTAAGGACCAAGCGTAGATCACTTTACTTGGTTCCTTGGGCAACATTGGAAGGGAAATCGGTTGTGTTCTAATAATTAAAGAAATAGCTTTTAACTTATACAACAATATTCAACCCCTTCTAGTGTTGTTTGCCATCCACAGGATCCAACACTTGGTATCAGAGTGAGGCTTGAAAGACGATGGCATCAAAATCTTTCCACTCCGAAGGACTCAACACTATGCGACCACCGTTGTTCAATAGAAAAAACTACGCATGCTGGAAGATACGCATGAAGACTCATCTAGGGTCGCTGGACATTGAGACATGGATCGTCACCAAGGATCCATACAAAGCGCCTACTGAAGTTGACATCAGAATATGGTCTGCTGATGAAAAGAAGAAAGCCAACCTTAACAGTAAAGCCATGAATGTGTTATTATGTGCGATAACAAGTAATGAGTTCAGCCGTGTCTCTCAATGTGAGACGGTACACCATAATTGGCATACTCTTCAAGTAAGTCACGAAGGAACCGAGAAGGTAAAAGAATCTCGCATAAATGTTTTACATTCAAATTTGAATCATTTAAAATGGAAGAAGGAGAGAGTATTACCGAGGTGAATACTTGTTTTACTAACATAACAAATGAGCTTGCAGGTCTAGGCAAAAAGTTATCTGAATATGATCAGGTAATGAAGATATTGAGATCGCTCAGACCCGAATGGAAAGGGAAGACGATGGCCATTCGAGAAGCTCACAATGTAAGAGACCTCACCATTGAAGAATTGATGGAAAATCTCATGGCATATGAGATTGAGCTCGAGGAAGACAAGAAGATAGAGGAGAAACCAAAGAAAAAGAACCTAACGTTCAATGCCAACGAAGAAGACTCTGACTTCACTGACAGAGAAGATCACATTGCTTTCATCTCGAAAAACTTCAAGGACTTCATGACAAGTACGGTAAACGATCTTTTCGTTCACTAATAATATTATTTGTTTTGGTCGCAACAAACCAGGACATGTAAAAATAGACTGTCCATTGGAAAAGAACAACAGAGACACCAAAGATCGTGGCAAAAGCAGAGAGAACAATGAGAGAAACGATAGAAGAAACAAGATTCAACGACCAAGAAAAGACGCATATGCAGCTTTCGATCAAAGTGATGATTCCACCCCCGACGAATCATCATCAGCCGACAAAGAAGATAGAAGAGAATCAGCCCATATGTGCTTCCTAGCTTCCAAATCATCCTATGTAAGCTCGTTTCATAATTAAAGATGATTCATTATCAAGCGATGATGAAAACATGGATTATAGGGGTGCATATAAGGAGCTTTGCTCACTGCACGAAAAGCTCATTAAAGAAGATAGCAAAACACTGAGATTAGTTAAAACATGATACAAAAGATAAAGAGGAACTTCTTAAAGAAAACACTGCACTAAAAGAGAAGAACGAATCACTAGAAAAAGACATGCAATACATGAAAAAGAAAATTGAGGGTTTGGATAATATTCTCGTGTCTATTAAAGACAAATACGATTCTACGATGAAGATTGTCGAAAACTTCAATAAAGAAAAAGGAAAACTAGATAGTCTAATCAACAGTCAAAAAGCATGATCTAGCAAAACCGGACTTGGTTATGATTCAAATCATACCAAGAAAAGGATTAATCATACTAGGATGCATCATGCTAACACAAAGTTTTGAGCATATGGATTCCCAAGCATGTGACGGATCAAAAGAAACAAAGGTACGCAACCAATTTTGTTCAAAATGTTCATTTAAATAAAAATTATAAATATGTTTCTATTGAAGGAACTAAACCATATTGGGTTTGGCTTCCTAAAGACTTATCATCTAGACTCAACTAAATAAAGAGTACCACAATGTTTATAATTTTCAGGTACTCTAAAACAAAGGAGGAGGAACACTAAAACATCAGCGCTTTGCGGAAAGATCGGTTAAAATTTGTCGCTTCATAAATGCTTAATAAATATGGAGGATTTAACTTTAATATTTTTTGCTCCGTATGTATGTTTATTTGTGTTATTTAATTCACTAGTTAAGATTTTTGGCAAAACACTCAAACCAAAACCCCTCCGGATGAGAAAAATCTCAAACCCAGGAGGAAGTCGACTACTATGGCTGGGAGTCGACTCCCAGAGTGCGGTTGCCAAAATCTGTGACCTTTTTGACTAACTCTTGGTGGTTTTTCTAAAACTTCTTGGGCTCATATCCACTTGATAACTTAAACACAATAAGAGAATTGATCCTAGCCTTTCCCTTCTTTGATCTAAAGGCCCTCATTCATCTCCCTCCTCGTCATGAAAACACAAAACCCAAGACCTATGTAGCCGACCACCCCATTTGGGCTCTTCATCTTGAAATTTTTCATGCTCTTACTCATCTCTTCTCCTAGGAGCTCTTGATCCTCAAAGATCCCTCATTTCCTTCAAGGAAATCTCTATCAACAAGGTATAATCCTCATTCTCTCTTTCAATACTTATATATCACTTTCAATATTTCATATTCCTTCAATCATCATGCCTAAGAAAATGGTTGCAATTAAAAAGAGAAAGGTTGATGTCACAAGTATGGATGAGTCCGCAAGAGGCAAATATCCGAGCAAATCCATTCAAAGACTGCCAGAGTGATTACAGTCACTTTTAGGATTCAAGAAAAACCTGACTCCTAGCTGGGTCGAATCCGTTCACCAGATACTGAAGCATTTGCCATCTGCCAAGATGGACGGGGATTCGCTGACGAACAGCCCAACATTGGAACAGGTTGAGACCGAAGGAGATGAAGCTCTTCAGAGGATTCAAGGTACACGTCCGCCCCCCTGTTTCTTTTATCTTCGCAGCTCCTGAATTATCACAATTACCATAAAAGAGCGGGAACTCTTGAAACTTTTCTTGGTTAACAGATGATATCAGTTTACAGAATGTTCGTCTCAACAAGTTGAGCACAGAAAGGAGACGGGTGCTAAATAAGTACCTGGATTTGAAAGGTCATATTCACAATTACGCTCGATTCCTGCTTTCCCATATACAAATTTCGGGGTTGACCAGTAGCTAATAAGAGAGACCTAATAGCATAAGTGGTAATTAGAAGAAATTATGCTTACCTGTGCAGGGAACATTCGCGTATTTTGCCGTATACGTCCTCTTCTAGGAGATGAGAAGCATGCAAAACCTGTGGTTACCACAGATTCAATCAATGTCTTTCTGAAGATTACTGGCAACAAGAGTAAACAGTATAATTTTGACAAGGTTTTCCACCCAGACACCACTCAAGGTAGAGGATGTCTGGCATGTTATTTATCTAGAATAAATCTGAGCCTAAACACATGAAACAAATCTAAACTCAAATTTTTTTTGGCAGACGATGTATTCTCTGAAATTGAACCCGTGATTAAATCAGCATTGGATGGATACAATGTTTGCATATTTGCTTATGGGCAGACAGGCACGGGGAAAACATATACAATGGTACGGCTGTGGCTGGAATTTGGTGACCCTCAAGGAATGACTTGGTCGTGATTCAATCAGTAAGAAATAAAATGGTCCTTGTTTTCTGCTGTTTGTTGTTTGCATGATTTAGGAAGGCAGACCAGATTGCCCTGGTGTTGTGCCATGAGGGATTGAAGCAGTGTTTGATCAAGCATTGGAAAGCAACTGCAGATTTCAGTTCACTTTCAGCATGCTTGAGGTTTATATGGGAGGCCCAAGGGATTTACTTGTTCTTCCAAGCACAAAGAGTGGATTTCATAAAGCACCTAGGCAAGTTCTTAGGTTTTATGTTGATCAACAAAGAAAAAACATATTTGTCACAACCAACTACTTTGCACTTTAAATGGACATGTTGCAATATTTGTCAACCATGAAACAACAAAAACAAGGAGCCATATCCACATTTATGGGGTCAGCTACACACATTCTTTCTTCATCAGCTCTGTAAGGGCCAGCTGTATTTTTGAAAGAGGGACTATGACATCCTTTCTTGTTGTTCAGTCCAACATTTAGGTATTTCCCTAGTCCTTGTAGCTCCATATATCACCCTATCACCCTCGGCAGACACACTCATTGGTCTCCATGCACCTGCACAAACCAACTCACTTGATTATTGTCTTATATTTTTTCCTCGTTTGAAGCTACCTCTAACCTCGTGGCATCCATCGACTCATGTCATATCTTTACTATATTTCCACCCATCCAACTATACATTTCTGAGCATAGCGGTTTTCTAATTGCCTAGTATAATGACCCGATGTGCATGGCTGCCATATATCCATCTTACATAACCTTTCCTTAAATTTCATAGGTATTCACAATGACATAACACAACAGAAGAACACATTTTAACGATTCCAGCCAGAACATGGTTCAGATGCTAGTATATTTTGCACTCATATGAACATATAGTTGAAACAACATACAACCAACAAAACCAACTGAAGCCAACATGAAAAGAACAAAAGTTCTCATATAGGAAGATACATGATGATTTAACTCCTGAGAGGAGAAATGGTTAAGACAGCCTCATGAGATGAGACTGCAGTTCAATGGGAGTCACCAAAATGATAATGATTTTTCCGTGTGGGTTGTCAAATGCTTTAGGAAGATTGTTTCTTGGTAATGCAATGCAATTTTTAAATCAATTATCAAGTAATTTATGTTGATAAACAACCATTGAAACATTTTGGACGAAGACCTAGTCATTCCAGGACCAAGACCTGCATTTGGTTGTTTCTGTAAAATCGGCACTTCTAGTTAGGGCCTCCTTTAAGCTTCTTCTTCTAGTAGTCATAAAGTAACTTCCATTTCCACTATCTAGTGTCTTCTATGGTTCACCCAGCCTCAACCCATCATAAATGGAATTTCATCAGTATAAGGTTGCCACTCATGAGCAAATTTGATGTTAACAGTTTCTTCTTGCATCTCAACAGACACTGTTATCGTGTTCAATGCATAAAAATGAGATAACAATCGGTGCCCATTTTGAATATCTTTTATTTTATGGGCAATTATCTAATTCAATCATTAGTTGTTTATCAAAGAGATTTCTCAACTGGCATCCCGGGTTATTATACTACTCAAGCAACACCGTTTCATTGACACCCTAAAGAAAGAGAGAGGTCAGGAGAGGGGCCGACAATTTTGTTACAGTAGTGAACACACAAACCAAGTTGAAACCATATCTGGCTCGAAAACTTAAGTCATTAGCTAGACATGCAACTTCAATTTTATCTTCCTCACCTCTTTTTCTTATGGGCCTATTTTTTTTAACACCCCCTTTCAAACTCATAGTGGATTCAATTTGTGTTTGTATTTAGACGGGATGACTAGTGACGATGTTGAAAATATAAGAGGGATGTCAAACCTGAGATCAGACTCAAGCAAAATCGGATGACGAAGGAAGCCGAAAGGAATTAAGTAACAAAGGAGGAGCTGAGCAGAACTAGAGCTCTGATATCATGTAAAGATAAATGAAGAGATAGCGGGATAGAAGGACACAATTAGCTAGATTGGTGAGAACACAAATTGAGTTGAAACCTTTCGGTTAAAAGCGTAAGAAATTAGGTAGATGCCCAACTTCACTTTAATGTTCCTCGATTTTTTTTCTATTTTTCAATGTGGAACTATTTTTCCATATTTTTATTAACAGATACATTTATTATGAAGCCATATCCTTGTCTGGGACTTATTCTTGGGTATTATTTGGCTCATCCCCACATCCCCATCATGATACTTCTTAAATATTGCTAGGCTACACAGACTCTTCAAAATAGGTATCGTGTCTGTGTCCGATACCGACACTTGCTGGACATGTATTGGGCATTTTGATTCCGTATCCAACTTTAAATACCTAAAAAATTGCATTTCTGAGCTGTCAGCTTTAACTAAAAATCTAAAGATCGCGTATCGGACACTTTAAAGCTATATGTCTCTTTAAAAATATAAAATTAGTCTTCTTAACCAAACAAGTACTATGTCAAAGCTTAAACATCACAAGAAGTGGATTACATGTTGATTAGATTTTTTTAGATTGTTTTGTTTGATTTCATTACTTGATTAGAAACAATGAATTTTGTCTTTGACATTTATATCTGTTCATTTTCATAGAATCCATCTTAATTGCTATGGGTTTTGTTCTGAACGAGATATAAAAATCTATGCATGCACATAAGTTGTTATATCGTCATGTCCTCGTATCCTACTTTTTAAGGATTTGTCACGTTCATATTTCCATGTCGTGCCGTTCTGTGTATTGTGTCAGTGTCCATGCTATTAGTTGCCCGGATACCTCCACTACACTTCTCTAATGTGTCCTTACCTGAGAACATATGTTTAATTTATCCTCATTTGTTTAATATTTTAATTTTTTGAATTCACTATCTCGTCACTTGCTAGGCATATTTAGTTACCTTAATATAATACTCCTTGATATACATATCACACATGGAATTATCTTTTTCTTTTCCACGATGATTTCTAGTGGCATGCAACTGTCCATATCCACTCATCTAAGCAGTCAATTTTGATTTTGTTTTCATTTTAGTATACATTAGGTTTATGCATACACTAAAGCTTAGAAATTAACTATTCATGTAATTTTCTTTTAACAGTCTCTCGATCCAAATGGATCGTAACGACAGCATTGAGATTGAAAATCTTGTTGATATCAAAGTGACTGATTTTGAACAAGTGAAAAGGTTATACATAAAGTTTCGCGCATCCACAATAAAGTTTCGCGCATCCACAATTGAAAATCTTGTTGATGTCATGTTCTTTCAAATTAGATTTACATAAAGTTTCGCGCATCCACAATAACACTGAGGGGGCTTGCATCAAAACGTACTACCTAATGTTACACGATTTGGAGCGTATTTCCCAAAAAAAATTTATGGGGTTCAACGGTGGTGGTGGTGGTCGCTACCTCCACTTCTCTTGCAACTCCTTCCTCTCAGACAAATACCATGTTACAAAGATGGCAGCAACCAGAGCAACGATGGTGATAATAAGTAAAGCATAGCTGAAATCTTCTGTCAGTGAATCGTATGTTCTTGATGGAGCAATCCTGGTATAAAAGAGATCTACCCCATATGTGAAGACATGAGCGGTGGATTCGAGCTTGGCAGGAAAAGTTGCAATCCCTCGGACGCCTTCCACTTGGAGAGAGTGAGTCACATATGACTGCACATAAAACAATAGGCATCAGCATGACATCAAGTAACTCACCCAACCATAGGAATGCCAGAAAAAGTATTTGCCAACCAAGAGTATGCATGAAGAAAAAATGTCATGCAAAAAGCTACAACAGAAATTTACAGCTAGGTCCAATATCAATTCTATCCAATAAAGTTATTACTCAGTTGCAGTTTGGAAGAATAAAACCAGTTCATGGAATTCGGTAGCAAGCTAAGAAGGCACACTGGACTTGGTTGTAAAAAAATCTAAAAGCAAAAGGGTTATTATATAATCTGTTAATTTCTGTTCAACTGTTATTTTCTGAACCAACTAAATACTTTTCTTATACGAGAATAAAGTATATCCACACCACCCCTCAAAAACTTTACTTTCCACTTTTTTCGATGACCAACATCATTCATCGTGATCTACAAATCGTGGATGATTAACACATCAAAAAAATTTGAATCCAATGCTATTTAACCCTCGTTCAGATTGTTACAAATTCAACTGTTTCAAAACAATAAAATGTATTGTAATGAGCCAAGCTAATGTCAAGTCCCACTAAGGGTTCACTCATATTGGGGATTTTTTGAGGTTTTTAGAATATGTACATCAACCCAAACAAAACAAAAATTGGAAAATACAAATATGGAAAATGAAGTTTTTGAGGACCGGTGTAGGAAATTTCCTACACCGGCTGCTCACCTACCTTAACGCCTGGCCCTGCCGGGGGTGGCGGAACCCATATGACGACTAGGGCTTCCTTGCTCCTGGGCTCTTCTTCCGCTCCATCGGATCCTTTCTACGCGTCAGATGACTGGACTTCTTCGAACTCTTCTTTTTTCTTCTTTTTTGCCAAAGTTGCCGATGTTTGCCCTAGATCTGAATTTTTTGCCAAAGTTGTCGCCTTTAGATCTGTGAATTGTTGCATCATGATTTGCATGAAGGTTTCAAATTTTTCATCCATTCGCGTCTCAAGCCCTTTAATCGACGCCTTGACCTAAGATCTGAGATCCTCTATAGACTTCTTCAAATCTTTAATTTTGCCATCGAATCTTTACTCCAAATCTTCTATCTTTTTGGTGGTAACCGCCTCCATGGAAGCCAAGATCGTCGCTCTGATACCAATTGATACAATCCACTAGGGTTTTGATTATAAAAGTGGATTTTTATTGGACATGTGGGCTTTTAGGAGAAAGGTGGGATTTTTAAGGTTTTAAAGAGAAGATATGAGATAAAAGAAGGATTTCTATTAGAAATAAACTGAAAATAAAGGATACAAAGATAAGGATTGAGACCTTTCGAGTGGATCTCGCTCTCCCAAGCCGCCGATTCGAGAGGGGGCGGTGCTCTCCAACGAAAAGATGCATAGTCTCACCTCGAGGGTTTTCTTCTTCACAATAATCAAGATGTCCCCTCTCCAAGCCGGTCCTAGCTTTAAATAAAGAAAAATTGCAGAAAATTGCAAATTTACGAAAAATCCCCTAATAAATGAAAATTACAAAAAGACCTAAAATCTGAAAATTCCGAAAAACGCCACTGACGTCCCAAAACAACCCAGGGCAGTTCAGAAGGATGACTGACGTCGAGATGAGGGAGAAGAGGCAGAAGGGCTGTGTTTTAGATGCGATGAGCAGTTCACCCCAGGGCACCACTGTGAGGTGCGCAAACTGCAAGTGCTGATAGCCGAAAAAGACGAGGATGAAGATGTTGGAGTGAAAGACGACTCACACTCGGAGTAGGACATCCAGAAACTTCATGCACCACCTTGAGGACAAGGTGGATTTTTTGGGGCGGAGTAATGATACATCCGGCCCACTTGTGGCCTAGTTTATTGGGTGTTTATTGGTTTTTGTGTTATTTTATTATAGTAGGGATATTTGGGTAATTAGACATTTAATTAGAAGCTTATAAATAGGGGAGAGCCGGCCGGCCCTAATTATGCTTGATTTTGATATTGTGAGGAAGAGTGTTCTTCGTGTTCTTCGGGGAAGGTGCGGACATCCCTTATCAATTGACGTCTTGGGATAGAAGGTCACCTCTAATTTGTAGCCTATTTATCTATCAAAAATTCAGTTTTTATTCCAATAAATTTCAGTTTCATCGAGTTCACAACGAATATTTTCCAAAAGTATCAATTCAGTTGACAAAGCAATTCAAGATTTTGATTAACCCAAAACACAATCATTGACAAATCTTGATTGTTTATATTTTAGATCATCGGCTTGCTTAAAAATATAAATTAGATACATGATCTAGATACAATGATCTTTACCTAAAAGAATGTCACTATATCAAGCTTTCACTAAATCAATACTACTTGTACTAGCTGACTGCAAAGAAGATTTTTTGCTCACTCAAAAGTTTAAAGTAACAAGAAATGAAACAGACTGGAACTTAAAACAAAGGAATTTTTTGCACCCTGTAGGCAATTCATGTTGCTGATCCCATCATTAATAATTAACTCTAACAACCCTCACTTCAAGTCTAGCACAGTGATGTAGATGACAGCAACCTGAAGTAGAATTTGAGAAGCTCTTCAAAAGCCTACTACTTCGTGTTGGCAGGATTGGGTTTTCAATTTTCCATGTAATGTCTAGGCAATCATTTGGAACAGTCGCCACACTCGAGAAACTATTCAAACATACTACTTCACATCAATAGCAGTCGGTGTTCAATTTTCCACATGGTGCATAGGCAATCATTTGAAACACTACGCAAATTTGATAAAGATAATGGACTTAATGGGATTTAAATCAGCATCTGGAACCCATTAACACAAAAACAAGCATTTCAGCCACTTTGATCAAGTACGTGAGGATTCTGTACCGACTTAAAACTGTATATGCATTTGACAGTTTCTATTATACATATGGTTCCATTTCAAAGGTAAATCTGATCATCAAGGGCTTTATTTACTAAACCCAATGGCTGTTTCTAGAGAGGAAACTTAGAACGCATGACACATGATCTCCTCTAGTACTCAGAACAAAGTTTTACAATTACTACATGGAATCATGGACTATTTGCTAATTTCTTGGGGTGAAAATGTTCTTTGATAGTTTATTATAGCTGAACTGACCTGATCGCTTATTGTTCCAATGAGAAGCTGCTTAGAAGTTATACCCTTGGCAGTTGATGTCACTGCCATTGTTTTCACAGAGTGCGTAAAAAAGTATGACTGAGATTTCACCATAACCTCTGGCCGTGAATATGAAGAGACTGGTGAAGTCAGGTTATGTTTACCCAGTACAAGCTTCAAGACATCTTTATTATCCTGTAAAACGAAATTTCCAATTTACAGCCTTACAGTGATCTAGATAATTACAGGTATAAATATCAAGGGCACGCAATGAAATCAGATAAATAAGAAGACTTACTGCCCGAGATTGATCATATATTTCAATGACAGACATCTCGTATCTATGTGCTCTGAGATTGAAATAGTGATAGACAACCCAGTTCTCACTAATGACCTTCACAGTGTAAGCAAGAGGGAATCAGCAGCAGATTTTCTATTTGTTCCTTCAAGGTGCACAACAGTGTGAAGATGAAGATAACTGGAAAACAAATGACAAATGATATGATGTCACCACTTACAGCATGGATAGGTCCTTGTGCACCTTGGTGAGTGACACGATGAAGTAATCGACCAGTAACAACATCTATTAGATACGCAACTATCCACGCTTCATCTGGTGTCACTGATCCAATCCCTCCAGCATCTTTAGGAGCAACTGTGGCTACAAAAAGTAAATTTTTCGATACATATTTATACATCACATCCTGATCTGCTATAACCTTAGCTTGGGTATGAACAACCTACAACACAGATAACATGCCATCAAACCTTCGATGCCCACATGAGAAAAACTAAATAACAAATTATTCCTATATCAAAAAATTATCAATTAAATATGAAAGACAACAGCGAAACAAAATAAAAATGTCAAATGTGCTGCCAGTCCCTGGTCTCAATTAATGAAAGGAATACATTGACATGATCCAAACAAACTATACAAAGTGGGCATTGAATTTCTTGCATGCAAAAAACATGCCAAGGGTAGAACTACAAAAATTACAAAGGAAAAAAATGCATTAAGCTAAGGTAAATCAAAAATAATATTCAGACTCTATTAAAATGTCAAATCAATATGATGGAACTTTAATGACGTCTATTTGAGATGAGTTGATCCATAAAAGTTGCACTTAGAATCTTAGCATAACAAAATACTGCCGAAACAGAAATTTCATGGAATACCTTAAGTACACCCCATACAGAACATCATCCTCACGAACCAAGAAGGAAATGAACCAAATGAATGACATAAGAGGCTTCAAACTATATATTCATCTATTAAATATATATCAAAATCGGATATATAACCATCTGTTAAATATATAACAAAATAAGAATGGAGATACCTCATTTATTTTCCGTGTAGTGATTGTCGTGATTTTCTCAGATTCAATAGGTAGAACAATAGACCACAATTCTTTGGTACAAAAACAGTAGTCATCAGATAAATCAAGGTCACATTTACTCTTATATGTATGCCCTCTAATAACGCCTCGCACGGTATCAGCCGAAAACCAATACGCATTTGACATCTCACGAAGAAAAATGTTGAGAGATTCTTGAGTTCTGGGGTATAGATGTGCATGAAAGTCAGCATCTACAATAACATGAAGCCTCTGTTCTCTTGAGTCAGTAAAGGGCAATGGTATAACATGAACGACGGAATGGGCAAGTCTTTCAGAGCTGTGTTCCTTCCCAGTGTACGAATCAATAACAGAGAAAACACCTGGTGCTTCAGAACTAAGTCCACATAGCCCAACTACAAGAACAGATGGATCCTCATCCATTGCATGGTGATGAGGAACCTGCCACTGGTAGAGATTCAATGCAGATGGATACGGACATATTTCTGATCTACGAAGAGAGGGAATTAACAGTGACCACACAACTCGTCCATCTCCAGTATGCAGTGCCAAAATTTTTCCAGCCTTGGTTAGCACTATAATCAGCTTTCGGAATCCATTATGATCCCTCGTCATCTTATTTTTCTCAGAATTCTTCAATCTCATCCCTTGTATGGCAGCCAGGTCATCAGGAGTTGCAAGCATGAGAGTGCCTTTGACTTTCAGCAGGTGTCCCTTCCATGGTATAACACAATAACGACAGTCAAAAAATACTCAGAAGTATAGAAATGTATAAATTAATTAAAAAGTAATATAATTGGACATAAATAGATGATGATAAAGACTTCCATCCCATCTCGATGATCATGTGGTCTTCCTAAGGGACCAAGCCATTTTACAAAGGACAATTTTTGCAAATAGGCCAAATTATTAAAATAATTAGGAAAATCGACCTAATTTTTTTTTAATTAGCAAAACCGACCTCTTTTGGTTTTGGGAGCCAAAAGAGGTCGGGCTGGGGCTGGGGCACGTGTGTGGCCTCGGCCGCACCTTCAGAGTGCGGCCGAGAGCCGCACCTTCATAGTGCGGCCATGGGCCGCATCTTCAAAGTGCGGCCCTTGGCCGCACCTGACAGCTGCGGCCAAGGCCACACAATTACAGAGCCGAATTTCAGCTGCTGCTGCTGCTTGCTCCTCTATGTTTGCAAATACAAATAGCTGCTGCTGCTCTTCTCCATTTCAGCAGCTGCTTCTCATACTCTTCCGATAATTCAACCCTAATTCACTCCAGCATATGCATATAAAAATCAAAACGTGTCCCAAATTATTCTCACACAAATACTTCTCACAGCCATAGCGTATCACAAATAGTATATCACAACACATCACTTGGATATCCAAACGGTCATATAAATCAAAACACACATCACATAGATTTAAGCTCAAGTAACACATAAATCAAACAACAATGAATTCATCAGCCATAGTAGTTTAAATTTCAAAATACATATCATTTCGAATTCAATAAACTTACAAAAAACATGGCCCTAACACATCAATCATGGCCCTAACACAACAGTATCAGTAGAGTAACATCCATCATTACATCATGTGCGGGATCTGCCACGGCCTTGAGATGAAGACGCGCCGCGGCCTTGAGATGAAGACGCGCCGCGGCCTTGTGATGAAGACGCGCCGAGGCCTTGTGATGAAGACGCGCCGGGGCCTTGTGATGAAGACGGGCCACGGCCTTGTGATGAAGACGCGCCGAGGCCTTGTGATGAAGACGCGCCGCGGCCTTGTGATGAAGACCCGCCCCGAACTTGAGATGAATACCTACAAGATAAGCATAAATTAGAACAACATATGTATATACACAAGAAATATATGAATTGAAGAATCAACATACGCGTGTGTTGGAGGATTTCGGCAGCGTGATTTGTAGTGCCCGAGTTGATGGCAATTGCCACATCTATTCTGTCGGCTTCCTTCGCGCGGAATATCCATTGCCCCCCGAATACGTGTAGATGTAGGCCGACCTGGAGGTCTTCTTTTGTCGGGTGGAAGTAATTTGGGACCATCCCAAGCCTTCCAATACCGTGCATCGGGTATGGGGTGAAATAAAGGTTCATATGCAAGGCGATATCTGCTAACCTTATACCATGGCGAACAGAATGGCATATATGCTATATTGGCACCATATTCTTGTCTGGAAGTTGCGGCGATAACATGGGCACATGGGATGTGTTGAAGCGAAGGAATATTGCAACTACATCTGCATTTCTCGTCATGCAACTTAACAGTATAACAGAGACCATCATTGTCAGTCACCTGCCACTCACAATCACTAAACCTTGTGAGCATAAACGTTCGGGCTGCTTCCCTCCGTGCCGCAATAATGTCCATTGTTGTGGGCACAAAATCTGTCGTCCACCCTTGCCCACTTAGTCTTCGACTGAAGAAATATCTATTTAACCTGTAAAATGTTCTTGCAATCAACGCTTGTATCGGTAGAGCCCTAGCACCTTTGAGCACCCCATTAAAGCTCTCAGAACAATTTGTTGTCATGATGCAATAACGTTTTCCACGATCGGCATGCATCGCCCACATGCTTTCTTCTCCATGTAAATCTGCAGATATCCACGCATCTGCTTCAATGGACTCGTCTTTAATTTTGGCACGATAGGCATTGTATGTCAGCAAGTCTGATGCAATGCCAGCCATCCAGAAGTTTCCCTCCAAGGAACGTGTTCGGAATCCTTTCGCCTTGTAATTTGCAATAATATGCCGCAGACAATACCTATGGTGATAATGTGCTGGCCATCCATCTTCTAATGCTCGAGGAATTCCTTTCATTCTATCTGAAATGAAGGTTATCGTTCGTCCATGCGCACTTGGTATGTATTCATATATACATGCGAAAAACCACTTCCAGTTTTCTTGGTTCTCCGCTGACACAACCGCAAATGCCAAGGGAAACAGCCCACCATTACCATCCACACCGGTGGCCACAAGTAAACACCCACCATATTTCCCATACAAATGGGTACCATCAATACTTAGAATCGGCCGACAATGTTTGAAACCCTTGATTGAAGGGCCAAATGCCCAGAAGACCCCCGAAAATTGTGCTACTCCTTCACTTATAGTGTCATAAGTGATCTTGTATACGGTGCCTGGATTAGTCTCTGAAATGGCCTCTAAATACCGAGGTAGCCGATTATATGACTCCTCCCAATCTCCAAAAATCCTTTCTAATGCCTTCGATCTTGCCATCCATGCTTTGTAATATGAAATTCGGATCCGTAACAGGGCGGTTATGGCCTCTTGGATTTCTGCCGGTGTCAAATCTAACTTTGTCTTCACCATTGGCATAATCATATTACAAATGAAAGATGCTGTGGCTTTTTGATGATCTGTATTAAGGGTTGGATTATTGCAAGTATGTTCCTCCACAACCCTTGAGAGCTTGAACTTCCCAATGCTACTCTTCCGCACTGCTGCATGGATACGCCACGGACAATTCCTACTAGCCTCATCTTGCGTTGCCGGATTGACCGCAGCATTTAGGGCGCATATCACGTTATAACTTGTCTTGTTTGTCTTGATTGGCCTAAATGAAACATTATGCTTAATGCTCCACTCCGTTATTGCTTTAATCAAGGCGGCCTTTGTATCATAAATATCGCCGACATTGAACACCCCCCTATCGTTTTGAGGTCTAGGCGCTTCCACTCTCCTTTCAAGTGTATTACTCATAACTGTTGCATTTAGCCATTCCTCCTCTTCAACTTCATCTGGCAAAGCCTCCTCATCTTCCACAATTGTGTTAACGGCGACCGATTGTTGTATCCATGCTATATCATCTTCGTTTGGATCATCCGCATAAAGCATGCTATCCTCTCCGGCCCCGACATGCTCCTCGTCATCGCTCTCTTCTATTTCTTCATCAACAGGTATGTATGGATCTTCAGGCATCGACTCCGGTACAAAAGGGCCTTCCATGTAAGTTGAGTGTTGAAGTTCAATTCCCACTGCTTCCTCATTCAACCTGTTACTGACATATGAACGGTTTAAAATTTTAGTTGCTACGACGAATACAAAAAAATTTAGTTACAATTCGCAAAACTTGATTGAAATATAGACTTACGTGTTCATGTTAGCTTCATCTTGCGGATATTGCGAACACCTTACTCGTGTCGTATTTTCTTGGGCGGTGTTTATTGCATCAAGACCCACATATATTTCAACTCCACGATTATCTTGCGATAAATCAAACAGATTCTCCATATCATCGTCGTCTGATATTTTAACTGCGGTAGTCTTTCCTCCCATTACTGGCCAGTTGCACACCAGATTCAACATATATTCTTCCCGACAGATCTTCGTAATATTGTATATCCGATCTACTAGGTCGTTATAGGTCGACCCACTTATAAGCTTCATCGATTTAGCTTTCCCTCCGACATACCGTGGTTCGTGATTTTCATTAATATATAATTCACCAGTAAAATAGCATATGACAAAAATTGAATCACTTGCCATTTTCAACAACCTGCACACACACCATTATAAATCCCTAACTCCCTAAAGTATAACATAAAGATGAACAAAAGACGCTTAATACCTATTAGGCGAGTTGAATCGTCACGGATAAGTTCTCGTATGGCAAAGAGTTTCGGAGGGCAGTTGAGTTGGATCGGACCAAATCCCGCCGTCGCAAAAAACACAGTCGCACAAAAACAAACACAGCAAACAGAAGCCGCGGCCGAGGCAGGGTGTCGACTACTGGACGCAGTAGTCAGGTGCGGCCCAAGGCCGCACTTTGAAGATGCGGCCCAAGGCCGCACTTTGAAGATGCGGCCAAGGCCGCATCTTCAAAGTGCGGCCTTGGGCCGCACCTGACAACTGCGGCTCTGGCTGCTATATATTTCCAGCAGCCAGAATGTGATCTTCAGGCATGGAGTGTGATACGTATCACACTCCCGCCAACTTCAAAACGTGGCTGCCCTGATATTGTGATACGTATCACACTCCCACCAACTGTTGCTGTGATGGCGCTTACTTGACGTGGATAATGTGGTCACGCTAAATGGAGAAAGATTGTTGACGGAATGATGAAGGTATTATGTCACTGGGTTGGGCTCCGCTCCAGTGGAGAATTTTCTCTTCATGATCTCATCTACGGGTCTTTTCGCCGCTTCGTTGGCCGCTTGAGCCGCTGTCTTCCTCCTGTAATCTGTGGAGAAATCCCGCCGCTCAAACTGCCACCGAAGCAGCAAAAGGGTGCGTAGATGAGTTCGGGAGGAGAAAATTCTCCTCTGGAGCGCAGCCCAACTCAGTGACATAATACCTCCATCAAGCCCGAAAACAACCTTCCTCGTATGTATCTGTGATGTATAAATATTGGGTGTATGAATAAATTCGTTGAATAAATAAGGGTGTTTGGAAACACTACATATCAAATTCATACATAACAAATGTCTGAAACACTACATATCAAATTCATTTGAGAAACACTACATATCAAATGTCTGAAATCCAGCAAATATACATAACACATTTTAAAGATAAATAAGCGTGTACGATGTAGCACATCATCGATATGGGTCCTCATCGTATGCAGCAACCCCTGATCCTGTGTTTGCAATACTTGCCCTGCCATATCGTACAATGAAACATATCCGGCAACCTGTAAAACAAATTAAGTACTAAGCATATTGGTTATAAAAAATACTATAAAAAATTAAACTTGAACATCTTACATGTTGGCGCTCGATGGGTCCTCGGGGCATTTGTGTGAACGGGGGTTGCTGCCTCAGAAAAATCCACCTCCTGGTAATCCCCCAATACCACTCCATATAGGCAGCAACCGATACCACATCCCCCTCATTCACAATGTGATCTACTCTACCCATCCAATGTGCAAGAGGATCCCTGATTACAGTCACCTCTGCTGGCTGCGCTGGTCTTGGCTTCCCCGCCAAGACTGGGAGGGCAGATGGGATGTGTTGCCGTAAACCAAATTGCCGCATGACACGGTCGGGTGCATGCATAACCCATGCTTCCCAACAGAATATGGGTACCCTCGCTCGCCATAACTCGGGATGTTCACGACATAACGCCGGCAGCTGCTCGAATCGCTCTACATAAGGCTCCCAGGTAACCTATGAGACATGAAGTACACAAATATATCAGTGTACTATATTATATATCAATTGATCACCTACGTTATAAAATTTACATATACACACCTGCGTACTCTCTAATGTGTCAAATTGGTCTCTGTATGTATCAAGGTTTCCATGAGCAGTTTCCATGAATGATTTTCCTGTATTCCACCTGAACCCATAGGGAACGGTGTCAGCAAATACATCCTGCAGGAGCCTTGGTCTTCCTACATACATTCTCTCCCAGCTCCAAACCTGTAATATGAATTTTTCCTCAGAATGTGAAATATATAGATATATATATAGATATATCACTATTATAGCTAACAAAAAAATTATACCTGTAATAATAATCCGCATGCATATAAAGCCTTTGTCTGCTTTAATGCCACCTTGCTGAGCTCAGCATACAAGTGCGCAAGCACCGCACTTCCCCATGAATATCCACCGGACTCCTCAAAATCATCTAACTTTGTCAACCAGCGGAGATTTATAGATCCTTTGCTTGGATCCGGAACCAGTAAGGTTCCAATCATATGAAGCAGATATGCCCGTGCATACCGCTGAATGTCCTCATCATCTGCATCCTCAGGCAAATCAGAAAATGTATCACGCAACCAACTAAGTTTTACCTTGGCTGCTTTTCTTTGCGGGGTATCCTGTCCAAGTAGTCTCTCCATCAATGCACCCCAGCTGCCATCTCGCATTTCACATTGATATATTGGTTCTCCATCAATCGGTAGGCCTGTGATGACTGCCACGTCCTGTAACGTGATTGTCATCTCTCCCAGACGCATGTGAAATGTATTTGTCTCTGGCCTCCATCTTTCAACCAAAGCAGTCAGCAATGCGTGGTCTAACCGTACCCAACGCAAGCGCGCACATAGGTGTAATCTGGACGCTTCAATATATGGTCGCGCACGCTGATCTAATCTCCACTTTGTATGTTTCTGTCCATGATCGACAATTGCTATCGATGCCTGCAAACATATAATTCACACCTTAATTTTTTCCTTTCAATAATAATTACGTACTTTGCATATTAATTCTTTCTATTTACCTGCCCTTGCACTACATCAGCAGAACGATGACGTGCTTGATCATACAAGACCGCATTAGTAATAGGTCCTGCCTCCTCCATTTTATAAAAAACCTATAAAATTTCCCCAAATATAGATTTATCTCAAAAACCCTAAAATTCAATCTATATTGAACAAAAATCACAAAAAACATTCAATAACATAACATAGAGAGTAGAATTAACCTGAAACAAATTAGAATAACCACCCAAAAAAATCAATCGCCGTACTTTGAAGGAGCGGCCGCGAGTTGAAGGAGTCGACTTCTGCTGCAGCCCGCAAGGTCGCGGGCTGCTGTGAGGTCTTGTGGCCATGGGCCGCAGCTGTCAGGTGCGGCCAAGAGCCGCACTCTGAAGATGCGGCCCATGGCCGCACTCTGAAGGTGCGGCTCTCGGCCGCACTCTGAAGGTGCGGCCGAGGCCACACACGTGCCCCAGCCCCAGCCCGACCTCTTTTGGCTCCCAAAACCAAAAGAGGTCGGTTTTGCTAATTAAAAAAATTAGGTCGATTTTCTTAATTAATTTATTAATTTGGCCTATTTGCAAAAATTGTCCTTTTACAAAACAGGAAACAATGAAATGCTTGTAGATAAGGTGCCATGAAAGCCATGTTCCTGAAGAATGACTACCCAGAAACTAAAATAAGTAGAAAGTGCATGTAGATCAAATATGTTGAAAGAACATAGAGAGAATAAGATAAGAAAATTAATTGAAATGATAACTATCTTATTCCCATGTAAAGTGTTAGGTAAATCATTCATTGTTCCGGTGCATACTATGATGAAAGCACATTTCAAGTACATCTGATAAAAGATATGTTTCAAGAAAGAAATACTACTTAAGTTAAAAAAAAGTTTCTTGCAAAATTATTTACTCCCATATTTGCAAGAACAGACGTCAACTGAGTACACTTTTGTATCATTTGATCACCAAAAAATCATTATCATTGTTGCATCATGATTGGTGTGTCATGGGGAACTTAAAAAGTATGTTTATGCATCCAAGCTAGCTGTATCACATGTCTGAAAACCAGTCAAAACATGGAAGCTGAAATACAAAGTATGACAACTAGTCAATCAGTCCGGTGGAGGATAAAGTGCATTAAGTAGTTGAAGCGCAACATTCACTATTTTTAGTTTCAAGAGTGTTGAGGAATGTAAGTGGACAAGTTGGTCTGCAGTACTTTGTATAACCATATTAGAGTTCGGCATCCATTTTCTAGAACCATGCTCTTATGTGTTAGGAATTACAAATGATGTACCTGGAGCCATTCAAAGAGGCTGTGCACCACCTTTGCCACCGACACACCATCCTTCTCAACAGGTAGTTCAGAAGTGGTTGAATCTATAACAGATGCAAGTCCATCTTCTCTGCTCCAAACAATTTCACCTTGTTGCACCAGTAGGAGTGAATGGTCTTCCATGACAAACAAGGCCCTAAATCCATGTGATTTGTCAGTTCGAAGATAATTATTTATAAAAACTTTCTGAATGTGCCCTCGTTGATGGTCTACTGCCACAGTCTCTCTAAGAATCTCATTTGTTAAGTCATTATTAAGCTTAACTCTGATATGGATTTTTGATTCTGCATGTTGTGCTATAGCAAAATCTTGTTGTCCTGAGAGTGAGACAGCATCGCTAACAGAAGCCGGATGGTCAAATTTATCAATCAACTTCAGCTCACCCAAGCCACTAACTTTTACCAATAATATACACAAATCAGTTTTCAAAGCAAACATTCCACTAAATTTTGAAATCATTAGTTCAGCCTTCCCAGAGAAACCTTGAACTAGATCTGAGATTTGTGTTTCATGAAAATTTACGGCTCCACCATGGAATCCAATCGACACTATATTTGACCTACTAGCATCCAGGGCCACCAGCATGTCATTTGAGACAAATGATGTTTCACCACTGAAACCACTCGAAAAGGATGCAAAGTCATGCTTTAACAACTCCCCACTTTTAGAACTGATATGGTATGTAACAAATTGTGAGGAACCAATGAATCCAACAACATGTATGATCTCGCTGTCATCAAGCTGAAAAACTTGTTGAACCTCCAAGCTGCAAGCATAGTTGGAAAAAATGTGTAGACCATAAAGTTGATCTCCAGCAGGGGCCTGGAAAGAAAAGACAAAAAAGAGACTGTGGGAAGCTTAATGTATTACCTTTCAGAGGAAAATTCTTTCTTCCAAACAATTTCACCATCTATACTCGATATAGCATGAAGCCATCCTCCTCCAAAAACAAGGATCGGCTTTTCTTTCTCATTTCCACTGATTGCCTGTAGGTTACATACTTCATATCATATTACTTAAAACAAACTGCGAACAATGATATAAGGATAAGAATAGTATATAGTGAGAGAACAGAGTGCTAAATAAACCCATGGATAATTGGGTTAAAAACCCATTCATTACCGGCACATATAACAAAGACTTTGAAGGTGTTGAAACTTGGAGAACAGACTCCCAGATCAACAGACCATCAGGGAGGTTCCATGCCCTCAGCATTCTTCCTTCTGATGAGAGTGAAACAACATCTGAACAAAAGAAGGTGAGTATACAGAATCTAAACCCAAAAGACTCACAAACCAGCTGGGATTATCCCCGGATTTGAATTCAAAATCATAAAAATATATAGTTCGACCTTGCAATAGTAACTGCATGGAAAACCTTAGTTATTTAAAACAAGAAAGTATCAGGGTTTAAAGTCATGACATTTGTATTTGTCATCTCGTTGGGTAGAAAGAACATGGCAAATTATGGCTGCTACTGCTAGAGAGTCTGAACGCAAGCTATATAGTGTAACCAAATTTAGAACCATTAGATCATCAAATCATCCATTATCAAGTCTGTTCCCAAATGAGCGCAGAAAACTGACATGATTTACTTTCTTTCTTATACCAGCCCCAATCAATAAATATTAGCTTGAAGAATTAGTGTATATTAACAGAAATTAAAACATTCACATGAAATTCAGGAGTTTTGTATTGGTATAGGATGCAACCATGCATGCCTAGCTGGTCCAAGGCATTTCAGATTGCCCCAGACAAGGACTTAAGCACATGACCATAGAAACATATACATATATGCCTACAGATGCGAAACCAGTGGGTACATCAACCGCTACACCTTCCAACAGATTTGTGCAGTCATGACAACTTAACAAACAAAATAGTTTAGAAAAAATGAGAGGAAGAAACGATAAAGTTGAAAATAATAACACATGTTGCAATAATAAACAATTAACCGTTTTGATTATATTACATTTGCATGAGCCATTCATCACTCAAGACTGTTAAAAGTTGGAAACACACATCTCTGTCCTGACGCCTCCATAGGAAAAAATCACAAAAAGGGACACTTCAAAACCCCACACAGGATAAACAATAGGAAAGAAAAGTTAAAAGGAGAAAGGAGTATAAGAAACACATTGACACACATACCCATCCATAATACTTCTGTATTTAATACGTTAAAGGGTTAAAGCTTGGGTTCATAGTAACCTCTGTTAAAGGTCATGTTCCCTTGAGGATGTTATCGCACAAAATGCAGCTGTCATGCGTTGCTTCCAAACAAATGGAAGTAATATGGAAATGTAATCCATTAAGTCGTATGCTATCTAAATGGAAAAATATGACAGGCAGACGATGGTTCTACATGCAACAGGATTGTCTGTGGAATATGAAAACTTGAGATGTAGCATGAAAAAATGCTAACAAATGTAGTTAGTGACATCCATATTCTTTTGACACTTATTCTTACTTTTCCTTCTCAGAAAATCTGATATGACCTGAGAATATTAATTGCACTGAGTCTACTGGCATGCTCTTCATATATATATTCGCATCGTAATACAATTCAATCAAGATTGTAGAAATCTACAGCGCAACGAAGCAGCAAGGAACCTCCCAAGATTTTGAGTCTAGGAATGGCTTAAGTAGATAAAGGGCTAAGTCAGTTTTATAAAAAAAAAACTAACTGCAGACATTATAAAAAGTGCGAGAAATCAGTAAAAAATAAAAATACAAACTCGACACAAGGATGTCCTTTTTAATGATTTACGCTAGTGATTCATAGGTTGATATACAATAATTTATTTCAAGATAACAAATATGTACAATATATGATTCAATCATGCAATATCAACATGTTAAGTAAAGTAAAATAAATGAAGGATAATATAAAATAAAATCTGATATTAAAGAACTTCATAACGAATGAAGTAAATAAGAAAATTACTGCTAGATCCTTATAGCAAGAATAAACATCAATATAAAAAGATGCTTCATATGATTTGAAAATCTTCGAAGTCATGAAGTAGGAGTCAACGCATCCAAAATGCAGAAAAGCAAAACCCAGGGCTATATGTGGTGCTTTACATGCTACTAATGAATGAATTCAGTGTATTCCCAATTGGTGCATGACATCTACTAGTCATGCCATCAGTTTCTAGATATAAAACTTACAGTGGGTCCAAACAATTTGATATTTGTTAAACAAAAGCTACCGAATAGTTCATTATGCAGCACGGCCACATGGCTCTTATATATTATTAGTGTTCTGTAAAGATTTGCCCATTAACCACCATTACATATTTTCATTTCTACCCTAGAAAGGCTACAATTGTTTCTCACGTCAGGCCTGAGAAGTATCTCACATGTATCTCTAATAATTAAAAAAACCAGTAGATATCATTATTATATCTAAATGTATGATTGTGACATATTAGTTTCCTAAAATTTTAGAATTATGACGGGGAAGTTTCCTAGCAGTGCTAATTTTTGGTATTTGGGACCATTCACCATGCTGTTGATACTATGAATATTGTTGCAGGAATTGCAGAGGCATTGTTAAGGTCAATAAAGTGTTTCTGCATTTTATGCAATCATTGAATTCCCATGACACTAAAGGAAAAATGAAAGACAGTTACAAAACCAACATGTTTTACAGGTCAAAATGTTGGGAAAATAAGAAACAAAATTTCCAGAAAATGACTGGTGCTGAGAAGAGAACATTTAGATGGATGAGTCGTAATATGTTTTAAGATAGGATAACATCCTTGAGAAATAGAAGGCAGATTAACTTGACAATAAAACAAAGAAGAGAGCCGGGATGATTTGGAAATGTGAAACCAAGGGAAACATATAAGTGCAATACGGGCGGTGAAGAAATCTAGTTAATAGAGTAGCAAGGACTAGTGATAGACTTAAAATAACTTGCATTGCATAATCAAGTTTTATTGTTTTTGACCAGTGAAGTACTTCCATTGTCATATTCAGATAATGTCCCTACACTTTGATAGAAGTTCACAAAAGCATAAAAGTTGCTTCCATTGAAAGTTTATCAATATATACAAAGTTTCATGTTCACTTCTTGAAATTGTTTAAGAATTCTTTCACATTATCGTTGTTTTCTGAGACCGCTCTTATCCTGTTTCCATGCACCAACCATGGCTATAACATAGACAACGATCAGTTGCAACATCAAATTAATAAAGGAGAAATTAATTAGGACATAAGAGATTACATTTCCCAACAGCAATATCAATCTGATCCACATCGTCATTCTTTCCCAGAACATGTCTCCAAACTGCATCAACCAAAAAAGGAAATCTTAGCATCAGAATTATGAATTGAAATCAACTTGCAATTTTTGCATTAGCAAATTGTGATGTTCAAATTGCAGCAAGCTTCTCAAGAGAGTACAAGGTTATTTCAAAATAGAAATACCAAAAAAAGTATTATCTAAAAGAATAAAGAGGCAGTGAACATGCAAGGATCATAAACTGTCTGTCAGGGAAAGGTGAACATACATATGTCACCCCTACGGAGATCAAGAGAGGCAATTATATTTTCTTCAGTACACACGACTACACGCTTTCTTCCTGCCTTCTGAGTGTGAAAAACAGCTTGCTTCACTTTTCCAATGTACTTTTGATGCCTGCGATGGAAAACCAACAACTCAATTTCAAATCATTCAATGAGATATCGCACCCAAGATACAACAGGTATTCTTTAAAAAGTATTCTTTAAAAAGTATACAGCTGTGTCAAACATTAGGGCACCTTGTAGTATACATGTTTGCATGCATTTTAAATCATTCCTAATCTTTCCATGTGTCTCATATAAAAGTTTCTGCATTTTTTAGATTTCTCTTTTCCTTAATTTAATCTACCGTCTTTCTCTATCACCTCTAATCACCCCAATCTTATTTTTCTAATAAAGAAGCAATTAATGTTATCAATATTCAAAGTAAAACACAAACTATCTAATTTCTGCTTAAAAATTCATTAATCTTATCTATATTTTATTCTATTTTAATTTGATTTTAACAAACAAATATTTAGCTAAAAATTGTTCACCCCTTCCACTCTCTACACATTTTTTAATAAACTTCTAATAATCTTTCATTTAGATAAGATACACAGGCCAAAAGAGTGAATAATGAATATGCGCTGATATTGCAAGAAATTTTCCAACGCTGCAGCGCATATCCATTACTTTTCAATGTTTTTTTTACTATGAGAGTTTTCCGCAATGATCTATGCATGCTAAAAGCACCGTAATATCAAACATCTAGTAATCCCATGCTATTTTCTCATCCATTCAGATTGTTGCAAAATGTTATATTATCATGAAACTGTTGAATTTCTAGCAATCTAATCGACAAGGAAATAGCCTGCATTTCACTACATTTTTGGTATTTTGATGTTCAAGCATGTGTAGATCATCATGGGGAACACCAATCATCAAAAAAACATTGAGAAGTGGTGGATAATGGTATATGCACTGCAGTGCATATCCATTATCATAATTTCCCAAAAAAAGGATATATTTCATAATTTGATCGTTAACTTAAGATTTATTGTTAAAATCTATAGACAATTATCTAGTATCTCATGGTTTCAAGTTTCAGTAACTACTTGTATTCACTTCAAAGAGATAATAATTATGTACTCTATATTTGATGTTCATTTATAGCTATGCTCGCATAGAAATATGGTTAAATTCTAAAAATCATTTCTTCTCTATATGAGCATTGCATATGCAGGATAAACCAGTCTAGCTTAATATACTAGATTTATTGGGCATGCACAAAGCTCGTTCTTTAAGAGCGGCAAATGTCGAATCTTAGAAAATTGTTACATGGTGTTCTAGGTCATTGGATCTGTCTCAAATATGCTTTGGAAAAAAATGGTCTGAATTTTAGAAATAAAGTTAATAAAGGGTATTATGTTATAGAATCATGGTTCATATGCAGTGTTCTAAATATCGGATACCAGTCGCGTATCTTGCTTATAAAATTTGATATCGGATTGCGGATAACGGGTATATATCGGAGATATTGACTAAATATCGGAGTGTCATATCAGAGACTTAAAAATGATGACATATGCAAGCATAGATGTATCTAAGAAGAAATAAACTATACTAACTCAAATAAAAGTATGTTCTCGTTAAATATGAATATTGTGAATATTGACTAAATATCGGAGTGTCATATCAGAGGCTAAAAATGATGTCAAATAAAATCATAGATGTGTTTAAGAAAATATGAACTTCAGAAACACAATCGATTGTCGCGGTAAATTTTCGTCAGACGAAGCTCAGCTAGCGGCGTAAGGAGCGGAGCGTCGAGAGAAGAGAAGCGGCGTAATTAGAATTAGGGCAAAGCAGCGATTATCTCTCAAAAATCCCAATGCCTTTCGTTATACGTAAATGATTGGGTTGGATGACTCAGGTCGGATCTACTTTTAAGTGAACCAACCCGCTAACTCTATTTTTAAAAAACTGTGAATTGCAGCCGATATTTCAAAGGGATATATCGGCTGCAATATCGAACGCAACCCGATATTACGACGATATTTTCCCAAATATCGAAAACCGCAATATATAAGCATATATCGTATCGGCTTAGTGATAAGACCGATATTGCGACCGATCTATCGGATATCGGTCCGATATTAGAACAGTGTCCATATGGATAATTAGATCAAAGTCACCTGAATTGTGGATCACTTTAATACACGCAATGCAGAAACCAATGCAGAAACGAATTTAGAGGGGGGCTGGTTGGGCATGGCCGCCTGAAATTTCACGATCCTTTATGCAATATGGATGCTTTGCATATAAGCGCATATCTTAGAGTATAAAAGGCCATCAAAAATCAACACACTATATTTATGCTCTTTCTAAATTTGAGTATCCACCTTTCCTTCAACTCCCGCAAATTCCAAGGCAGTTTAATTTACCCTCATATGCTAGTTTTTAGTATTCACAACAAATTAAAAGCACATAAATTAAAAACACCCATTATCATTGTGGGTCTCATTCTTAAGAGAAACTAACTAATCTGTTGTTTAATTTATTTGATTTCTAATATCTATTGGATCATTGATGATCACTGCTCCAGCATAAATATGGAATCAAATTCCAATTGTTACTTGTAACTTGCAAAACAAATATCTAGACATATTAGCATTTGTTTCTCTAAAAGTTGTTTTCCACCTTTTCATGGCAAACCCCCAAAAGAGCTTCGTCGATCGCTACACAAAACTTTTGATTTCCTCTTATGTAGTTCACACAGTTATCGAGAACAAGAACTATATTTTCTTTCAATTTCAATTGTTAGTTGTTTAGCTAAAATAGTTTATTCCTAATAAATACCTATGTTTTTTCTCATTGACGAAGTGCTTATTTTCTTAATTTTCTATTCCAATTATAATTTGTTGACATAATATTGTCTCAGAAAACTACTCGTAACTAGTTAATTATCCAAATTTCAGTCTTAAAATATGTAAAAAAGAAATAGATTTATTGCATTTTAATAGTTATTTAAATGTATATTATATTTTTAGAATATTACAAATGAAAATATTACTTGGCATCTTGTAAATAAAAAAGAAAAAATAACAAATTGACTAGGTAAGATATCTACCTACAAATTTAGTTTGGATTGTAAATTTAATAGATTTAAATTAAGGAGATAAATAGAAGAAAATGTGGGTTGGTAAAACTTTAATTTAAAAAGTCTAACACAATGTTTTTCTTCTTTTTCATAATGCTCAAATACTCCCTGGATTATAAAGCTTTGAGGCAATAGAAAAAATTATTCATTTACAGATTATCTCATTAGTAACATTATTCACATTATATTTGTTAAAATTCAAAACATTATGATGTGATCATCACCTACAAGAGGAGGCGCGGACGTGTGGCGGCAGCAGGGGTAAATTAGTACATTCTCAACTTTGGGGGGATTTTTTTGTAAATCTACCATTTTCTGTATTTTTTCCTTTTATTAGCTACGGCCGGCCATAAGAGGCTTCTTTATGCTTGATTTGTGAGAAGAATATTGTACTAGGCATCCCCGAGCCCTAGTTTAGAGATTGAGGCTTTCATCTCGAAGAAAAAGCTAGGAGAGAGGCATCCTCTCCTAAAGAGGTCACTTATCTTATTATTTATATATTCTTCTCATAATAAAAATTCCTCTTTTTCCTTTTTTCCACTTTCAAAATCCTATTTTTATTCCCACAAAAACCCTTGATCGCATCACATTATTGACTCATTTTCTATTTCTACATATTTTTAGAATATTATACGAATGTGCTCGCTAGTTTATTAGTATCCCTCCTGCCTCAAGCAGTTGTCTCCATCCCTGGCACAATGAAAATCCAATATTACTGAACC
Organism: Scilla litardierei; assembly: GCA_030789695.1. Lineage (NCBI taxonomy): Eukaryota > Viridiplantae > Streptophyta > Magnoliopsida > Asparagales > Asparagaceae > Scilla > Scilla litardierei. The sequence continues at coordinate 196,844,047 of CM061134.1, forward strand.
AAAAAGTGTACATGGGGATTGGCTTCTTTAGATATTTGATAGGAATATTATGAAAGGGGAATGAATTTTACAAGATTGTTAAAGAGTTTTCATATTTCCAAATGCATACATAAGCATATGTATGATTCTATGAATGAATAATAATTCGAATATAAAACTTAGCAAAGGTACACTGCATCTTGATAATTGCCAGGTAATTGTAATTTTTAATATAATATATGTAACGGCCTGTATTTTTTAGACGTGTATAGAATCGCGCGTATCCGTATTTTACTTCTGTCTTTCGGATAATCTTTTCGTCCGTACTTTTGTTACGCGTCGACGCATACAAATATCTGAATTTCGTTTATCCCGTATCCTAATTAATTAACTACTTAATTTAACAAATCCGTTTAACTTAATTATCTCGCTAATCACAACTTCCTAATCACTTTCATTATTTACTAATTAATTTATTTATTTTTAATTAAATTACTAATTACCTTATTTTGATAATTACTTTAATTCAACTATTTTGACATTCACATTAATTTTACTAAATCACTTTGAACCTTTAACCTCGTATCCTACTCATCATTCACGTTTAAGGAGTGAACCCAATTGTAGCCAGATTCATTTCACTTGATTAAGTCAACACACCATTTAATTCAGTCCTAATCACTAACTTGCACATATTAAAATTGCCTCTGCTCTTTCTTTGAATAATGAGGAGAATTGTAACACTTGTTAGCCAGATGCATTCTCTTGTTTAACGTCAACAAACACCAATTAATTTCTTTAACAAGTGGGAACCGTCTCCCCTGCTAATATCCTTTGTCGGCAGCCTGAGAAAACGTGTGATTCATTTCCACGTTCATCTCCCTCAATCAATCTTCCAACAACCTAACAACATTAAAATTGTCTACTGCTATCTCTTCTTAAGGCAGAATCCTTCCTGCCAATACATCTTCCTTCCCTGCTAAATCCCCTTAAGAACTGGCTATGTTTCTCTTCCCCGCAACCTGAAACTCATCATCTCCAGTAAATCTCTTCTATAAAATCCCCCACCAAAATCAGGTTTCCCAAACAAAACCTCTTCCCAAAATCTGTTCATCAATTCTTCTCAACAAATCTTCCCCAAATCAAACCAACATTAACCTGCAAACCCAAATCAAACCCAGAAACACACTTTCTGATTCTTCCCAAATCAAGCCAAAACCCAAACTCATTCATCAAATCTGAAACAAACTGAAATTTAAATCAAAAAGAGGAAAACTTCAGATCTGAAGTTTTGAACTCTAATTCAAACATACAAGCCAAAGATTTGAAAACACACTTCCAGATTAAATCAAAACCCAAACCAATTTCGGATTTTCCCTCCTATCTCTTCTCCACGCACATCAGGCCGCAACCCCTCGTTGCGCTCGCCGCCCTCGCAGCGTCGGACCGCCGCCCCTTCAGCGTGCCGCCGCCGTGAGATCCGCCCAGGCCGCCGGAGGGAAGCCGCGCGAGCCTCCAGCTTGCCGGCGCCGCCCAGATCCGTCGGAAGCCGCCGCGAGTCGCCGTACGCTCCTCCTTCCCCCGTCATCGCGATGTGAGTAGCCCTCCTTTGAGCCTTGCGTTCCCTGGTTGCAAGATTTGAAATAAAAAATAAAATAAAATGAAGAAGAAGTAGAGACAGTAGAAGGAAGGAGAGGAGATAGAAATGAGATGGAGTATTAAAAAATATGTTAAGAGGACAGCCTTGATAAGAGTAGGAGAGAGAGACTTAAAGAGAAATGAGATAGGGATGGATTTAAAGTGAATGGCAGGATGAGTAAAGGGTGTCAGCCTACAGTAGCAATGAATAATGAAAGAGGGGTAGAGTAAGAGATATTATTACATATAGGTTGTTACCCCTAAGTTACTGTTAGTAAGTTATAACCATTTAACTTTGTACCCATGGTCAAACTTGTAGGTAACTTATTAATAATTTTAACCATGTCATTTTATCTAATAATGAGTAAGGTTAAATTATGGTTAGTATTAAAATCGATATTAGTTTGTTAATGATAAGTTCAGCATGTTAGTAAAATTTAAATAAAGTTGGGGGTTTTATATTAAGTTGTAACTTGTTAGCTTTTATCCCTTAGTCAAAACTAGTAGGTGAAATATTTAACACCATGTTGACCATGTGATTAGCCTAATATTAATTAGTTGTTAATATTAGTTAGCGTAATTTTAGATATTAATTTGTTTATACCATTTAAATTCAGCATGCTAGAATTGTTAGTGTAATGATAAAAATTTGAATAAAATAATGTGTACCCTATTGATATAACACAATATAGGCATCACCCTAACCAGAAGAACCCAATAAAATTAGACGAGCCCAATTTAGAGATTAACTCGATATTTTGAATTATCTCGCAATAAATCTGATTCGGTGATTTGTTTAACCAAAACAGAGAACCGGAATTACCAACACGTAGCACTCGTCGAGACGAACCCACGACAACCACCGGAAGCAGGCAAGTGATACTTGCCAGTAATTATTTAGGCCATGTTTGTAGGCCAATTTGTGTAGTTGCGTAAAAGAGACTAGGCGGTGAAATGATAGTCGCCTAGACGACCATATTGATCTAGTTTGACAACAAAACTGGATCCGACACTTTTTACCTGTTTTCATTCATGCTGCCATGTCACGTTTACTTTCAATTAAATGTACGCACTTTAACTGCTCATTACATGTCATGCATCAAATTGTTCTATCGTGATTGCGTAGCACACGCTACAATAATTGTAACTATTGAGGCTAGGCACCTGCTTTTGCGGGCACAACCCTATGCGATATTGAAAAACACTTCCTGGCTCGTGATCCAGAAGCGAGCACAGTGTTGTTGGGAAACCAACGCTCGATACACGTGGAGGGGTAGGGTTAAGCGATCACTTGAGCGTAGAAGTGTGCCCGTACAGCCGCTTCAGCCAAAAGGCGTAAACCCTGTGCACCTCGTGAATACAAGTTAATCGTGAAATCGTGAAATAGTGATTTGTAGCTTTCTGCTACGACATGCTTAATTATTTTCATCTTGTTCATTTAATTATTGCATTCTTTTAATATCATGTCATACCATCATGTTAGAACTGCTAGTTGCATTATTTTATTTGTATCCTTGCACAAAAGTCCTCCGCCTTTCTTGGGAGACTTTGGCTGACATGTGCCCTTTTCTCTTTGGGTGTCACATGTCAGACTTTGAGGCAGAGCAGGTAGTAGAGGACGAACAGTTTGTTGACGCTGAGTTTGAGGTCTCTGCAGAGGCAGAGTTCGAGGGCACTGGTGACCAGTCCTAGTCTCACCTAGAGACTTCTTTTAGTTGTTGCTGCTTTAGTAGTTGCTGTTAGGTTTCGGTGTGTAACACTTATATATCTCTATGTTTATGTTTCGGCCATGCTTTAGGCCTATTGTTCAGACTTGTACTTTTGTGACTATTCCGTGATGTTGTATTATTTGGACGTTGTTGGTGGATACTTTTTATCTGCTTTATTATTGTTGTTGTTTCGTCGTAATGCAAGGACCTGCTACTTTTCGAAATTTTTACAGACGCTTATCAGACTGCAGCTTCACAGCTCCACGTCTGAGCGGACCTCCTCACGCCTCGCCTTCCATATTAGGGAAGCGGGGCGTGACAATATATTTGAGATAGAGTTTTATTTTTCCCAAATAAACTAAGTGGCACAAATCTTTCCTTTCATCTTCCCAAAAAAATATTTCTAGTATATTTTTTACATTCTCTGCTGGTTCATTAACAATTGAGAAAATCAAACAAAAACATCCATTGTTGTCAAAGGATTATAAGTCTAAAAATTTATTAATTACCAAAAATGTTGATTTTACAATTTGAGGTTACTATTGTATTTATGTAAGAACATTGAGGTAGTGTTTTTGTGTAACATGCAGTTGGATTGATGAAAGTTCTCATAGTAGGATTCAAAATGATGTTGACACATTAATATCTATGACCAAATTTATGCACGATGGGAGGAAATAACACTGGCGTGTTAACTCCATGGAGTTTGTACACTATTAGTAGAGATAATGATCAAATTTAAAAATCAAAAGAGAGTACAAACATCATGGTAGTCAGCTTAATCTTAGGCATCCTCAAAATTGTAAGAAAGAAATAGAAAAGAAACAATTTCGGATAATTATAAATGTGCATTAACAATCTCATTTTGGGGTTAGAAAATGTACAAAGATCAAACTTTGCAACAGATGTTAAAAGGATGCCAAAGAAAAGTTGCGCATGCCAAAATCCCAAAAAAATAGTAGCATTCGCCTCTTAATTAGATCATTCTTATGAAAATTGAAAGCTCCCGTTAAATTGACAAAGTGTTATCACCACTCTATGTGCTATCTAAATTATCAGCGATAGTTTCCTTTTATTGCATAGCCTGCACACAACAAGGACTCTTGATTTGATTAATTTTCTTTTTCAACAAGTAGCAATAGATACCCCACACAAAATACTGGTAGAACCTTCAAACAAACACCGAAGAAGAATAGATTTGTAAAGAGAAAATCACTACTACCAAGAGGCCAAATTCTCCTCTCTTTAATCCCCCCCGGGGGGTGACCCAAAAAAATCTCTTGCTGTGACTTTACTTTTTTTCAAAGATAATCCGTGGAATCTATTGAAACTCATCAAGCCCATGGAATAAAGTTAAGGAGATAGTTCAAACACAGATTTATGAGATGGAATTCTTGGCTTGAACAAATGAAGAAGAGGTGAATGCTATGGATAATATAAATATGAAAGATCATAGAGCTCCTCACAAATTTTATGAAATAAGTCCAAGATTTTTTTCATCAGTAATTATGCCAACAGTAACCGAGTGGAGTTCCAGACTTTGTGAGCATGAAGATTCCACTCACACTAGAATGCACCTCTCTAGCACCCTGCAACCACCACCTCCTCCTCCCCCTCCCCCCCGAACCCAAAAAACCCAAAAAAAGGCCCCCAACCACCAAAAATCAGTCAAACCACACCACAGCCCCCAGAAGGCAATAACAAAAATATCACCTCAATTAAAATAATACAATGTATGACAAGCTATCAGAATAATTGACAGAATGAACTTCAATATAATAAATTGGGTCAAGATGTAATTAGAGGCATTAAGAACATAGGAAACGAAACTTTTCTCGATGTGCTTGTGGGTGAATTACATCATACAATATGTTACTTTCAAATTCTTCGAAAAATGCCAAAGAATTGAAACTATAGCTTGTATCCATTAATTTTAATGGGTGCACTATCAAACAGTAGCATCAATTTCAATTGATTTGCTTTGATGCAATCAGAGAATAGTTCATAGGTTGGCTATTGGTTCATTCTCAACTTTCTCGTTATGGCATATAATGAAATAACAAGTTTCTAATACTTTGGAAATATCAAAGGATGATTTGTGCCACTACAAATCGAGCTCAGGACCATTAGTAGATATGGAAGGAAAGTAACCCCTTTCGGTCGATTTAGTTTAGTAGATAGGAAATTCCTTTAAATTAACAGTTTTAGTTCACATTGGCTATGAAATCAGAACCCTTAAAACATAGAGATCTAAATGAACATACAAATCAAGCGCCAAAATTACGTTAAGTTAAACTACTAGAACCCTAGTTCATTCACGCTTGCGTCATCGTCATCACAATTCAAACTATGGATATAAAGAAAGGATCAGTGAAAAAAAATCTCAGAGTCAATCTCATCTTTCCAAACTTAAGATCTACAAAACAGATATAAAATTAGATAGAACAAGTTTCCGACTTACCAATCGGCGAGACCTACTTGATCCTCGTACATAGCGGTAGAAAGGCTCGAGAAGAAAAGGAGGATCAGAAACCCTAGCAGAGCCCTGGCTGCCATGGCCAGAGAGAGCATGAAGAGAAGGCAGATCTACAGAGAGCGATGGAGCTTAGTTAGTCGTGATCCTCTGAATATGTCGATTCCCTCCGTCGATCGATTCCCTCTGAATCTTTCGAGTGCAGATATCGCTTGATTTGATTTGCATTTCAATCACTGTCAGAAAATAAACCCGAAAAAAGCTTTGAAACCCATGAAAAGCGTAATTCTTGTTTGTCAAGTGTTAAGTGAACCATGAAATCAACAAGATCCCCTCAACAATACCTTAAAGAAAATTAAAATTTTGAAATTTTATTTAGAGCCACTGAAATTTTAGGTAAAGAGAATGATAAGCTGACCTGGGATTTCTGCAGCCGCCTTCTTCCTCAGGCATCGAGAAGAAGTTCAAATGAAGTCGCCGTAGATACTTGATAGGGCAAATTTTAGGGGCAATGAGTCTGGGCTTTCTGAAGTCCACTCACATTCAAATGGGCTTTATGAAGTCCATTGATATTCAAGTGGGTTTTGGGCTGAAACCCCAACCCCATTTAATTTAAGTCACTCTCCACGCTATTGTATCGGTTGTTTATTTTTATTTTTATTCGACCGAAAACGGTAAAGTGCGTGTTGTGCTCGATTCCGCGGCTTCTAAGAGGGAGCGAGAAGAGGCATCGTTAGAGCAATTGCTCCTTGGCATCGGTTGTGAGTTATGAATTCGCCTCAAATCTCTTTTTCTTTTTTTTCTCTCTTAATTTCTGACCACATGGTTTTTTATTAACGTCCTGGCAAGAGCAAATCACCCAAATTATTTGTAATTTCACGATAAATTTTAACTTTTCTTCCTCGTTGTGCTTTAAAAAAATTCTTCATAAAATGACAATGACTTCACAATACAATTTATGTTTATTTGGATTTTTCTTTTATATCTTGTTAAACACTTTATAATCCTTTTATTCATTGGTTGTAATCATTTACAAGTTCTTCCTTTTTTTGTTAGATTGATTGCAATCTTAATAATCGTTTAACCAACTGTACATTACATACGCATCAATTTCCCTTTTTCGGTTATCGTGATTAGATGATCATCTTTATGCGACTAAAGGTTCTTAATTTGACAGTGAATGATCATATCTTACGATATAATCACCTGTAGTGATGCGAGCTGCACATGAAGATCATATATTTTAGAACCGTAATTATTCGGTTGGTGTGCGACCGTGATATCATTTAAATAGATAGGATTTTTCAGCAACAGCTACCATATCATGTCATCAATATTATATCGGTAAGCTGTCTGGAGTATGGTATACTGTCAAATACCAATAACATCTTTATTCTGCTAGTTGACAACACGAGTCTATGGTCAATTTGCATCAAACTTATTACTCTTTTTAAGTTTATTAAGCCATCTTGGTAAAGGATTTGCTATGATCGTATATCAACTGCATACGACACTAACTTCCAATACCAGAAAAGACGAGTTTCATCTTGACCGCCACTTTTCTTTGTATGATTTGGTTTGTACCATACGAACACCTAGCAACGGTCAAATTCCGTTGGTTAGAAAAAGTTTAAGTATAGACATCTTGTATATAAGGATACTTAGCACCATGTGTTTTGATGGGAAATCTAGTCCCGTAATTAAGTAGTTTTGATGATGAGCAAACCAAATGTTGTTAATATACTAATAACATTATCTAAGTGTGTAGGTTGTGCAATCAACTGATGAAAGCTCTAAGCATACTCCGAAAAGAAGAAGCTCAACCACACTTAGAAGATGAAGATGAATTTGGTAGCTCGCATTCTACGTCAAGCACAAATGAAGCTCAAAGATAAAGCTCAAAGATAAAGCTCAAAGCTGAAACTCATATAACGTGCTCAAGCTTAAACTAAGAGGAGCTCAAATTCAAAGTGAAGCGTGCATCTACATCAAGATCTTATCGGCTTCAAAGTCTTCATTTAAGTCTAAGTGTGTGAGTTGTTTCTTTTTTTAGGAATATGTTAAAGCCAAGATAAATTGCACACACAAAAATGTTTTTCGAAGACAAATTTTTAAACTCGTCTTAAAATTTTTTAAAAGCTAAGCTATTCAAACTCTTATAGTCAATCTTCAAACACCCAGGAATTGATTACTCGCTTTTATAGCTGAGTTTCACTGAAAAATGCTCTGAGAGTCGACTACCAAAGGAGGGAGTCGACTACCTGCTGTGAGCAGAGTTTTCATTGAAAACTCTCTGGGAGTCGACTATCTCCCTTCGGAGTCGACTACCAGCTGCATTTTGACTTCCCAGATTTTGCTCCTTCATTTACTCGTTGCTTGATTTGTGGGGCTAAAGTCAAATCATTTTTGAATTTTGAATTCTCCTTTGAAACTCATAAATACAGACCATATGAGAACAATTCAAAACAAATAATTCTTTCATTCTTGAGCTAATCAAAAACTCTCTTGAAATCTCAATCGTTCTCATCGCTCTCAACAATCATCGTAGCCAAAACGGTTTTTAAATTTCTGATCTTATGGTTCTTATTTAAATTCTTTTAAGATCATATTTTTTTGATATTGCAAATTAGTTTTTCAAAATCCTCTCTTTGATTTTCATATTCTTTAAAGGATTTTTTGAAACTCAAGATTCTAGATCACATCGAATTCATTTATATTCGTTGTGTAATCTAAGAACTATTTTAATTCTTTAGCCACATAAGCACAATTGCAATATTATAATGGCTATAAGATTATTTGAGTGTAAAACCAATCTCCACTAATTATTGTGGTGACTTGAATTTTGATTTTATCTGGAGTCCCTTGGTGATAAGGGTTGTGAAAAATCCTAGTCAAGACTAGGTGGCTGGAAATCCTGGTGGTGATACTAGGTCGTTGGAAATCCTAACGAGTGAAGTTAGGTAATTGCATTGCTAAGGCAATAGTGGATTAAATCTCGAGCTATGTTGGTCGGGGACTGGACGTACCCAAGTTGCGGTGAACCAGGATAAAATCGCTTGTCTCTCTGTGTGCTTTCTGTGTTTGTCATTCTTATTTATTTTGTGCAAAGCTATTCATTATTGTTAATATATTCTCACTGTAATTCCTTGTTAATATATTATTATTGCAAAGATTGCATTTTTATTCCGCTATGTAATCTCTCTGTTGCTTGTAATTAATCTTCATATTCTTTTAAGTTTATCGTGTTGATTAAGGACCAAGCGTAGATCACTCTACTTGGTTCCTTAGGCAACATTGGAAGGGAAATCGGTTGTGTTCTAATAATTAAAGAAATAGCTTTTAACTTATACAACAATATTCAACCCCTTCTAGTGTTGTTTGCCATCCACAGGATCCAACACTTGGTATCAGAGTGAGGCTTGAAAGACGATGGCATCAAAATCTTTCCACTCCGAAGGACTCAACACTATGCGACCACCGTTGTTCAATAGAAAAAACTACGCAAGCTGGAAGATACGCATGAAGACTCATCTAGGGTCGCTGGACATTGAGACATGGATCGTCACCAAGGATCCATACAAAGCGCCTACTGAAGTTGACATCAGAAAATGGTCTGCTGATGAAAAGAAGAAAGCCAACCTTAACGGTAAAGCCATGAATGTGTTATTCTGTGCGATAACAAGTAATGAGTTCAGATGTGTCTCTCAATGTGAGACGGTACACCATAATTGGCATACTCTTCAAGTAAGTCACGAAGGAACCGAGAAGGTAAAAGAATCTCGCATAAATGTTTTACATTCAAATTTGAATCATTTAAAATGGAAGAAGGAGAGAGTATTACCGAGGTGAATACTTGTTTTACTAACATAACAAATGAGCTTGCAGGTCTAGGCAAAAAGTTATCTGAATATGATCAGGTAATGAAGATATTGAGATCGCTCAGACCCGAATGGAAAGGGAAGACGATGGCCATTCGAGAAGCTCACAATGTAAGAGACCTCACCATTGAAGAATTGATGGAAAATCTCATGGCATATGAGATTGAGCTCGAGGAAGACAAGAAGATAGAGGAGAAACCAAAGAAAAAGAACCTAACGTTCAATGCCAACGAAGAAGACTCTGACTTCACTGACAGAGAAGATCACATTGCTTTCATCTCGAAAAACTTCAAGGACTTCATGACAAGTAAGTACGGTAAACGATCTTTTCGTTCACTAATAATATTATTTGTTTTGGTCGCAACAAACCAGGACATGTAAAAATAGACTGTCCATTGGAAAAGAACAACAGAGACACCAAAGATCGTGGCAAAAGCAGAGAGAACAATGAGAGAAAAACGATAGAAGAAACAAGATTCAACGATCAAGAAAAGACGCATATGCAGCTTTCGATCAAAGTGATGATTCCACCCCCGACGAATCATCATCAGCCGACAAAGAAGATAGAAGAGAATCAGCCCATATGTGCTTCCTAGCTTCCAAATCATCCTATGTAAGCTCGTTTCATAATTAAAGATGATTCATTATCAAGCGATGATGAAAACATGGATTATAGGGGTACATATAAGGAGCTTTGCTCACTGCACGAAAAGCTCATTAAAGAAGATAGCAAAACACTGAGATTAGTTAAAACATGATACAAAAGATAAAGATGAACTTCTTAAAGAAAACACTGCACTAAAAGAGAAGAACGAATCACTAGAAAAAGACATGCAATACATGAAAAAGAAAATTGAGGGTTTGGATAATATTCTCGTGTCTATTAAAGACAAATACGATTCTACGATGAAGATTGTCGAAAACTTCAATAAAGAAAAAGGAAAACTAGATAGTCTAATCAACAGTCAAAAAGCATGATCTAGCAAAACCGGACTTGGTTATGATTCAAATCATACCAAGAAAAGGATTAATCATACTAGGATGCATCATGCTAACACAAAGTTTTGAGCATATGGATTCCCAAGCATGTGACGGATCAAAAGAAACAAAGGTACGCAACCAATTTTGTTCAAAATGTTCATTTAAATAAAAATTATAAATATGTTTCTATTGAAGGAACTAAACCATATTGGGTTTGGCTTCCTAAAGACTAATCATCTGGACTCAACTAAATAAAGAGTACCACAATGTTTATAATTTTCAGGTACTCTAAAACAAAGGAGGAGGAACACTAAAACATCAGCGCTTTGCGGAAAGATCGGTTAAAATTTGTCGCTTCATAAATGCTTAATAAATATGGATGATTTAACTTTAATATTTTTTGCTCCGTATGTATGTTTTTTGTGTTATTTAATTCACTAGTTAAGATTTTTGGCAAAACACTCAAACCAAAACCCCTCCGGATGAGAAAAATCTCAACCCCAGGAGGAAGTCGACTACTATGGCTGGGAGTCGACTCCCAGAGTGCGGTTGCCAAAATCTGTGCCCTTTTTTGACTAACTCTTGGTGGTTTTTCTAAAACTTCTTGGGCTCATATCCACTTGATAACTTAAACACAATAAGAGAATTGATCCTAGCCTTTCCCTTCTTTGATCTAAAGGCCCTCATTCATCTCCCTCCTCGTCATGAAAACACAAAACCCAAGACCTATGTAGCCGACCACCCCATTTGGGCTCTTCATCTTGAAATTTTTCATGCTCTTACTCATCTCTTCTCATAGGAGCTCTTGATCCTCAAAGATCCCTCATTTCCTTCAAGGAAATCTCTATCAAAAAGGTATAATCCTCATTCTCTCTTTCAATACTTATATATCACTTTCAATATTTCATATTCCTTCAATCATCATGCCTAAGAAAATGGTTGCAATTAAAAAGAGAAAGGTTGATGTCACAAGTATGGATGAGTCCGCAAGAGGCAAATATCCGAGCAAATCCATTCAAAGACTGCCAGAGTGATTACAGTCACTTTTAGGATTCAAGAAAAACCTGACTCCTAGCTGGGTCGAATCCGTTCACCAGATACTGAAGCATTTGCCATCTACCAAGATGGACGGGGATTCGCTGACGAACAGCCCAACATTGGAACAGGTTGAGACCGAAGGAGATGAAGCTCTTCAGAGGATTCAAGGTACACGTCCGCCCCCTGTTTCTTTTATCTTCGCAGCTCCTGAATTATCACAATTACCATAAAAGAGCGGGAACTCTTGAAACTTTTCTTGGTTAACAGATGATATCAGTTTACAGAATGTTCGTCTCAACAAGTTGAGCACAGAAAGGAGACGGGTGCTAAATAAGTACCTGGATTTGAAAGGTCATATTCACAATTACGCTCGATTCCTGCTTTCCCCTATACAAATTTCGGGGTTGACCAGTAACTAATAAGAGAGACCTTATAGCATAAGTGGTAATTAGAAGAAATTATGCTTACATGTGCAGGGAACATTCGCGTATTTTGCCGTATACGTCCTCTTCTAGGAGATGAGAAGCATGCAAAACCTGTGGTTACCACAGATTCAATCAATGTCTTTCTGAAGATTACTGGCAACAAGAGTAAACAGTATAATTTTGACAAGGTTTTCCACCCAGACACCACTCAAGGTAGAGGATGTCTGGCATGTTATTTATCTAGAATAAATCTGAGCCTAAACACATGAAACAAATCTAAACTCAAATTTTTTTTGGCAGACGATGTATTCTCTGAAATTGAACCCGTGATTAAATCAGCATTGGATGGATACAATGTTTGCATATTTGCTTATGGGCAGACAGGCACGGGGAAAACATATACAATGGTACGGCTGTGGCTGGAATTTGGTGACCCTCAAGGAATGACTTGGTCGTGATTCAATCAGTAAGAAATAAAATGGTCCTTGTTTTCTGTTGTTTGTTGTTTGCATGATTTAGGAAGGCAGGCCAGATTGCCCTGGTGTTGTGCCATGAGGGATTGAAACAGTGTTTGATCAAGCATTGGAAAGCAACTGCAGATTTCAGTTCACTTTCAGCATGCTTGAGGTTTATATGGGAGGCCTAAGGGATTTACTTGTTCTTCCAAGCACAAAGAGTGGATTTCATAAAGCACCTAGGCAAGTTCTTAGGTTTTATGTTGATCAACAAAGAAAAAACATATTTGTCACAACCAACTACTTTGCACTTTAAATGGACATGTTGCAATATTTGTCAACCATGAAACAACAAAAACAAGGAGCCATATCCACATTTATGGGGTCAGCTACACACATTCTTTCTTCATCAGCTCTGTGAGGGCCAGCTGTATTTTTGAAAGAGGGACTATGACATCCTTTCTTGCTGTTCAGTCCAACATTTAGGTATTTCCCTAGTCCTTGTAGCTCCATATATCACCCTATCACCCTCGGCAGACACACTCATTGGTCTCCATGCACCTGCACAAACCAACTCACTTGATTATTGTCTTGTATTTTTTCCTCGTTTGAAGCTACCTCTAACCTCGTGGCATCCATCGACTCATGTCATATCTTTACTATATTTCCACCCATCCAACTATACATTTCTGAGCATAGCGGTTTTCTAATTGCCTAGTATAATGACCCGATGTGCATGGCTGCCATATATCCATCTTACATAACCTTTCCTTAAATTTCATAGGTATTCACAATGACATAACACAACAGAAGAACACATTTTAACGATTCCAGCCAGAACATGGTTCAGATGCTAGTATATTTTGCACTCATATGAACATATAGTTGAAACAACATACAACCAACAAAACCAACTGAAGCCAGCATGAAAAGAACAAAAGTTCTCATATAGGAAGATACATGATGATTTAACTCCTGAGAGGAGAAATGGTTAAGACAGCCTCATGAGATGAGACTGCAGTTCAATGGGAGTCACCAAAATGATAATGATTTTTCCGTGTGGGTTGTCAAATGCTTTAGGAAGATTGTTTCTTGGTAATGCAATGCAATTTTTAAATCAATTATCAAGTAATTTATGTTGATAAACAACCATTGAAACATTTTGGACGAAGACCTAGTCATTCCAGGACCAAGACCTGCATTTGGTTGTTTCTGTAAAATCGGCACTTCTAGTTAGGGCCTCCTTTAAGCTTCTTCTTCTAGTAGTCATAAAGTAACTTACATTTCCACTATCTAGTGTCTTCTATGGTTCACCCAGCCTCAACCCATCATAAATGGAATTTCATCAGTATAAGGTTGCCACTCATGAGCAAATTTGATGTTAACAGTTTCTTCTTGCATCTCAACAGACACTGTTATCGTGTTCAATGCATAAAAATGAGATAACAATCGGTGCCCATTTTGAATATCTTTTATTTTATGGGCAATTATCTAATTCAATCATTAGTTGTTTATCAAAGAGATTTCTCAACTGGCATCCCGGGTTATTATACTACTCAAGCAACACCGTTTCATTGACACCCTAAAGAAAGAGAGGTCAGGAGAGGGGCCGACAATTTTGTTACAGTAGTGAACACACAAACCAAGTTGAAACCATATCTGGCTCGAAAACTTAAGTCATTAGCTAGACATGCAACTTCAATTTTATCTTCCTCACCTCTTTTTCTTATGGGCCTATTTTTTTAACACCCCCTTTCAAACTCATAGTGGATTCAATCTGTGTTTGTATTTAGACGGGATGACTAGTGACGATGCTGAAAATATAAGAGGGATGTCAAACCTGAGATCAGACTCAAGCAAAATCGGATGACGAAGGAAGCCGAAAGGAATTAAGTAACAAAGGAGGAGCTGAGCAGAACTAGAGCTCTGATATCATGTAAAGATAAATGAAGAGATAGCGGGATAGAAGGACACAATTAGCTAGATTGGTGAGAACACAAATTGAGTTGAAACCTTTCGGTTAAAAGCGTAAGAAATTAGGTAGATGCCCAACTTCACTTTAATGTTCCTCGATTTTTTTTCTATTTTTCAATGTGGAACTATTTTTCCATATTTTTATTAACAGATACATTTATTATGAAGCCATATCCTTGTCTGGGACTTATTCTTGGGTATTATTTGGCTCATCCCCACATCCCCATCATGATACTTCTTAAATATTGCTAGGCTACACAGACTCTTCAAAATAGGTATCGTGTCTGTGTCCGATACCGACACTTGTTGGACATGTATTGGGCATTTTGATTCCGTATCCAACTTTAAATACCTAAAAAATTGCATTTCTGAGCTGTCAGCTTTAACTAAAAATCTAAAGATCGCGTATCGGACACTTTAAAGCTATATGTCTCTTTAAAAATATAAAATTAGTCTTCTTAACCAAACAAGTACTATGTCAAAGCTTAAACATCACAAGAAGTGGATTACATGTTGATTAGATTTTTTTAGATTGTTTTGTTTGATTTCATTACTTGATTAGAAACAATGAATTTTGTCTTTGACATTTATATCTGTTCATTTTCATAGAATCCATCTTAATTGCTATGGGTTTTGTTCTGAACTAGATATAAAAATCTATGCATGCACATAAGTTGTTATATCGTCATGTCCTCGTATCCTACTTTTTAAGGATTTGTCACGTTCATATTTCCATGTCGTGCCGTTCTGTGTATTGTGTCAGTGTCCATGCTATTAGTTGCCCGGATACCTCCACTACACTTCTCTAATGTGTCCTTACCTGAGAACATATGTTTAATTTATCCTCATTTGTTTAATATTTTAATTTTTTGAATTCACTATCTCGTCACTTGCTAGGCATATTTAGTTACCTTAATATAATACTCCTTGATATACATATCACACATGGAATTATCTTTTTCTTTTCCACGATGATTTCTAGTGGCATGCAACTGTCCATATCCACTCATCTAAGGAGTCAATTTTGATTTTGTTTTCATTTTAGTATACATTAGGTTTATGCATACACTAAAGCTTAGAAATTAACTATTCATGTAATTTTCTTTTAACAGTCTCTCGATCCAAATGGATCGTAACGGCAGCATTGAGATTGAAAATCTTGTTGATATCAAAGTGACTGATTTTGAACAAGTGAAAAGGTTATACATAAAGTTTCGCGCATCCACAATAAAGTTTCGCGCATCCACAATTGAAAATCTTGTTGATGGCATGTTCTTTCAAATTAGATTTACATAAAGTTTCGCGCATCCACAATAATACTGAGGGGGCTTGCATCAAAACGTACTACCTAATGTTACACGATTTGGAGCGTATTTCCGAAAAAAATTTATGGGGTTCAACGGTGGTGGTGGTGGTCGCTACCTCCACTTCTCTTGCAACTCCTTCCTCTCAGACAAATACCATGTTACAAAGATGGCAGCAACCAGAGCAACGATGGTGATAATAAGTAAAGCATAGCTGAAATCTTCTGTCAGTGAATCGTATGTTCTTGATGGAGCAATCCTGGTATAAAAGAGATCTACCCCATATGTGAAGACATGAGCGGTGGATTCGAGCTTGGCAGGAAAAGTTGCAATCCCTCGGACGCCTTCCACTTGGAGAGAGTGAGTCACATATGACTGCACATAAAACAGTAGGCATCAGCATGACATCAAGTAACTCACCCAACCATAGGAATGCCAGAAAAAGTATTTGCCAACCAAGAGTATGCATGAAGAAAAAATGTCATGCAAAAAGCTACAACAGAAATTTACAGCTAGGTCCAATATCAATTCTATCCAATAAAGTTATTACTCAGTTGCAGTTTGGAAGAATAAAACCAGTTCATGGAATTCGGTAGCAAGCTAAGAAGGCACACTGGACTTGGTTGTAAAAAAATCTAAAAGCAAAAGGGTTATTATATAATCTGTTAATTTCTGTTCAACTGTTATTTTCTGAACCAACTAAATACTTTTCTTATACGAGAATAAAGTATATCCACACCACCCCTCAAAAACTTTACTTTCCACTTTTTTCGATGACCAACATCATTCATCGTGATCTACAAATCGTGGATGATTAACACATCAAAAAAATGTGAATCCAATGCTATTTGACCCTCGTTCAGATTGTTACAAATTCAACTGTTTCAAAACAATAAAATGTATTGTAATGAGCCAAGCTAATGTCAAGTCCCACTAAGGGTTCACTCATATTGGGGATTTTTTGAGGTTTTTAGAATATGTACATCAACCCAAACAAAACAAAAATTGGAAAATACAAATATGGAAAATGAAGTTTTTGAGGACCGGTGTAGGAAATTTCCTACACCGACTGCTCACCTACCTTAACGCCTGGCCCTGCCGGGGGTGGCGGAACCCACATGACGACTAGGGCTTCCTTG
This sequence comes from Scilla litardierei, assembly GCA_030789695.1. NCBI lineage: Eukaryota > Viridiplantae > Streptophyta > Magnoliopsida > Asparagales > Asparagaceae > Scilla > Scilla litardierei. Next base: position 196,861,040 of record CM061134.1, read on the forward strand.
CTCCTGGGCTCTTCTTCCGCTCCATCGGATCCTTTCTCCGCGTCAGATGACTGGACTTATTCGAACTCTTCTTTTTTCTTCTTTTTTGCCAAAGTTGCCGATGTTTGCCCTAGATCTGAATTTTTTGCCAAAGTTGCCGCCTTTAGATCTGTGAATTGTTGCATCATGATTTGCATGAAGGTTTCAAATTTTTCATCCATTCGCGTCTCAAGCCCTTTAATCGACGCCTTGACCTAAGATCTGAGATCCTCTATAGACTTCTTCAAATCTTTAATTTTGCCATCGAATCTTTACTCCAAATCTTCTATCTTTTTGGTGGTAACCGCCTCCATGGAAGCCAAGATCGTCGCTCTGATACCAATTGATACAATCCACTAGGGTTTTGATGATAAAAGTGGATTTTTATTGGACATGTGGGCTTTTAGGAGAAAGGTGGGATTTTTAAGGTTTTAAAGAGAAGATATGAGATAAAAGAAGGATTTCTATTAGAAATAAACTGAAAATAAAGGATACAAAGATAAGGATTGAGACCTTTCGAGAGGATCTCGCTCTCCCAAGCCGCCGATTCGAGAGGGGGTCGTGCTCTCCAACGAAAAGATGCATAGTCTCACCTCGAGGGTTTTCTTCTTCACAATAATCAAGATGTCCCCTCTCCAAGCCGGTCCTAGCTTTAAATAAAGAAAAATTGCAGAAAATTGCAAATTTACGAAAAATCCCCTAATAAATGAAAATTACAAAAAGACCTAAAATCTGAAAATTCCGAAAAACGCCACTGACGTCCCAAAACAACCCAGGGCAGTTCAGAAGGATGACTGACGTCGAGATGAGGGAGAAGAGGCAGAAGGGCTGTGTTTTAGATGCGATGAGCAGTTCACCCCAGGGCACCACTGTGAGGTGCGCAAACTGCAAGTGCTGATAGCCGAAAAAGACGAGGATGAAGATGTTGGAGTGAAAGACGACTCACACTCGGAGTAGGACATCCAGAAACTTCATGCACCACCTTGAGGACAAGGTGGATTTTTTGGGGCGGAGTAATGATACATCCGGCCCACTTGTGGCCTAGTTTATTGGGTGTTTATTGGTTTTTGTGTTATTTTATTATAGTAGGGATATTTGGGTAATTAGACATTTAATTAGAAGCTTATAAATAGGGGAGAGCCGGCCGGCCCTAATTATGCTTGATTTTGATATTGTGAGGAAGAGTGTTCTTCGTGTTCTTCGGGGAAGGTGCGGACATCCCTTATCAATTGACGTCTTGGGATAGAAGGTCACCTCTAATTTGTAGCCTATTTATCTATCAAAAATTCAGTTTTTATTCCAATAAATTTCAGTTTCGTCGAGTTCACAACGAATATTTTCCAAAAGTATCAATTCAGTTGACAAAGCAATTCAAGATTTTGATTAACCCAAAACACAATCATTGACAAATCTTGATTGTTTATATTTTAGATCATCGGCTTGCTTAAAAATATAAATTAGATACATGATCTAGATACAATGATCTTTACCTAAAAGAATGCCACTATATCAAGCTTTCACTAAATCAATACTACTTGTACTAGCTGACTGCAAAGAAGATTTTTTGCTCACTCAAAAGTTTAAAGTAACAAGAAATGAAACAGACTGGAACTTAAAACAAAGGAATTTTTTGCACCCTGTAGGCAATTCATGTTGCTGATCCCAGCATTAATAATTAACTCTAACAACCCTCACTTCAAGTCTAGCACAGTGATGTAGATGACAGCAACCTGAAGTAGAATTTGAGAAGCTCTTCAAAAGCCTACTACTTCGTGTTGGCAGGATTGGGTTTTCAATTTTCCATGTAATGTCTAGGCAATCATTTGGAACAGTCGCCACACTCGAGAAACTATTCAAACATACTACTTCACATCAATAGCAGTCGGTGTTCAATTTTCCACATGGTGCATAGGCAATCATTTGAAACACTACGCAAATTTGATAAAGATAATGGACTTAATGGGATTTAAATCAGCATCTGGAACCCATTAACACAAAAACAAGCATTTCAGCCACTTTGATCAAGTACGTGAGGATTCTGTACCGACTTAAAACTGTATATGCATTTGACAGTTTCTATTATACATATGGTTCCATTTCAAAGGTAAATCTGATCATCAAGGGTTTTATTTACTAAACCCAATGGCTGTTTCTAGAGAGGAAACTTAGAACGCATGACACATGATCTCCTCTAGTACTCAGAACAAAGTTTTACAATTACTACATGGAATCATGGACTATTTGCTAATTTCTTGGGGTGAAAATGTTCTTTGATAGTTTATTATAGCTGAACTGACCTGATCGCTTATTGTTCCAATGAGAAGCTGCTTAGAAGTTATACCCTTGGCAGTTGATGTCACTGCCATTGTTTACACAGAGTGCGTAAAAAAGTATGACTGAGATTTCACCATAACCTCTGGCCGTGAATATGAAGAGACTGGTGAAGTCAGGTTATGTTTACCCAGTACAAGCTTCAAGACATCTTTATTATCCTGTAAAACGAAATTTCCAATTTACAGCCTTACAGTGATCTAGATAATTACAGGTATAAATATCAAGGGCACGCAATGAAATCAGATAAATAAGAAGACTTACTGCCCGAGATTGATCATATATTTCAATGACAGACATCTCGTATCTATGTGCTCTGAGATTGAAATAGTGAGAGACAACCCAGTTCTCACTAATGACCTTCACAGTGTAAGCAAGAGGGAATCAGCAGCAGATTTTCTATTTGTTCCTTCAAGGTGCACAACAGTGTGAAGATGAAGATAACTGGAAAACAAATGACAAATGATATGATGTCACCACTTACAGCATGGATAGGTCCTTGTGCACCTTGGTGAGTGACACGATGAAGTAATAGACCAGTAACAACATCTATTAGATACGCAACTATCCACGCTTCATCTGGTGTCACTGATCCAATCCCTCCAGCAGCTTTAGGAGCAACTGTGGCTACAAAAAGTAAATTTTTCGATACATATTTATACATCACATCCTGATCTGCTATAACCTTAGCTTGGGTATGAACAACCTACAACACAGATAACATGCCATCAAACCTTCGATGCCCACATGAGAAAACCTAAATAACAAATTATTCCTATATCAAAAAATTATCAATTAAATATGAAAGACAACAGCGAAACAAAATAAAAATGTCAAATGTGCTGCCAGTCCCTGGTCTCAATTAATGAAAGGAATACATTGACATGATCCAAACAAACTATACAAAGTGGGCATTGAATTTCTTGCATGCAAAAAACATGCCAAGGGTAGAACTACAAAAATTACAAAGGAAAAAATGCATTAAGCTAAGGTAAATCAAAAATAATATTCAGACTCTATTAAAATGTCAAATCAATATGATGGAACTTTAATGACGTCTATTTGAGATGAGTTGATCCATAAAAGTTGCACTTAGAATCTTAGCATAACAAAATACTGCCGAAACAGAAATTCCATGGAATACCTTAAGTACACCCCATACAGAACATCATCCTCACGAACCAAGAAGGAAATGAACCAAATGAATGACATAAGAGGCTTCAAACTATATATTCATCTATTAAATATATATCAAAATCGGATATATAACCATCTGTTAAATATATAACAAAATAAGAATGGAGATACCTCATTTATTTTCCGTGTAGTGATTGTCGTGATTTTCTCAGATTCAATAGGTAGAACAATAGACCACAATTCTTTGGTACAAAAACAGTAGTCATCAGATAAATCAAGGTCACATTTACTATTATATGTATGCCCTCTAATAACGCCTCGCACGGTATCAGCCGAAAACCAATACGCATTTGACATCTCACGAAGAAAAATGTTGAGAGATTCTTGAGTTCTGGGGTATAGATGTGCATGAAAGTCAGCATCTACAATAACATGAAGCCTCTGTTCTCTTGAGTCAGTAAAGGGCAATGGTATAACATGAACGACGGAATGGGCAAGTCTTTCAGAGCTGTGTTCCTTCCCAGTGTACGAATCAATAACAGAGAAAACACCTGGTGCTTCAGAACTAAGTCCACATCGCCCAACTACAAGAACAGATGGATCCTCATCCATTGCATGGTGATGAGGAACCTGCCACTGGTAGAGATTCAATGCAGATGGATACGGACAGATTTCTGATCTACGAAGAGAGGGAATTAACAGTGACCACACAACTCGTCCATCTCCAGTATGCAGTGCCAAAAAATTTCCAGCCTTGGTTAGCACTATAATCAGCTTTCGGAATCCATTATGATCCCTCGTCATCTTATTTTTCTCAGAGTTCTTCAATCTCATCCCTTGTATGGCAGCCAGGTCATCAGGAGTTGCAAGCATGAGAGTGCCTTTGACTTTCAGCAGGTGTCCCTTCCATGGTATAACACAATAACGACAGTCAAAAAATACTCAGAAGTATAGAAATGTATAAATTAATTAAAAAGTAATATAATTGGACATAAATAGATGATGATAAAGACTTCCATCCCATCTCGATGATCATGTGGTCTTCCTAAGGGACCAAGCCATTTTACAAAACAGGAAACAATGAAATGCTTGTAGATAAGGTGCCATGAAAGTCATGTTCCTGAAGAATGACTATCCAGAAACTAAAATAAGTATAAAGTGCAGGTAGATCAAATATGTTGAAAGAACATAGAGAGAATAAGATAAGAAAATTAATTGAAATAATAACTATCATATTCCCATGTAAAGTGTTAGGTAAATCATTCATTGTTCCGGTGCATACTATGATGAAAGCACATTTCAAGTACATCTGATAAAAGATATGTTTCAAGAAAGAAATACTACTTAAGTTAAAAAAAAGTTTCTTGCAAAATTATTTACTCCCATATTTGCAAGAACAGACGTCAACTGAGTACACTTTTGTATCATTTGATCACCAAAAAATCATTATCATTGTTGCATCATGATTGGTGTGTCATGGGGAACTTAAAAAGTATGTTTATGCATCCAAGCTAGCTGTATCACATGTCTGAAAACCAGTCAAAACATGGAAGCTGAAATACAAAGTATGACAACTAGTCAATCAGTCCGGTGGAGGATAAAGTGCATTAAGTAGTTGAGGCGCAACATTCACTATTTTTAGTTTCAAGAGTGTTGAGGAATGTAAGTGGACAAGTTGGTCTGCAGTACTTTGTATAACCATATTAGAGTTCGGCATCCATTTTCTAGAACCATGCTCTTATGTGTTAGGAATTACAAATGATGTACCTGGAGCCATTCAAAGAGGCTGTGCTCCACCTTTGCCACCGACACACCATCCTTCTCAACAGGTAGTTCAGAAGTGGTTGAATCTATAACAGATGCAAGTCCATCTTCTCTGCTCCAAACAATTTCACCTTGTTGCACCAGTAGGAGTGAATGGTCTTCCATGACAAACAAGGCCCTAAATCCATGTGATTTGTCAGTTCGAAGATAATTATTTATAAAAACTTTCTGAATGTGCCCTCGTTGATGGTCTACTGCCACAGTCTCTCTAAGAATCTCATTTGTTAAGTCATTATTAAGCTTAACTCTGATATGGATTTTTGATTCTGCATGTTGTGCTATAGCAAAAGCTTGTTGTCCTGAGAGTGAGACAGCATCGCTAACAGAAGCCGGATGGTCAAATTTATCAATCAACTTCAGCTCACCCAAGCCACTAACTTTTACCAATAATATACACAAATCAGTTTTCAAAGCAAACATTCCACTAAATTTTGAAATCATTAGTTCAGCCTTCCCAGAGAAACCTTGAACTAGATCTGAGATTTGTGTTTCATGAAAATTTACGGCTCCACCATGGAATCCAATCGACACTATATTTGACCTACTAGCATCCAGGGCCACCAGCATGTCATTTGAGACAAATGATGTTTCACCACTGAAACCACTCGAAAAGGATGCAAAGTCATGCTTTAACAACTCCCCACTTTTAGAACTGATATGGTATGTAACAAATTGTGAGGAACCAATGAATCCAACAACATGTATGATCTCGCTGTCATCAAGCTGAAAAACTTGTTGAACCTCCAAGCTGCAAGCATAGTTGGAAAAAATGTGTAGACCATAAAGTTGATCTCCAGCAGGGGTCTGGAAAGAAAAGACAAAAAAGAGACTGTAGGAAGCTTAATGTATTACCTTTCAGAGGAAAATTCTTTCTTCCAAACAATTTCACCATCTATACTCGATATAGCATGAAGCCATCCTCCTCCAAAAACAAGGATCGGCTTTTCTTTCTCATTTCCACTGATTGCCTGTAGGTTACATACTTCATATCATATTACTTAAAACAAACTGCGAACAATGATATAAGGATAAGAATAGTATATAGTGAGAGATCAGAGTGCTAAATAAACCCATGGATAATTGGGTTAAAACCCATTCCTTACCGGCACATATAACAAAGACTTTGAAGGTGTTGAAACTTGGAGAACAGACTCCCAGATCAACAGACCATCAGGGAGGTTCCATGCCCTCAGCATTCTTCCTTCTGATGAGAGTGAAACAACATCTGAACAGAAGAAGGTGAGTATACAGAATCTAAACCCAAAAGACTCACAAACCAGCTGGGATTATCCCCGGATTTGAATTCAAAATCATAAAAATATATAGTTCGACCTTGCAATAGTAACTGCATGGAAAACCTTAGTTATTTAAAACAAGAAAGTATCAGGGTTTAAAGTCATGACATTTGTATTTGTCATCTCGTTGGGTAGAAAGAACATGGCAAATTATGGCTGCTACTGCTAGAGAGTCTGAACGCAAGCTATATAGTGTAACCAAATTTAGAACCATTAGATCATCAAATCATCCATTATCAAGTCTGTTCCCAAATGAGCGCAGAAAACTGACATGATTTACTTTCTTTCTTATACCAGCCCCAATCAATAAATATTAGCTTGAAGAATTAGTGTATATTAACAGAAATTAAAACATTCACATGAAATTCAGGAGTTTTGTATTGGTATAGGATGCAACCATGCATGCCTAGCTGGTCCAAGGCATTTCAGATTGCCCCAGACAAGGACTTAAGCACATGACCATAGAAACATATACATATATGCCTACAGATGCGAAACCAGTGGGTACATCAACCGCTACACCTTCCAACAGATTTGTGCAGTCATGACAACTTAACAAACAAAATAGTTTAGAAAAAAATGAGAGGAAGAAACGATAAAGTTGAAAATAATAACACATGTTGCAATAATAAGCAATTAACCGTTTTGATTATATTACATTTGCATGAGCCATTCATCACTCAAGACTGTTAAAAGTTGGAAACACACATCTCTGTCCTGACGCCTCCATAGGAAAAAATCACAAAAAGGGACACTTCAAAACCCCACACAGGATAAACAATAGGAAAGAAAAGTTAAAAGGAGAAAGGAGTATAAGAAACACATTGACACACATACCCATCCATAATACTTCTGTATTTAATACGTTAAAGGGTTAAAGCTTGGGTTCATAGTAACCTCTGTTAAAGGTCATGCTCCCTTGAGGATGTTATCGCACAAAATGCAGCTGTCATGCGTTGCTTCCAAACAAATGGAAGTAATATGGAAATGTAATCCATTAAGTCGTATGCTATCTAAATGGAAAAATATGACAGGCAGACGATGGTTCTACATGCAACAGGATTGTCTGTGGAATATGAAAACTTGAGATGTAGCATGAAAAAATGCTAACAAATGTAGTTAGTGACATCCATATTCTTTTGACACTTATTCTTACTTTTCCTTCTCAGAAAATCTGATATGACCTGAGAATATTAATTGCACTGAGTCTACTGGCATGCTCTTCATATATATATTCGCATCGTAATACAATTCAATCAAGATTGTAGAAATCTACAGCGCAACGAAGCAGCAAGGAACCTCCCAAGATTTTGAGTCTAGGAATGGCTTAAGTAGATAAAGGGCTAAGTCAGTTTTATAAAAAAAACTAACTGCAGACATTATAAAAAGTGCGAGAAATCAGTAAAAAATAAAAATACAAACTCGACACAAGGATGTCCTTTTTAATGATTTACGCTAGTGATTCATAGGTTGATATACAATAATTTATTTCAAGATAACAAATATGTACAATATATGATTCAATCATGCAATATCAACATGTTAAGTAAAGTAAAATAAATGAAGGATAATATAAAATAAAATCTGATATTAAAGAACTTCATAACGAATGAAGTAAATAAGAAAATTACTGCTAGATCCTTATAGCAAGAATAAACATCAATATAAAAAGATGCTTCATATGATTTGAAAATCTTCGAAGTCATGAAGTAGGAGTCAACGCATCCAAAATGCAGAAAAGCAAAACCCAGGGCTATATGTGGTGCTTTACATGCTACTAATGACAATGAATTCAGTGTATTCCCAATTGGTGCATGACATCTACTAGTCATGCCATCAGTTTCTAGATATAAAACTTACAGTGGGTCCAAACAATTTGATATTTGTTATACAAAAGCTACCGAATAGTTCATTATGCAGCACGGCCACATAGCTCTTATATATTATTAGTGTTCTGTAAAGATTTGCCCATTAACCACCATTACATATTTTCATTTCTACCCTAGAAAGGCTACAATTGTTTCTCACGTCAGGCCTGAGAAGTATCTCACATGTATCTCTAATAATTAAAAAAACCAGTAGATATCATTATTATATCTAAATGTATGATGGTGACATATTAGTTTCCTAAAATTTTAGAATTATGACGGGGAAGTTTCCTAGCAGTGCTAATTTTTGGTATTTGGGACCATTCACCATGCTGTTGATACTATGAATATTGTTGCAGGAATTGCAGAGGCATTGTTAAGGTCAATAAAGTGTTTCTGCATTTCATGCAATCATTGAATTCCCATGACACTAAAGGAAAAATGAAATACAGTTACAAAACCAACATGTTTTACAGGTCAAAATGTTGGGAAAATAAGAAACAAAATTTCCAGAAAATGACTGGTGCTGAGAAGAGAACATTTAGATGGATGAGTCGTAATATGTTTTAAGATAGGACAACATCCTTGAGAAATAGAAGGCAGATTAACTTGACAATAAAACAAAGAAGAGAGCCGGGATGATTTGGAAATGTGACACCAAGGGAAACATATAAGTGCAATACGGGCGGTGAAGAAATCTAGTTAATAGAGTAGCAAGGACTAGTGATAGACTTAAAATAACTTGCATTGCATAATCAAGTTTTATTGTTTTTGACCAGTGAAGTACTTCCATTGTCATATTCAGATAATGTCCCTACACTTTGATATAAGTTCACAAAAGCATAAAAGTTGCTTCCATTGAAAGTTTATCAATATATACAAAGTTTCATGTTCACTTCTTGAAATTGTTTAAGAATTCTTTCACATTATCGTTGTTTTCTGAGACCGCTCTTATCCTGTTTCCATGCACCAACCATGGCTATAACATAGACAACGATCAGTTGCAACATCAAATTAATAAAGGAGAAATTAATTAGGACATAAGAGATTACATTTCCCAACAGCAATATCAATCTGATCCACAGCGTCATTCTTTCCCAGAACATGTCTCCAAACTGCATCAACCAAAAAAGGAAATCTTAGCATCAGAATTATGAATTGAAATCAACTTGCAATTTTTGCATTAGCAAATTGTGATGTTCAAATTGCAGCAAGCTTCTCAAGAGAGTACAAGGTTATTTCAAAATAGAAATACCAAAAAAAGTATTATCTAAAAGAATAAAGAGGCAGTGAACATGCAAGGATCATAAACTGTCTGTCAGGGAAAGGTGAACATACATATGTCACCCCTACGGAGATCAAGAGAGGCAATTATATTTTCTTCAGTACACACGACTACACGCTTTCTTCCTGCCTTCTGAGTGTGAAAAACAGCTTGCTTCACTTTTCCAATGTACTTTTGATGCCTGCGATGGAAAACCAACAATTCAATTTCAATGAGATATCGCACCCAAGATACAACAGGTATTCTTTAAAAAGTATTCTTTAAAAAGTATACAGCTGTGTCAAACATTAGGGCACCTTGTAGTAGCCTGCATTTCACTACATTTTTTGGTATTTTGATGTTCAAGCATGTGTAGATCATCATGGGGAACACCAATCATCAAAAAAACATTGAGAAGTGGTGGATAATGGTATATGCACTGCAGTGCATATCCATTATCATAATTTCCCAAAAAAAGGATATATTTCATAATTTGATCGTTAACTTAAGATTTATTGTTAAAATCTATAGACAATTATCTAGTATCTCATGGTTTCAAGTTTCAGTAACTACTTGTATTCACTTCAAAGAGATAATAATTATGTACTCTATATTTGATATTCATTTATAGCTATGCTCGCATAGAAATATGGTTAAATTCTAAAAATCATTTCTTCTCTATATGAGCATTGCATATGCAGGATAAACCAGTCTAGCTTAATATACTAGATTTATTGGGCATGCACAAAGCTCGTTCTTTAAGAGCGGCAAATGTCGAATCTTAGAAAATTGTTACATGGTGTTCTAGGTCATTGGATCTGTCTCAAATATGCTTTGGAAAAAAATGGTCTGAATTTTAGAAATAAAGTTAATAAAGGGTATTATGTTATAGAATCATGGTTCATATGCAGTGTTCTAAATATCGGATATCAGTCGCGTATCTTGCTTATAAAATTTGATATCGGATTGCGGATAACGGGTATATATCGGAGATATTGACTAAATATCGGAGTGTCATATCAGAGACTTAAAAATGATGACATATGCAAGCATAGATGTATCTAAGAAGATATAAACTATACTAACTCAAATAAAAGTATGTTCTCGTTAAATATGAATATTGTGAATATTGACTAAATATCGGAGTGTCATATCAAAGGCTAAAAATGATGTCAAATAAAATCATAGATGTGTTTAAGAAAATATGAACTTCAGAAACTCAATCGATTGTCGCGGTAAATTTTCGTCAGACGAAGCTCAGCTCAGCAGCGTAAGGAGCGGAGCGTCGAGAGAAGAGAAGCGGCGTAATTAGAATTAGGGCAAAGCAGCGATTATCTCTCAAAAATCCCAATGCCTTTCGTTATAAGTAAATGATTGGGTTGGATGACTCAGGTCGGATCTACTTTTAAGTGAACCAACCCGCTAACTCTATTTTTAAAAAACTGTGAATTGCAGCCGATATTTCAAAGGGATATATCGGCTGCAATATCGAACGCAACCCGATATTACGACGATATTTTCTCAAATATCGAAAACCGCAATATATAAGCATATATCGTATCGGCTTAGTGATAAGACCGATATTGCGACCGATCTATCGGATATCGGTCCGATATTACAACAGTGTCCATATGGATAATTAGATCAAAGTCACCTGAATTGTGGATCACTTTAATACACGCAATGCAGAAACCAATGCAGAAACGAATTTAGAGGGGGGCTGGTTGGGCATGGCCGCCTGAAATTTCACGATCCTTTATGCAATATGGATAAATGTCAGGTGAATGTTGTTTTCCACTAGCAACTATGTGTATGTTACAGTCGACAAGTTAAATGTTTAAGTGTTGGCAATAATGTATAAACCTGTGTTTGGTTGGTTAAACCATACCTCTTCTTAAACTCCTTCATGTATATCCGTTTCGAATTGCTTTGCAGACAGAGTCACTTTCGAGAATGCCTTTTATGTAATTTATGTAGCAATTTATCCTTCAAACAGAAGCAGACCATCATAAAGTATTGGACAATTCCCAGTTATTTATTTTCAAGTGTCCATTTATCTCATACAGAACTTCATATATCCTCTCAAAGCAAGGATGTGCTCCATCCCTCGATGTAAACTCATGGACCCTCCCATCTATTTCGATTGAACTCCCTCCTGGAACCGTTCTAACACCTTCATCCTTCATCACTTTTCTTAACTTCCCAACATCATGCCACATCTCGCATGTTGCATAAATATTGGATAGAAGAGTGTAGTTCCCACCGTTATGCGGCTCAACCTCCATGAGATGCCTCAAAGCAACCTCTCCCAGCCCAAAATCTCCATGATTCCTAGCTGCTGACAAAAGAGATCCCCATATTGCAGCATTTGCCTCATGTGGCATCTCTCTAATTAAATTGTGTGCCTCTCTTAAATATCCGGCACGGCCTAGGAGATCAATCATGCATCCATAATGCTCAATTTTTGGTTTGATGTGATAATGCGAGCCCATCTGTTCAAAATACCAACGGCCCAAATCGGTTAGTCCCATGTGACTACAAGCCGATAAAATGGATAGAAAAGTGACATCATTTGGCTTGACTTTGTCATCATCCATCCGATGAAATGTGGTGAGCGCTTCACTGCCACGCCCATGCAAAGCAAACCCTGCAATCATCGTTGTCCAAGTAACCACGCTCTTATTCTTCATGTTCTCAAAAACGTCTACCGCCTTCTCTATGTTACCAGACTTGGCATACACGTCAATAAGCGCATTCATCAGAGGAACAATCGTATCCAACCTTTTCCGATCTACATAACCATGAATCCATTCCCCCAAATCCAATGCACCCAATTGAGCACAAGCCAATAGCACAGCCAGCAAAGCAATCTCATCAGGCTCTATGTTATCTTCAAGCTGCATCATCCTAAACACCGATATTGCCTCCTCTGAGCGATTCATCTGTGCATACCCAGCAATCACCGTCGTCCAAGATATCACATTCCTCTCAGGCATCCGATCAAACAGCCTACGAGCACTATCAACATCTCCCACCTTGACATAACCTGCAGTCATCGCATTCCAAAGAACCGCATCTCTATATGGAATTCCATCAAACAGATGGCGGGCATCATCAATACTCTTACAATTCGAGTACATATGAATCAAACCAGTCGAAATGTGGATATCCGACCACAACCCATGTCTTACAATTTGGCCATGAATCTGTTTGCCTGTCTCGAGAACCGAGAGATAAGCAACTGCCTTGAGCACAAAAGGGAAGGAGTAGGTATCGGGCCGAAGACCCATCGCTTGGATTCCATTGAAAAGAACAATGGCGTCTCCGGCAGATTCAGACTGAGAGAGGACTTTGATCATGGTGTTGTATAAATAGAGATTGGGATTTTGTTTGAGTTTGAAGACGGAAAAGGCATAGTCTTTTAGACCCAAGAGCGAGCAGGTGGTGATGAACTTGGAGAGCAGAAGATTGTCGCGATCGAGGCTGCGGAAGATTGCAAAGGCGTGAACTTGAGCAATGTGCTTGAAGGTGGAGCAGTGCGTTAGAAGCGAGATGAAGTATGGGATGTCTTCCGTTGAGAGAGGATGAGAAGAAAGAGTAGAGAATGAGAGGAGACGGAAAGAACTGTAGCGAAAGAAGATCATTGGTTGTTGTCTGCACCGCAAAATTATTACGAGTTTTGTAGGATCTGTTATGCTTGTTATATAACTAGAAATATATTGTGCACAAAGTTGCCCGGCCATTCAAAAAAAAAATCACATAATCAAGACCCGGACCCATATAAATGTTTCGCTGGATGTAGAACCATGTTCAAATAATATTATCTTAGGTTTTCTTTAGGGTTTCTTGAATGTGACTCTGTGAGTGGGTTTTTGGTTATTTTTGGTTTTGGTTGTGTTTTGATTAATGATTTGACATTTTAGTACAATATCACATGGGACAAACATGCCACATAGAACAATGTCATGCTTGCAATTCCCTATTTTATAGAATAGATAATTAGAGGTAAATCAACCAAAACACGTTTAAATCATGAGTAGAATGAATATGTGATGTCTTTCTACACCAACCACTCAAAAATTGTTTTCCAATATTTTTTTAGGTTGCTATAACATTCTAAACCACAAAACCAGATGTAATTCAACCTTTGGGGGTTTGACACGCGATTCTTTCGTTACAAAAAGTTCAATTGTTTTGAAACCGTTGATTTTGCATCAATTAAATCAAGGTTCAAATAACGTTGGATTGTTATTTTGATCGTCAATGATGTGCAAAACAAATTTGAAAAAAAATTAATATATATTGTACATACGGACATGAAATTTTCCGTGCTAACAACTAGGGGTATGTGGGTTCGGGTACCCTGTTTTTTTTTGTTACCCGGAACCTACCCGGTAGGGGACCGGTTCCTAAAATTTGGATCCGGAACTTACCCAGTTGGACCCTATACCCGGAACCTACCCGGAACCTATGGTTCCGGTTACCCGGTAAAAAAACTCTAATTTGTGATGCATTACAAACAATGATTTCCAAATGATCTGTGCATGACAATTACCTCAAATACACATGAATAAAAATCTATATGAAACTAAAATATTGTCTCTAGTCTCTTTTTTCAATGATAAATGTATACTGACCAGTCATTTCTATTAGATAAAGCTAGACATATGGAAGCAATGATTCATGTTTACCTCTGCTTCTGATGCTCTTTTGAACGCATAAGAGAACAATATGATCTTTGATTCAAATGCATTGTTTAATGAACTTACGCGGTGCTCAAAACTCCACGATGCAAGTTGTACTCCCTAATATTATAAGTTCAAATTAGATACAGTCAAGGTGGATCACTGTTATATATTTTGATCTTAATATTATTATATTTATATATCTATATATTAAAACACAGATGTTTTTGAATTCTAGGGCTGACTGCGACAAGATAAAGAGTGGCTAAGATTTGTTCTTGAAGAATGAAAGGTTGAGATGAGTTTAAAAAAGTTTTAGGATCCGAATATGTAAGTACTATCGCCTGTTATTGGTTAAAGCTCGCTGCTTCCCATTGAAGAGTGACGCGTCTTTTCATAAATTTGAATCAGAAAAAGATTTGCGAGCATGCAGAAGGGGCTGTGATCGTATGGAGATTCTAAGTCCAGCCTATATGTGGGGATAAGAATGGGCATGCCCAAAGCCCGATTGGGCTTCTATTTGGGCATGCCACATCATCATCCCTACTCATCCCTTCACCAATTCTTCTAGAATTGGTAGAATTGGTGAAGGGATGAGTAGGGATGATGATGTGGCATGCCCAAATGGAAGCCCAATCGGGCTTTGGGCATGCCCATTCTCATCCCTACCTATATGCTTGCTTTGGGAACACAGCCTGAAATTTATCTAATAAAAATTTTAGGGTTTGTGTTGGACAATTGCATTGACCATGCATACGTATCGAGAGGACTTACCCACACGAGATAAGTGTTGCGCAGTATGTTATGTACGTACCCATCTACCCACTCCATCTGTAGCTTCGATGTGATCTCCGATATGATACCACCTTATCATCTTTTATTTGGAACGAAATTAATTGTCTTCAAAGTTCGAAGTGACAGTATTCAATTTTAAAGTTATAAACTTCTAAGTGGTGGTTTTGCCCTATTTATGTCGAAGAAAAATAAATAATGAGAAACAGAATACCATCACGCCAACTATTTATGCTTCCTTAAAATTTAAGATGTTTTTGCACTATTTAACATCTCCGCGAAGAAGGCGTCCGCGCCGAATTTATCGTTCTACGCTAATTTGTTGTTTCATGTCGAAGGCGTCCGCGCCGAATTTATCGTTCTACGCTAATTTGTTGTTCCGCGCAAAAAGCACCCGCGCCAAATTTGTTGTTCCGTGCCGAAGGTGCCAGCGCCGAATTTGTTGTTCCGCGTCATATTTGTTGTTCTACGCCAAATTTGTCGAAGGCACCCGCGCCGAATTTGTTGTACTGCGCCGAAGGTCCCAGGCCGAATTTGTTGTTCTACGCCGAATTTGTTGTTCCGTGCTGAAGGCCACATGCCGAATTTGTTGTTCTACGTCGAATTTGTTGTTCCAAGCCGAAGGCACCTGCACCGAATTTGTTGTTCTACGTCGAATTTGTTGTTCCGCGCCGAAGACCTCATGCCGAATTTGTTGTTCTATGTCGCATTTGTTGTTCCGCACCGAATTTGTTGTTCCGCGACGAAGGCGTCCGCGCCCAAAATACACCCAAACCAAAATTTTTTACACTAATTTGTTGTTCCATGCCAAAGGCGTCGGCATCGAATTTGTTGTTCTATGCAGAATTTGTTTCGAGCTGAAGACGTCCGCGCCAAATTTGTTGTTCTGCACTGAAACCGCCTACACCAAAGACGTCCGTGCCGCTAAATATTTTTACGCTAATTTGTTATTCTTTTAAATTTTGGCTGTGAAAATAATTTATTGGTGAACAAAGATTTCGTGTGGAAAAATCTTAAATGAAACGTGCCCGCGGGTACGGTTATGACTAGTATATATATATATATATATATATATATATATATATATATATATATATATATATATAATATCGGTTCCGAGTCCGGGTACCCGTTTCCTATAGACGGGAACCGGAACTGGACCTGATACTCGCCGGTTCCTAATTTTCATATCCGAAACCTACCCAGAACCGATAACTATCTACCCAGAACCTACCTGTTCGGGTAGGTTCCGATCGGGTATCTGGGTACCCTATACCCGTGCACACCCCTACTAACAACACATTTACATTATTCTATTAAACTGTTATGTGTACAAGTTTACCCCCATAGTTTGCTAGACTAAATCCTTAAGATTTGATGCCATTAAGTTTTTCTGTCAAAGAAAATCCACATACGTAATTGAGCATGGCTAATGTTATTTTTAATTGTAATAATTAACACCGGACGCCATATTATAGAATATTGAATTGATTTGGAAAGTGTTAGTGTTTAGATTGTCATATGATAAGTGTTATGTCATAATTTGAGTCACGGCATTTAGCCGGCTCGGAGTTAATTATTCGTCTAAGTAGACCAAAGGCCCAATGGCCAAGGAGAGCCAATCGCTTCGGCCCAATTGACCTAAACCCCGCACATAGGGCGGAGGCTAGGGCCATGGGGGCTGAAGCTTCAGGACGGGACTCCCCTGCAACTCCCGGCTCAGCAGATGTGGTGCCCTCCACAGCAAAGAGCTTGATGTCCTCATCCTCACAAGGGACCATCTCGAGCTAATCGAAGATGACCCCTGAGTTAGGAAACCTACGTTCAATCTCTCGTTGGTAATGAGAAAACCCATCCTTGAATAATTGGGACATTCAAAATCGACAAAGTCCACGGAGTACCTTTCCACGGCCTCCTTCGCGATCTTGTTCGGGTCCACCCTCTCCGACCCATTGACTTGGGCTTGGAGGATGGCGATCTGGTCACGAAGGTTAGCCCTCTCCATCTCGCTCCTTAACTCCTCAGTAAGTCAGTCTTGGAGATCTGTTACCATTCCCTCCGATATTATCAGTCGTTCCGCAGCTCCCTTTTGGAGGTTTGTGATCGCGTTCGGATGTATACCCGAAAAACGACTTGTAGTTTTACCGCAAGCGCACGGTGTAGCTGCGAGCGGGTATCGAACACAGGGAGGACAAATGACAGTTTCTTATTTAAATTACCTAGCTATCAAGAGAACAAGAATAGTTTGATGTATCGTCACAATCGTTCAAATAGCAAGAAATATCAATATAATAAAAAGCGTCTAGGGATAGGAAATCCCCACTACGGACCATCTCTCATCCTTGTGAATCATAAATTTCATTGTTGCTAAGCTTGAATATAGGTGAACTAGTCGCAACTTAATGTAGAACCAAGCTCACGCTCTCGCGATATTGCCGGTCTATAGCAAACCTAGGATAGGGCCCACTCTCGTGCAAACCCTAGCCTAAGCCACTAGCGTGAAGATCGACATCATCGTTCAATCGCATCTCGAGCCCACTCTCGTGCAAACTCGAGCTACGATCTAGGTTATGATAGTTCGTATTCGTCCAATCTCTTGCAAACGAATATTAGTATAGATTTACAATTAAAAATCCTAGCTTTGGTCCAATCTCTTGCAAACCAAATCTAGAGAAATCCAATTGTCAATCTAAATCGAATATCTAGGCCTTCCTATCAATTGGGATCCAATCTCTTGTAAATCCCAATCGATATGAATTCCTAACTACTCGTAATAAATTGCTCACAACCTAACCATTATCAATTCTAGCAACAAGTCTATAAATTCATCACAATTCAAAGATAGGGTCCATAGGGTTCATCCCCATGCCCTAGAACGATGGCACTACTCACTAATCATCATGCAAATCTCAGAAATAACAACAATAATCATGGCACAATTCATTGCAAAAGAGAAACAATGCATAAAAATTGAGTTTTTAATAAGAAAGAACAAACCAATGTTGACGCCAATGATCTCCAGCTGAGATTTCACAAAAGAATAGCCGTCAAAAACCTAAAAGAAAGTCTAAAAAATATAGTTCAAGTCTCTCCTTAAACTAGGGTAAAAACAGGGCTTAAATACAAGCCAAAATCGTCCAAAAATTTGTGACAAAACTGCCCGTGCGCAGCCCAGAATTCGCAGTCCTAACAGCAGTCGGAGAGGGTCACTCGGCCGAGTGACCCTTGTCACTCGGCCGAGTGACAAACCCTGTAGAAAAACAGTAACTTCGGGGTTTCTCAGGGTCTGTCTCCGGGGGTGGCTCGGCCGAGTAGACTTCTTCACTCGGCCAAGTGAGCATTCATGCTCGGCTGAGTGGGCCTCCTCAGAATCTCTGTAAATTCTAGTAACTTGGGCCTTTCTCTGGACGAATTCCCTGTACCACTCGGGCGAGCGAACTTTCCTACTCGGCCGAGTGGGCTTCCTTGCTCGGCCAAGTGAACGTCTGAAATCTTCAATGTGTATCCGTTTCACTCGGACGAGTGTGATATGTCACTCGGCCAAATGAGCAGTCTTGCTCGGCCGAGTGAGGTGCTTTTGAGCTCTTTTCTTCTTCTTTTCGTCTCCTCGTCGATCCTATTGATTTCCTTCTTCTTCTGCTCATCCTCCATCACTGGTAAGTCCTGAAATAAGCCGTGGGCGACACTCCGAAGTGCGTGAAACTCCTTTGATCTCAATTTCGCTCCAAATCGCTCCATATCTCCTGAAATACGACAAAAACAAGAAATAGTGAAAAGCAACGTGATATCGTCGAATAATCGTGAAAAAATGCGATATGAGCGATCAAAACGACATGAAAACATGCAGAAAAAAGGTGTAAAATATGGAGTGATCAAAATCCCCCAAGCTTACCTCTTACTCGTCCTCGAGGAAGATGAGTAAAAGGCAAACCCGATGGGCAAAATGACGAAAAAGAAAAAGAAAAAGGAAATAGGAAACAAAACAAAGAGAGAGATGTGCTAGATCATATTCTCAGGACGTGGGTTTTGCTTACTCATATAACACACGACGAATATAAAACACATGCCAAAGATTTTTATCTCGATATCATGGTATAAGGATGCATTCAAAATAGAAACCCAAGAATAACAAAATAGCATGAAACATGGAATCATTCTAGAATTAACATAGTCTGAAGCATCTAAAATGGTATACATAATCATAGACCACACATTTTTCAATTGAATGCTTTCTATTTGGAGTATTAAGAAGTATCACACAATATGAAGCAATAAGAATAGAAAGGAGTGGTTTTCATGAAATGCGTGCTAAGTTTCAATTCCTGGATTTTGTAAAACTTTTAGTAATCTCACCGAGTATAGAAAATTACCTAGCTTAGGTTGTCGTGCACAGTCAAGTAGCCACTCTCTTACACATCATTGGATCCTCTCCCCCAAGCTTATCTATAAGCGTGGTGGCATTAGATAAATCAATAAGTACATTCCCCATTTTTGAAGCTCCAAAAGAATAATAATAATAATAAACAAAAGAGGGAAGAAAGAGAGAAAGAGTATGAGATGGGATCATGTATAAGCTTCTTTTCTCTTTTCTTTTCTTTTTCTCATTTTTTTCTTTTTTTTCATAATCAATATATACAACTGTAATCCCAAATCAAAAGATAGAAAGATATACATGTATTTTTTTCTCTTTGATTTTGGGGGTATTGGAGCATGGACTTTTATTGCGGGGGAAATGCCAATATATGACCCGCTAAAGGGAGATTCACCGATGAATATAAGTATAGAAATAATGCTCAAGATATGTGGAGAAAGAAATATATGTAACACTCGGTTCACTCTATAAGACGTGCACGACAACTTTCAGCAGAGTAATGTAATCTACTCAGTTTGATCTCAGAAAGTAAACTAATCCAGTTATATCAACCTAACATACATTCAATCGACCTGAAAGTGAAGCGTACAATTTTCATGCAATAAGAAGTGATATAAGAAAGCAAAGCAGTACTCCAAGTATAGGCAGTCAATGCGTGAAGCTTGGTATGTTTTCTACGAAAAGTATACATATAAATTATCAGACTCAGCTAATAAAAGAATTTCATCCATATTCATACATGAAAGAACGGTTTATTATCTAGAATGCATAGCAAGACATAGCATATGATATCTGAAATAAAAAACGATGGCATGACAAGATAGTATGCATATAAAGATAAGCTAACACCACGTCATCATCATCACAGAAAATTCATCTCTAGCAAAAAGATGAAAGAAATAAGGATAAAAGAAAATAAAAACTACTGTACAATGCAGCACACTCAAGAAATAAAAAAACGTGATGCGTGATAAAAATGAAAAAGTGGGTGAAAATAAGTGTAAAAACAAAGAAATACGAGAAAATAAAAATAAAAGGCGACAAAAAAATGAAAAGTGTGAGAACTCACTCCACGAAGCTAAAGTGCACAGTGTCCTCAATGTGCAAAGTGTGGCACACCGAGAGACAAGATATGGGTGGGGCGGGTGAGGTTGCATGCATGATGAAAAGAAAAGAAAAACAAAATAAAAATATGATGGGTATGTAAGTGGTGCATGCAGAGATCAAAATGGTGCAGATATGAGTGTCCCCAAAAATACTCCCTCTCTCCCAAAAAGATATAGACAGATCGGACCAAAAAGTGACCAAAACAGTGTGTGGAGGAGGGGTGAAAAATATCAGCAGGCTCAAAATATCAGCAAAACAGCAGCAGAAATATGGAAGGCATCCAGTGTGTGCCTAGGCGGGTGGGGCTGGACCAGCACCGTCCTGTGGCGGAGGAGGAGGAGGAGGAGGTCTAGGTGGCTGCTGGGGTGGGGGTGGATGTCTGAGGCAGATGCGCAAGAATCTGATTCAGGCAAGACTGAATACTAGGAAGTAGCGCGACCTGTCTCTGCACGACAGTGACGGTAGCGGAGAGAGCCCTAAAATCTCCTCTAAGCCCACCAACTGTCCCCTCTAGAGCACGTACGCTCTGAACTAGGGTGTCGGGGGGAGGTGGAGCAGAGGGTCGAACAGGTTGAGCAGGTGAAGAACGGGGCTGTCTCACACGGCTACCGTAGAGGATAGTTGCAGCTATGGGGTGGGGCGATGGTGCTGTGCTCGCTAAGTGATGCCCAACCTCTGTGGGAGGCTGGGACGCATGTAAGGTCGAGGAGGATGGAGCAGCAGCAGAAGCGGAAGTGGTGACAAACGACAAGGTGGGTGGAGAGGTCAGTGACACAGACGTGGGGACAGACATCACGACACTCTCAGAGAAGACAGCGTCAGTGGAGACAGGATCGTCGACGGTTGGGGAGGCCGTGAAGTGCACAGAAAGTGACTCCCCAGAAGTCGAGAACAAAAGTGAGGACATGGTCTCCACTGTGGCGGTAAAGGAGGTCTCGCCGCTCTCTAAAATGGTGGTAGGACGCTCGGGGCTCACGGTGGTGATGGGATCTACGGAGATAGGCACAGTGGTGGTGGTGGTGGGCTTAGCAAAAGTTCTCCCGACACTAACAGACGTGTGGACAGAGGTGTCGGGAGGTGCAGGCAGGTCAGGTGCAGGCTGAGGAATCACGGGGTCAATGGGTGGAATGAGGGGCTCCTGCTGATCACCCTTAGGCTCAAGCACGTACGCGGCGGGGATGAGGAGATCCATCGCTGGAATCCACTCTCCGCCCACGGGTCCTATATGTGTCCGAGCAGGGCTCGGGAGAACCATGTAATCTGAAGCGAAAGGACCGTGCAGCCACACCCAATGCTCACGACCATGAGGACGCATCATCCTCATCCGGGCCATAACGTCTATGGAAAGTGAAGTGGGGCCCGGTGGTCGAGGCAAGTCATCAGGTAGGTCAACGCCGGTCATAAGGGCCACGAGGATAATCAGACCGCCGCAACAGATAGGCCTCCGAGCACCGACAGAAATAGCGATGAGGTCCAAGAACCAACTGGCAATATAAATCTCGACGGCGGGGACCAGGACGTCACTACCCCTATAGAAGACCCTAGGCCGTGTCATCGCATAGAGCATGTAGAGCTCTGGCGTCGACAACGTCCCGGGCTCATACCTCGCAAGAAAAGTGGTCGCCATAAGGTGCTGTGCAATGCGGAGGCAGGGGTGGAGGATAGCTGATGCCTTGGCCCTACTAGGGTCAAAGGCAAGGGGTGATCCCGTGATCCGTGTCCAGAAGGCGTGCGTGTCGAATGACGGTGGTGGGATGTGCGTGGGAGCGTAAGCTCGGTCTACGACCGGGACAACGGGCCACTGGAAGAACGCTCTAAGCATGTCGAGTGTGACCTCGTACTCTCGATCCATCAATCGGAAGGAGCATCCCCTAGGGGTCCGGGAAATAGAGCTAAGGACCTCTAGTGTCGGGCGGATGTAAGTGTCCGTCGACACCGACAAAAAGTCACGCCATCCCACGTTGTCATACAATGTGAGCAGCCCCTCGAGTACCCCTAGGCGATCTAAGTTAGCTAGGTGCGCAAACCTAGAGGGTACAATCGAGTGATGGGAGATACGCTAAAATCTGACGCGGTGTGCGTCATCTCTGAATGTAATCCCCATCGCATCGATAGCGGGGGCGGGCTGTGCCTGTGGTGGAATGGGAGCGGTAAGAGGTGGCTATGTGGGTGGTGGCAGGCTAGGTGGAGGGGAGTCTGCCCTAGTGGAAGAGGGACCAGGATCGCCTGACCTCTTCCGCTTGGAAGCGGGCTCCCGAGTACCTGGCCTAAGGCGTGGCGGCATGTGTGCCGCGAGTCGTGCCCACCCAAATGGAAATGCGAAGTGCTATATAATGGAACGAGTATACCTGAGCACGACACGAGAGAAAAATATGAAGAGTGCGAAGAATTTCCTCCTTCGCGAAGCTCCAAGAGTCCAGAATCTCCCCTAGGCTCCCCCAAGCTAACCTGAAACACAAACAATCAAATCAGCGATGAATAATCAATATACATGGGGGAAGTAGGGGATCATAGATATATATAGGAATTAATTGGAATTTGGGGCACAATGGGCGTACGGATTGGTGAAAATGGAGAAGAAATGAGATTTTGGGCAAAATGGGGATGTGCGGCAGCGGGAGGGGCGGCGCCGGCGATGTGTACGGCAGGGCGACGTCGGTGACCGGTGTGGCGGCGGTCGACCGGTGGTGACGTGCTGCTCGGGCGAGGAGAGAGGAGTTCGGGCGATGGGAGTCGAAGGGGCTCGGGCGCTGCGGAGTTTGATTTGGGAATTTTTTGGTTTTTTGGAATTCGCGCAGCGCCCACAGTGTATATAAGGATGTAGCGACTCGGTCGAGTGACGCGTTCACTCGAACGAGTGGCTCTATGTAAAAAAATTTCGATAATCTCCCAATACTTACGACTCGGCCGAGTAGCTTTTCCCACTCGGCCGAATGGACAAGTTTCACTCGGCCGAGTGGCAAGGCCACTCGGCAATTTTTAGAGCGTGGAGGGTATCAGATTCACTCGGTCGAGTACTAAGTCACTCGGCCGAGTGGCAAATTACACTGTAAATCACAGAAAATAACAGAGAGTTGGTCTGTAGGATCTTCCCTGATCGGTACTCTACTCGGCCGAGTAGAGTCTTCACTCAGCCAAGTGACATGTTCACTCGGCCGAGTGGCTTCCTGTTTTCTGCAACGGCTCTCTGTTTTCGCTCCACTCTCTGTTTTTCTTTCTTCAGTCAGTCTCTTCCTTCTCCTGGGGCCTGAGCGCATTCCTGGAGCGCTCTCCCTTGCCATGGTCATCCTCCATATGAATGATTTCTCGTTCTCCATCTCCTGTCATGAAAAATAGAGCCCGTTGTTACGATTTTATAGACTCTAGACTCTAAAAACTAAGCAAAATCTAAAACAAAAATAGAATTCTACTAAAAATAATGTAAAACCGTCGGGTTGCCTCCCGACAAGTGCTCGTTTAAGGTCTTGAGCTCGACCCCTTATGATTTTCGTTTAGTGTGTAGTGTTTGGCGCATACGAGATGCGTCCGTCAAACTTGCTGGGAAGGCCACTTGGATTTAGTTGTTGATGTTGGATATGGACGACATGTATACACCCATGAGGGGATGTACGAGGGTATACGGACCTCAGATGTCGCGTGCATGAAAGCATGTACGAAGGGAACCTTTTCATGTGTGAAAAGGACCACTCGATAAGTGGAAAAAGGCACATTATAAGTGCATAAAGGCACTTGATAAGTGCATGAAGAAGAGGATAAGCAAGGGTATTAATATAAGCTAATAAGCTTATATATGGTTATTTCCTACAATAACTACCCCTAAAGCCTATAAATAGGACCCAAGGGTAAGGCTTTTAAGGCTAATCCTTCATGCCATACGTTTTGTATAAGGCAAACTTTTCTTCTTCTCCCTTCCATTTAGTTCTTCTTCTAAATAGAGATTTAGACGGTGGAAACTCTGCTTCGATCCTCTGTGACGAAGTATCGACCGTTGTGGCGAATCCGAGGGCAAAGTTCAGAGACTACGGCGCTGCGTACGCTAACGTAAGTTCTCTTTCGATCCTCCATCATCGCGCGACGAGTTCCTACATTGGTATCAGAGCCACACGGGTTCGCCCCGGTCTAAACGATGAATGACACGTTGTCTCTTTCACGAATGAGTTTCCTTCCATTATGGATATGGTAGGAGCCCATCGTGACAGAGAGAACGTCAAAAGTTGTTCTTTTCACGTTATGGTCTTTTGCCATTACGGATATGGCAAGAACTCTCCGTGACGGGAAGAACTGACCATTCATCTCGCCAAACTCGCACTCTTCATGGATGCTGAGTCTCCATTCAATAGGGAATGTGAACTTTCTTCATGTGGAGTGTGCAGTTTGCGACCGCGAAAGTGTGTTTTCTTTTTTTCTTTTGGCACACGGCCATTAAAGCCCAACCACTTTCTCGACGAACGGGTGTCTCATCGGAGAAGATGGAAGTTATTCTCAACGGAGAAGATGACCTCTTTGGTGCATGATCACCATGGCCATATGGGCCATGGAGGCTATGCACCCCCCTCCCCATGCGGAGGGGGTTGGCTACGGCCAATGACCACCAAAGCCACCACCCCTTCGGGGGGGGGGGGGGGGGGGGGTGCAACCGGACCCCTCAAGGGGGGAGGCTGGCCATGGCCAAGAGGCCAAGGCCGGCCGGCCAGGGCCAAGGGGCCCTGGCCGGCCACGGCCAGGGCCAAGGGGCCCTGGCCGGCCACGGCCAGGGCCAGGCCGGCCACGGCCAGGGCCGGCGCCCTGGCCCCAGGCCAGGGCCGGCGCCCTGGCCTCGGCCAGGGCCTGGCCACTGCCGGCCCTTGGCCTCGGCCAGGGCCACGCCCCGGTCAGCCCAGTAAATGGGGGGGGGACTTGCATGGGCAGTGGCTTGCATGGCCGGTCTCTACGGAGCCGGCGGCAGTTGTCTGCGGCAAAATTCTCCTGTAGGGGGGAGCGCCTGGATCCATACAGGAGCCGACGGCGGTGGCTTGCAGAAAACTCCCCTCAAGGGGTGTTCGGCCTTTGCCAAGTTGCGATGGCAGCTCTCTCTTCAGAAGGGAGAAGAATCCGGCCTTGGCATGGCCACGACACGACCCCGGCAATGGCCGTGGAATTGTCGAAATATTTCGGCTATGTCACCCTATAAGGGGGTATAGGCCTTGCCGAATATTTTGCAAATACAACAAGGGTATTTGTAGTACCATAAGGGTACCAAGTTGAAATTCCCTAATTTTTTTTTGAAAAATATGTTTTCAAAATCGCTTTTCCGCTGCAAAGTACTATAAGAGTACTGTTATTTGATAAAGTGATGGGGAAATATTGAAAGTTGTTCTAGATGGTGATTGGGATCGTAATGACTTTTCCGATTCTAGAACAACATCTTCAATATTTTTCGAAAGTAACTTATCAAATATAATAATATCATTCCAAGTGGGATTTTTCCAAGTGGGAGTGATATTAAACTAGTCTGAAATTTTTCACATTCGATTGATTCAGCGTCTCAATGGATCATGATTCGGCCAGTGGTCTTTTGTACTAGTTTATGGGACACCTCGGCTCTGTCTGGGGGTAGTGAACCATGGACTAGCCATTCCCCTGGTCGGTCCGCTGGCTGAGACTGCTGAATTATGAAAATGTCTAAAATAATGGCTATAAATATGAAATTTATGCAATGTTTTTGATCGAACCTTCTTTTTATATCTTTTGCAGCATTTTAAAGCTAAAATGTCTTCCACCGCTAAGAACATCGTCGCTGAGTTGAACAAAGGCGAAAAACTCAACGGCGATAATTACAAACTATGGTCCATGAAGATACAATATGTTCTAGAGGAGCAAGACGTGCTTGAAACTCTGAAGAACATAATGATTGAACCTGAGTTGGGCACTACGGCCCAACACAGAAGAGACAAGGAAGCTTTTGATGCTTGGTCTCGGAAGAACAAGATTGCACGCATTACGTTACTGTCAAGTATGGCAGACGACATAATGCGAATCTTCCGAGAACATGACCTAGCCATGGACATATGGTCCAAGCTAGAGGAGAAGTTTGGTGGCACCTCGGTGTCCAAACTTCGTTCTTTAACTATAAGATTCGATTCGTACAAGAAACGTCCAGATCATTCATGGGGAAGCATCTGCGACATATGGCGAATCTCATCTCAGTGTTAAAGGATGCAGGTCATGTGCTCACTGATGAGCAACAAATCCTAGCAGTCATACGTTCCCTACCAAATGGGTGGGACCAAATGAAGATGCATCTCACTCATAATGAGAGCATCAAGACCTTCAGCGATGTTTCTAAACACCTCGAGTTAGAGGAAGAGCGGCTTGCGGCCGCCAAGCCAAGTGCAGAAGTGCACATGGTTGCTAGTTCCTCACACGGGGGAAAGAAACGGAAAGATCGTTCGAAGTTTACTAATGAACGTAATAAGCAACCAGAGTCTACCAAGAAATCCAAACATAAGGGTGGGCACAAGAAATGGCACAAGAAGAAAGACTTGAAGATGATCAATTGCTTTAAGTGCAACAAGTTAGGTCACTATGCCCGTTCTTGTACGGATGGAGGTGACAAGGTAACTTGTAATGCTAGTTACATATGTGTTTCTAGTTCAATATTTCTTGTAGAATCTAATCCATTTTGGATAATTGATTCAGGTGTCACCGACCACATAGCAAGGGACAGACGGTCCTTCGTGGAGTATCACCGGATACCCCAAGGAACAAAGTGGATATATGTAGGAAACAACACCCGTGTTGAAGTGAAAGGCGTTGGGACGTGCAAGCTAGTCTTGGACAAGGGCCGCACTATCTTACTACATGATGTCCTCTTCGCTCCAGATATTCGAAGGAATATTAAATCTGTGGTCGTTTTAATGGGTCTTGGTTATAGTTGGTTCTTTCATGGTTGTAAAGTGGACCTGTCTTGTAATAATTCTTTAATTGGTTCTGGGTATGTTTTCAAAGGATTTGTTGTATTAAATACAATGTATGATTCCTCATTTTATAATGAAAATTTCCTTATTGCAAATTCATCAAATTATGAGTCAGATGTAATTTGTTGGCATGCAAGGCTTGGTCACATTGGACCAACACGAATGGATAGACTTACCAAACGTGGCCTTCTATCCAATGTTTCAAGGTCAAAATGTCGACTTGCGAACATTGCCTTGTAGGGAAATCTTGTCGCAAGCCGTTTGGAACCGGCACAAGGGCCGAGGTTCCATTACAGCTCATCCATTCGGACATATGTGGTCCGATGAATGTCAAGACAAGACGCGGGAAGTCCTATTTCATCACTTTTATTGATGACTTCACCCGATTCGGTCATATCTATTTGATATCCCATAAAAGTGAAGCATTAACCTGCTTTAAAAACTATTTGAGTTTGGTGGAAAATCAATTAGATCGCAAGATTAAGGTCTTGCGAACCGATAGAGGCGGTGAATACCAATCAACAAGTTTTAAGGAACTTTGTGATGAAAAGGGCATAGTTCATCAGGTAACTATGCCTTATACTCCACAACAAAATGGTGTTGCAGAAAGGAGGAATAGGACTTTAATGGAAATGGTCCGTTCAATGATGGCGCAAGACAACTTGCCAATCACCTTTTGGGGTGATGCATTATTGACGGCCACTTTCATTTTAAACCGCGTACCCTCGAAATCAGTTAGCTCCACTCCTTATGAGTTATGGAACCAAAGTTCTCCTGACTTAAGCATATTAAAACCTTGGGGGTGTGCATCCTACGCATATATTTCCTCCCATAAGTATGGCAAACTTGGGCCAAGGGGGAGGAAATGTATCTTTATACGATACGCAGAAAACTCCAAAGGTTATGTTTTCATTGGTCAGGAAGACAATGGAGGACTAATTGAATTTGAGTCGAGGGATGTCACTTTCTTGGAAAACGAGTTTCCAAGACAGAGCGAGATAAGTCAGGACTTATCTTTATTTGAGATTTATGATCAAGAAGGCTTACCTCATTCGAGTGGGAGAATTCTTGGTGAAGACAAAAATACGTTTCAACCTTCACCAATGGATGATACGAATGATACGAATCCTATTTCATACAGGAATAATGATCCAAGTGGGAGCATTTCTAACGACATTCCAAGTGGGAGTGATATTAGAATTGATCTAAATTCGAGTCAACAAGGACTTGAAGAATCTCAAATACGACGTAGTAGTCGTACAAGGTTAGCTCCTCTAAGATTTGAGGATGAATTCCCACAAACCTTTATGACTTTAGTCCAACAAGATGACGAGCCTGCTACTTTCAAACAGGCCGTATCATGCCCTGCAAAAGACAAATGGATAGAAGCGATGAAGGAGGAATTAGAATCCATGAAAGTTAACCAAGTCTGGGACTTGGTTGACTTACCCAGAGGACGTAGAGCTATTGGAAACAAATGGGTTCTCAAGATCAAGCATAAGGCTGATGGCTCTATAGACAGATATAAAGCTCGCCTTGTCGCGAAAGATTTTACGCAACAGGAAGGGATAGACTACGAAGAGACCTTCTCACCTGTTGTTCGTTTTACCTCAATTCGCTTGATTCTGGCTATGGTAGCTTGCTTAGACCTCGAATTACATCAGATGGATGTAAAGACTGCCTTTCTCAATGGAGAATTGGACGAGGAGATCTATATGGAACAACCAACAGGGTTTGTAAAAGAAGGAAATGAACATAAGGTTTGTAAACTTCGTAAATCCATATATGGTCTTAAACAATCCTCGAAGCAATGGTATATACGATTTCAAGAAGTTTTCTTATCAAATGGTTTTTCCATGCTTGATGAAGATAACTGTGTATATATCAAGAGAATTAAAAGCAAGTATGTTATAATGTCTCTATATGTAGATGACATTTTAATAGCCGGAAATGACAAGGGCTTTGTGATGGATATCAAGGCATGGCTTTCATCAGTTTTTGAGATGAAAGACATGGGAGAAGCCGCATATATCCTTGGAGTTAAGATTTCAAGGAATCGTTCAAAGAAACTTTTTTCTCTTTCACAAGAGACTTATATAAAGAAGGTTCTAGAACGTTTTAATATGCAGGACTGTAAGTCCATTGATACTCCTATAAGCAAATGCGATAATTTATGTCTGAAATCATGTCTAAAGAACCCAAAGGAAAAGGAAATTATGGAAAAAGTTCCATATTCCAGTGCAGTTGGTAGTCTTATGTACGCTATGATGTGTACAAGACCGGACATCTGTTTTGCCGTTGGAATGGTAAGTCGTTACCAATCCAATCCAGGGCAAGTACACTGGAAAGCGGTTAAGAGGATAATGTTGTATCTTAAAGGGACTGCGGACTATGCTTTATGCTATCAAGGAGATGCCTTGAGGCTCGAAGGCTACATTGATGCTGATTGGGCGGGTGATCTCGATGAGCGACGATCGACCTCAGGATATGTTTTTCTACTCGGATCTGGTGCAATATCCTGGAGTAGCAAGAAACAATCCTGCATCACACTTTCAACTATGGAAGCCAAGTTTGTAGCATTTAGCATGTCAGTCCAAGAAGCTGTTTGGCTTAGGAAGTTCTTAGACAGGCTAATTGATGCAAGTGACTCAGGTGCTGTACCTATATACAATGACAGTCAATCATCTATAGCATATGTCAAAGATCCAAAATTCCATTGTAAGACCAAACACATTGATATCCGCTACAAATTTGCAAAAGACTATGATAAGACCAAGAAGGTAGACATTAGGTACATATCTACGCATGAGATGATAGCGGATCTGCTTACGAAAGCGATCCCCAGAGACGTGTTTTACAAACACTTATCATATCAAGGATTGCGTAAGAGCTGAGTTGTACCAATGTAAATTCCCATGTCTATGAAAGATCAAATTTAATAAAAGAATAAGTTCTTTTCAACATTGCATATGAGTTTCTTGAAAATGTTTGTGTACATTTCTTTTAATCTCACCTATATTTTCTAGTATGTCGGACAGATTGAGGTTGGCTCTCTCACATGAGCAACCGTCTTTATTCTATCAGACGGATAAAATAAAGATGAGACCTGTTTAAAGTCAAAATCATCAGACGGATGATTTAGAGTCATGACTTAAACAAAATGGTCGTATAAAAGATCTGCATCATATGGATGCTTACAAAAGATCTAAGAAGATTTTTGAAATCTTATCTGTCTTATGCGGGATGTGGGTCCAGGATATTAATGAGTAGTAAAAGGGACTCAAAATCAGACATTGTGGTGTCTGATCATCATCCTTACAACATCATTAAGACATACGCTCCCTGGGAAAGGAGTGATGTTGTAATACGTATTCATACTACGTAAGCATTTGACCATTAGGTTAGAATAGTAATTGTGTTTACTATTATGTGAGACCCAAAGACCACATGGGTCTTAACTACTTACCCTTATGGACTCTAATTGGTTCCTTTAGATTTGACTGGGTGATCGCTATCTTAGCATGTTGCTTATGGACTATGGCTAATTCGGTCCGGCGGGGCATGTTAGAAAAGCGAGTCAAGTCAAGATCGAAAGGATCGCAAGAAGAGGAAGATTAATTTCATATTCACATTTTGGACTTTAGAGATTCAAAGCTGGCCAGCCAATTGTAATCCAGATGGGATTCAATTGTTGAATATAAAGTATAAGAAATGTGAAGAAATAATCTAGGGTAAAACATGCGTTGATCTACTCAACTTTGCACCTCGAGGAGTGTTGTGTATCTCTAACAAGTGCACAACAGCGGACTCTATGCGCATGACGGTCACATGGTCTATTTCTCAGTATGATAAACAGAAGAGCTAAAGGAAAAGATGGTTCCTTACAATCCCCTCAAGTGTGAGTGGGAGATGTTGGATATGGATGACATGTATACACCCATGAGGGGATGTACGAGGGTATACGGACCTCAGATGTCGTGTGCATGAAAGCAAGTACGAAGGGAACCTTTTCATGTGTGAAAAGGACCACTCGATAAGTGGAAAAAGGCACATTATAAGTGCATAAAGGCACTTGATAAGTGCATGAAGAAGAGGATAAGTAAGGGTATTAATATAAGCTAATAAGCTTATATATGGTTATTTCCTACAATAACTACCCCTAAAGCCTATAAATAGGACCCAAGGGTAAGGCTTTTAAGGCTAATCCTTCATGCCATAAGTTTTGCATAAGGCAAACTTTTCTTCTTCTCCCTTCCATTTAGTTCTTCTTCTAAATAGAGATTTAGACGGTGGAAACTCTGCTTCGATCCTCTGTGGCGAAGTATCGACCGTTGTGGCGAATCCGAGGGCAAAGTTCAGAGACTACGGCGCTGCGTACGCTAACGTAAGTTCTCTTTCGATCCTCCATCATCGCGCGACGAGTTCCTACAGTTGATGCTCGTGGGCGTTCCTCGGCTTCCCCTTATCATGGGTAGTGTTGGGGGATAAGTCCCCTAAGCTTGAGCTTGTACCATTCTTTTTCTTCACCGGTGATGCCGATCTTTTGTCCGACGGAGCTTTCTTCAAATTGTTGGTCGCGGAGGCTTGCATAGCTCTCTAATCCTTGCGATATCAGCATCGTCTTTGTCGTCGGCCATGGAGCAATCCGGTGGGTCTTCCAACTTTCCTCCATCACTAGAAGATTGGCCTTCTTCAAGGCCGTCATCGTGTAAGGCTCTGATAGAGTGTGGTATGGCTTCAACGATCACCTCATCAAGGAGATCCGCATAATCCAATTCCTCTTGGTAGGGCATATGCTTCATAGCTTTAGGGATATGGAACTCAATCTCGATGTTTCCGACATTCAAAGATAAAGTACCCTCTCTCACGTTGACTATCACGCCGGCGGTGCCTAAGAAGGGGCGTCCAAGTATAAGTGAAGTATCGCCCTCCTCCTTGATGTCCATAATGACGAAGTCGCACGACAAGAAAATTCCTCCCGGTACTTGGAGCGGTATATTCTCTGCAATTCCCACCGGCCTAGTAACCCGACCATCCGCAAGGTGTATTCTCATATCCGTTGGCTTCAAGTCGGTCCCCGTATTCAATTTTCGAAACATTCTTAGGGGCATTAGGCTCACACTTGCTCCCAAGTCTACCAAAGCCTTTTGTAGTGGGACTCCTCCAAGTGTGCATGGGATGCGAAAGCTTCCGGGATCCTTGAATTTTGTAGGTTCCTTTTCCCTCCAGGTGAACCAAGTTCCTTGCTCGGCAAGCATTACCTTCTCCTTTCTTTTCTTTCCCGATATTAAGTCTTTCAAGAACTTCGCATACGACGGGATCTCTACAATAGCATCCAAGAAAGGTATGAGGCTTACTCCTCGCAAGTACTCAAGGAATTTGGCAAGCCGCTTCTCAATTTTAGCTCTTGCCAACCGTTACGGAAAGGACACCAGTGGCATGTAGATGCGTGGTCGCTCCGGGACGTAACCCTAAAGAACGGTTGTAGTTTTACCGCAAGTGCACGGTGTAGCAGCGAGCGGGATATCGAACACAGGGAGGACGAATGACCGTGCTTGCTCTAATCAACCTGGCTATTTTAGAAGAAAGATTTGCCTTTGGCGATCCTGTCACAATCGTCAGACAAAGTGTGGAAATATCAAATCAAATAAAGAACGTCTAGGGAATGGGGAATCCCCACTACTCACAGTATCTCATAAATGTGGTTCATCGGTATCAAAATTGCTAGATTAGGATTTTGGATGAACTAGTTGCAACTGAATGTAGAACCAAGCTCACGCTCTCGCGCTGTTGCCGGTCTATAACTATCCTAGGTTCGGGTCCAATCTCTTGCAAACCCTAGCCTAGGGAAGCTAGCATTAGGATCAACATCATCGTCCAATCGCGCACCGAGCCCAATCTCTTGCAAACTCGGTCCACAACCTAGATTGGGATAGTTCCTACCCGCCCAATCTCTTGCAAACGGGTATTGGCACGGAATTGCAACCGGAAACCCTAGTATCGGTCCAATCTCTTGCAAACCGATACTACGGAAATTCGACTCCAACCCAATTCGGATTTCTAGGGTTTCCTATCGAATTGGGATCCAATCTCTTGCAAATCCCAATCGATGTGAATACCTAGCCATCCGTAGTAAATTGATCCCAATCTAATCTCTAATAGCAATTCTAGCAAAATTCCTACCAATTCATCACAATTATGAAATATGGCTTGTAGGGTTCATCCCCACGCCCCAAGACGTGGCGACTACTCACAATTCATAACAAGATCGCAAAAATAATCAATGAAATAAGCAATAGAATTCATCACAATATTGAGATATGCAATAAAAATAGAATTTTTAGAGAAGAGGAAAGCAAACCAATGGAGTTCTTCAATTAATCCAACAAAAATCAAAAATTGTCTTCTCTCCAATCTCCAAAATAAAGCTAAAAAGTAGATCTAAAAAGCTGCAAAAAATCTAAGAAGAAGCTCTCTAAAACTAGGGTAAAACAGGGGTTAAATAGCCCCCAAAATCGTCCAAAAACTGTGACCAAAATACCCCTGCGCAGCCTGTTTTCCGCAATTTTCGCTACAGGCAGCGCGTCGCACTCGGCCGAGTGACAAAAGTCGCTCGGCCGAGTGAGAAACCCTTTAATTTTCCAGTAAGTCGGGGCCTTCAGGGGTCTCTACTTCGGGGGCGGCTCGGCCGAGTGAGTTGTCGTCACTCGGCCGATGGCTTCATGCTACTCGGGCGGACGGGATAATCCACTCGGCCGAGTGGGTCTTCTGAAGCTCAGGCAGCCGAAAAACAGTAACTTGGAGATTTTTGAAGGGCTTCGTCTGGGCGCCACTCGGGCAGACGAGATGTCGTCACTCGGCCGATGTGGTCTCCGTCGCTCGACCGAGTGCACATAGAAATCGTGTCTGAACTGGTCGGCCGAGCGGTGTCTCGCTGGTCGGCCGAGTGGCTCTTCCACTCGGCCGAGTGGGACACAAAACATGCCCAATCTGCTTATTTTGGCCTCCTCGTCGCTCCTGCGACGTCCATTCTTCTTCCGCTCCTCTCCAACAGCAAAATACCCCTCGGGGAGGTCGTCGGTGACCGTCTAGAGTAAGCGCATCTCGAGATCACTCCAAATCGCGCCAAATCACCTGAAATGCGACAAAAACAACAAATCGTGAAAAGCATCGCAATATCATCGATATATCGTGAAAAACATGATTTGGGCGATCTAAATGGCATGCAAAAATGCGGGAAAAAGGTGTAAAATAAGGAGTGATCAAAATACCCCAAGCTTGCCTCTTACTCGTCCTCGAGGAAGATAAGTAAAAGGCGAACCCGGTGGATTCGAAAAACGAAAACGGCGAAAAACGAAAAATGAAAAACGAAGAAGAATGAGAACGAGATAAAATAAAGTAGAAAGAAAGAAGCGAAGAGGTAAGCTACTAGATCATTTTCTCAGGACGTGTGTTCCGCTTACTCATATAGCATGCACTGAGTGAAAAACACATGTCAAAGAGTTTTATTTTGATATCATAATATAATAGTGCAAATAGAAATAGAAAACCCACGAACAACAACATAATCATGAAAAACAGAATAATTTTATAATTAACATCGTCTGAATCATTTAAAGCGGTATACAAATCACAGATCACACACTTTTCAATTGAACGCTTTCTATCAGGAATATAAGAGTATCACACTATAGAATGGAGAGAATAGAAAAGTATGGATTTCATGAAATGAGTGCTAGGCTTAGATTTCTGGATTTCGTAAAACTAAAAATAATCTCACCGAGTATAGAATATTACTTAGCCTAGGTTGTCGTGCAATGTCAAGTAGTCACTCTCTCACACATCAATGGATCCCCTCCCCCAAGCTTATCTATAAGCGTGGTGGCATAAAAAAATAAATATTTACATCCCCATTTTTATGTAGCTCCAAAAGCAATGATAAGAAAGAAGAAAGAAAGAAAGTGAGATGGGATCTTTTATTGAGGATTTTTCCTCTTTTTCTCTTTTTTTTCTTTTTTTTAATATATCATATATACACAACGATCCCAACTCAAAGAGAGATAATGATATACAAGAATATTTTCTCTTTTCTCCTTTTCTTTTTTTTTCGAATAAGAAATTTGGAGCTAGGAATTAATAGCGGGGGAAATGCCATATAATAGAATCGCTAAGGGGAGATTCACCAATGATTTTAAAAGTAGAGAAATGATGTTCAAGATTTGTGGAGAAAGAAATAAATATATCACTCGGTTCACTCTATAAGACATGCACGACAACTTCAGCAGGGTAATCTAATCTACTCAGTTTCGAACACAAAAAAGCTAACTAATCCAGATTTATCATAGCTAACATCATTCAATCATCCTGAAATGAAGTGTACAATTCATGCATATAGAAGTGATATAGGAAAAAGAAATCAGTACTCCAGATATAGGCATTCAATGCGTGAATCTTGGTGTGTTTTCTGTGATAGCATACATATGAATATTCAGACTCAGCTAATAATAAAATTTCATCCATTTTCATGTGGCAAAAGTGTGGGTTACTATCTCTAGATGCAAAGCAAGTCATAGCATATGATATCAGAAATATAAGTCTAGGACATGACAAATATAGCATGCATATAGAGTAAGCTAAATCCCACGTCATCATCATCATAGGAAAGTCGTCTCTAGCATGAGATGAAAAAGGAAGAAATAAAGATAAAGGGAAAATAGAACTATTTACAATGCGGCACACAGAAAAATAAGAAAAATGTGATGCATGGTAAAATAAAAGAAAAACGAAGAAAATGAGTGCAAAAGCGAAAAATGGCGTGAAAGACTAAAAACAAAGGTGGCAAATCGAAAAAGAACGTGAGAACTCACTCCCCCAAGCTAAAAGGCACAGTGTCCTCAATGTGCAAAGTGTGGCACACCGAGAGACGAGAAATGTGAGGGGCAGGTGAGGATGCATGCATGAAAAAAGGAAAATAAAGGGATAAAAATAAAGAAATGAAAAATATGATGCGGACATGATGCATGCAAAGATAGGAGTGATACAGATATATATGTGGCACCAAAAACTCTCCCTCTCTCCCAGAAAAGATATATAAAGATATGATCAAAAAGAGAATCCCAAAATAAGTGAGGGGAGGGGGGGTGGGCAAAAATGCATCAGGACCCAGCAGAAACGGGCAGCACAACGGCCAAAAAGAATCGATGGCATCAAGGGTGCCTAAGAAGGTGGTGCTGCACCGTCTCCGTCCTGAGGCGGAGGTCGTGTGGGTGGTGCTAGCTGGACAGGCTGCTGAGCGGGGGTGGGTGTGGAAGTGATAGCAGGCTGAGTGTGAGTGGAAGTGTGGGTGGGAACCTGCTGGGTGGGTGGGGGTACGCGTGGGAGACGCTCCAGAACCTGGGTAAGACAGTAGTGGATCTGCGGGAGCAGGTCGAAGCGGCCAGCCATCGCAGAAACGGTGGCGGACAGGGTCCGAAGGTCGCCTCTGAGACCACTTACCGCCCCCTCTAGAGCACGAATGCTCTGAAGTACAGTGTCAGGGGGAGGTGGTGCAGAGGGACGCACCGGGCGGGGCTGTGCAGGGCGTGGCTGGCGAACTCGGGTCGCGTATGTGACGGGCTCAGCGGGTAGGGGAACAAAAGGTGCTGCACTCGCGAATGTGGGCCTGGCCTCAGTGTGAGGCCGGGCAGGGCGGTGAGAAGTGGAGGCAGCAGCAATGAAAGAAGAATGCGAAAGTGGCAGCGAGGCGGCCAGAGAGGTCAGTGGCACAGAAGTGTGGACAGACGCCACGACGCTCTCGGAAAATACAGCAGCAGTGGAGACAGAGGGGTGGACAGAGGTCTCAACGGCAGTGGCAAAAGAGGGCTCGCCGCACTCAACTATGGTCGGCGGGCGCTCGGGTGGGGCAGAAGAAACAGGCTCAGCAGACAGAGGGCCGGTGGTGGTGGTGACGGTCGCGGAAGTGGTGGAAGTGGGCTCAGCTAAGGTACTCCCGACACCGACAGAGGTGTCAGGAGCGGAGGAAACATCGGGGATAGGCTGAGGGGCCACAGGGTCAACAGGCTCGGCAGCAGGCTCGGCAGGGGTAACAGGGTCTACAGGGGCAGCGTGGGCCTGCTCGGCCTCCTTGGCCTTGAGCACGTAAGCAGCGGGGATGAGGACATCCATCGCAGGGAGCCAGTCAACGTGGGCTGGTGCAATCTGAGTCCGAGCTGGGCTCGGGAGAATCATGTAATCGGCACCATAAGGGCCGTGCAACCAGACCCAGTGACGCTCACCGTGCGGACGGAGCATCTTCATCCGGGCCATAACATCAATCGACAGAGAAGTGGGGCCCGGTGCTCGTCGCAGGTCGTCGGGGAAGTCCTCGCCGGTCATAAGAGCAAGCAAGGTGATCAGGCCGCCGCATCATATCGGTGAGCGAGCGCCCACCGATACAATGATGCGGTCTAAAAACCATGCCGCGATATCGATCACGACGGCGGGGACAAGCTCATCGCCATCCCTAGATAGAGCTCTGGGACGTGTCATCGCGTAGAGCATGTAGAGCTCTGGCGTAGACATCGTGCCCGGCTCATATCTGGCCATAAAGGTCGTCGCCATAAGGCGCTGAGCAATACGTAGGCAGGGATGGACAATGGCTGAGGCCTTGGCCCTACTAGGGTCAAAGGCGACGTGAAGACCCGTAATCCGGGCCCAGAAGGCACCGGTGTCGAAGGAAGGTGGGGGGATATGGGTGGGGCCGTAACCGCGATCGGCTCCGGGGACAGCGGGCCACGAGAAAAATGCTCTCAACATATCGAGAGTGACCTGGCACTCCCGGTCCATGAACCGAAACGAGCATACCTCGTCGGTCCGGGCGATCGAACTAAGAACCTCAAGTGTCGGGCGGGTAAACGTATCCGCCGACACCTGAAAGAAATCTCGCCAGCCCACGTTGTCGTACAACGTGAGCATCCCATCGAGTACCCCCAGGCGTCCTAGGTCAGCAAGGTGTGCAAACCTGGAGGGTACGATCGAGCGCTGGGAGATACGCTCGAAGACGGCGCGGTGTGCGTCGTCTCGGAACGTAATCCCGAGCGGCCCGATCAGTGGAGCTGGAGGTGGTGGCGGTGGAGCGGCAGGGAGAGGCTGTGCGGGCTGTGCGGGCTGTGCGGGCTCTGCAGGCTGTGCGGGGTGTGCGGGGCCTGCAGGCTGTGCTGGGTGGATGGGGTGCGTGGGGGAAGGAGGAGGAGAGTCCTCCACCTCGTGGGAGGGGCCGGCATCATCCGACCGCTTCCGCTTGGCGGAAGGTCTCCTCGTCCGCGGCCGTGTCCGGGGCGGCATATCGGCCCCGAGCGCGAGCCGAAAAACGTGCAAGGTGCGGCGTGTGCAAAATAAAGGAAAGAGTGTACCCCGACACGCCGCGAGTGCTAAGCAGTGGAAGCGTGCGAAGACCGCGCCTCCGCGAAGCCCTAATCAGTCCCAAGAAGCGCCCCTGGGCTCCTCTAAGCTCCCAAAAGCGACCTGCGCATGAAATGGATATATCAGCGGGTAATATTCAAAACGTATGGAGCAGTAGGGGTATAACAGATAAATATAGAAATTGATTTGGGTTCGGGGGTCGTTTAACACATGGATCCTCAAAAAACACTCAAAAAGAGGAGAAAAAGGCAATAAAGGCGATACCGGAGGTGGTCGGAGCGGCGGCCGCCGGCGGCGACTCGGGCGAGGCGCCGGCGGTGCTCGGCCGGCGGTGGCGGGCCGAGCGGCGGCGCGAGCGGGCTGGTCGGGCGAGTGGGGGCGAGGGCGAGGGGTATCGGGCGAGGGAAGGGGTCGGGCTGTTGGGGGTTTTCGCGTTTCGAAAAACGTGCCCCCCCCCTCCGCCCCTTATATAATAGAAGTTACGACTCGGCCGAGTGACTAGGTCACTCGGCCGAGCGAGAACAATGAAAATTTCTCCTCGCTTACGCTTCGGCCGAGTGGCTTTGCCAGCCTCGGCCGAGTGGAGTAAGTCCATTCGGCCGAGTGACTCAAGCTACTCGGCAAGACTCGCCCTAGGAGGGTATCCGTTTTACTCGGCCGAGTGAAAATATATACTCGGCCGAGTAGAAGTTATACTGAAATCAGGAAAATAAACAGAGAGTTGGGTACAGCAGACTTCCCTCGTTCGTGAGCGGCTCGGCCGGACGAACTTGTGTACTCGGCCGAGTGACTAGTATACTCGGCCGAGTGAGCCTTGTGTTCTGCAGTTTGTCTTCGTTTGGGCTCTAAACTCCGTCTTTCTTCCTCCAGTCGATTCCATCTTCCTCCTAGGCGTCGAGCGCCTTCTTGGGGCGCTCCTCGTCGTCTCGTTCATCCTCCTCATGGTGGATCTACCTATCTCCTCTCCTGTCAAGAAAAATAGGACCCGTTATCACAAAATTTTTGGGCGAACGACTCGAAACACTAAAAATTTCTAAAACAAAATAAAGAAAAAGTGAAAATAAAGCAATAACCGTCGGGTTGCCTCCTGACAAGCGCTCGTTTAAGGTCGTGAGCTCGACCCCCTATGATTTTCAATTAATGAGGGATGTTTGGTGCATATGAGATGCACCCATCAAACTTTCCGGGGAGACCGCTTGGATTTGGAAGTTGCGGCGTGTTCTCCCTCGGTGGTCTCCCGTCTCGAATAGTGTTGGGGGGGCTCCCCCAAGCTAGCATTTGCTCCGGCCAACGGCTTTACCGGTGTCGCCGATTTCCGTACCGGCGGAGCTTTCTTCGGAGACCTTGATTTCGAGAGCTTGCAGAGCTCTCGAATCCTTGCGACATCAGCGTCGTCTTCATCATTTTCAGCGGAGAGGTCGGGGGAATCATCTATCTTCTCATCTTGGCCTAAATCCGGGCCTTCCTCTAAATCTTCATCGAAAAGAGCGCCAATTGAGTGGGGGATCGCCTCCTCTATTACCTCATCAAGGAGGTCCATGTAGTCAAGTTCCTCAAGGTAAGGCATGTGCTTCATAGCCTTAGGAATGTGGAGCTCCACCTCGATGTTGCCGACGTTTAAAGTTAGGGTACCTTCGCGCACGTCAACAATTACTCCGACGGTGGCGAGGAACGGGCGTCCAAGTATCAATGACGTATCTCCCTCCTCCTTAACGTCCATGATCACGAAGTCACATGGCAAGCATATTCCACCCGGGACTTGTAGCGGTATGTCTTCGGCGATCCCTACCGGCCTTGTTATTCGCCCATCGGCTAATTGAATGCGCATGTCGGTAGGTTTCAACTTTGTCCCGGTGTTTAGCCTTAAGAACATGGAGAGAGGCATGAGGCTCACACTAGCCCCTAGATCAACCAACGCCTTTTGAAGAGGGACGCCGCCCAAGGTGCAAGGAATCCGAAAACTCCCCGGATCTTTAAATTTGGCCGGCTCCTTCTCTCTCTTGGTGAACCAAGAGCCCTCCTCGGCTAGCATGATCTTCTCCTTCCTCTTTCTCCCCGAAATCAAGTCCTTCAAGAATTTAGCATATGTGGGGATCTCCACGATGGCGTCGAGGAAGGGAATATTGAGGCTAACTCCTCTTAGATACTCGAGGAACTTCGCTAGCCTTTTCTCCATTTTCGCTCTCGCTAGTCTTTGGGGGAATGGGACCGGTGGCATGAAGCGTCTCTCCTCGGTCAATTGCTCCGCTCTAGATTTCTCCCTTTCTTGTGGCTCTTTCTCCTTGTCAACTTCAACTACCGGCTCAATCGGCTCCGAACTTTCCTCCACGGGCTCCTCGGTAGGAATCATGGCGGGGGAGGTATCCTTCCCGCCTCTAGTAGTAATGGCAACTACGGCATTGATGTGGCCGGTGTTGCCCCGTGGGTTTTGCTCGAGTTGCGCCGGCAATCGTTGAGTGTTCCGATTGAGCAAGGCCAACTGTTCCGATATTTGAGCCACAACGGTATTAAGGGAGTCTTGCCCCGCCTTCAAGGTAGCATTGACCTTATTTTGCTCGACCATAAATGCCTCCACTCTAGCTTCGAAGTCGGATCGTTGTTGAGCTTGTGGAGGGTTTTGATTTTGATTCCTCCACCCTTGATTGTATCCGGGCGGCCTATATGGTGGAACTTGTTGTTTCGGTTGAAAATTTTGTTGTGTAGGCCCCCTCGGTGGATAGTGTTGTTGTTGGGGTGGTGGTGGTGGTCGAGCTTGTTGAGGTGGCGGTTGTGGCGGGTTCAAAGTTCCTTCATTATTGGCGTAAGAGAATCCGGGATGATTTCTTGCGGCCGGATTGGCCCAATATCCTTGGTTCCCCGCGACATATTGTACTTGCTCCAAGGATCCTTCTCCTTGCTCTCCTCCCACATACATGACTTGAGGTTGGTCTTGCCAATCACACATTTGGTTCGTTGGAGCGGAGGTGGAAGGGGCTCCTTGGGGCTCCGTGATAAACTTCTCCAATCTCTCCACTACCTTGTGGAGAGAATCAAATTTGCTCGTAAGCTCCGCCACGGCCTTCGCCTCATAGATACTAGTCGGCTTCAAGGAGGACGTAGAGTGTCCTCGCTCATCGCCCCATTGTTGATTATTTGAGGCCATCTCCTCAATTAGGGCCGTAGCTTCTTCGGGAGTCTTTGACAAGATAGCACCATTCGCCGCGGCATCGATAATTTGTTTGGTCCCCGGTTGGAGACCACTGTAGAAGCTATGCACTAGCTCCCAGTCTTCTATGCTATGGTGCGGGCATTGATGCTGCAGATCCTTAAAACGCTCCCAAGCCTCATAGAGCGTCTCTTGGGGTCCTTGCTTGAAAGACATGAGAGCGCTCCGGATCTTCACAGTCTTGGATGGCGGATAGAATTTGTCAATGAATGCACTCGCCAACTCGTCTCAAGTGGTGAAAACACCCTCAGCCTGCGTCCTCAACCAATAGAGTGCCTTGTCCTTTAGCGTGAAGGGGAAGAGGCGCAGTCTGATGGCATCGATGGAGACCCCCGGCATCTGGAATGTGGCGCACTTCGACAAGAATGATTGAATGTGGTAATGAGGATTTTCATGGGCATTCCCATGAAATGGATCCTGCTGCATCAGAACCACTAGTCCAGTCTTTAGCTCGAAGTTCTTGTCAGCCGCCAACTCCGGCATGGAAATGGAAGAGGTCGTAGAAGAGGTCTTAGGCCGAAGCCTATCTCGAATAGAAATTATCCTCGCCATCCTTGCCGCCAATTGGTCCGGAGTTTCCGGGTTGGTCATAAACCCCCCTTCTGGATTTTGTCTCCTTTCCGCTCTAAGTCTCCGCGCGGTACGTTCGATCTCGGGATCAAATAATATAGCTTCAGGGTCCGCCGTAGATCTCGTGTACATGCACAGGGAAAACAGAGTTTCAAAGAAATGATTAGCACAATGGAAGGGTTAGGCAAAAATAAAGAAATAAAATAATAATAAAAAAGGAAATAGCTAGGGTGGTAAGATCAAACGCAATCGCCTCCCCGGCAACGGCGCCAAAAACTTGGTCGCTCCGGGACGTAACCCTAAAGAACGGTTGTAGTTTTACCGCAAGTGCACGGTGTAGCAGCGAGCGGGATATCGAACACAGGGAGGACAAATGACCGTGCTTGCTCCAATCAACCTGGCTATTTTAGAAGAAAGATTTGCCTTTGGTGATCCTGTCACAATCGTCAGACAAAGTGTGGAAATATCAAATCAAATAAAGAACGTCTAGGGAATGGGGAATCCCCACTACTCACCGTATCTCATAAATGTGGTTCATCGGTATCAAAATTGCTAGATTAGGATTTTGGATGAACTAGTTGCAACTGAATGTAGAACCAAGCTCACGCTCTCGCGCTGTTGCCGGTCTATAACTATCCTAGGTTCGGGTCCAATCTCTTGCAAACCCTAGCCTAGGGAAGCTAGCATTAGGATCAACATCATCGTCCAATCGCGCACCGAGCCCAATCTCTTGCAAACTCGGTCCACAACCTAGATTGGGATAGTTCCTACCCGCCCAATCTCTTGCAAACGGGTATTGGCACGGAATTGCAACCGGAAACCCTAGTATCGGTCCAATCTCTTGCAAACCGATACTACGGAAATTCGACTCCAACCCAATTCGGATTTCTAGGGTTTCCTATCGAATTGGGATCCAATCTCTTGCAAATCCCAATCGATGTGAATACCTAGCCATCCGTAGTAAATTGATCCCAATCTAATCTCTAATAGCAATTCTAGCAAAATTCCTACCAATTCATCACAATTATGAAATAGGGCTTGTAGGGTT
Source organism: Scilla litardierei (assembly GCA_030789695.1). Taxonomy (NCBI): domain Eukaryota; kingdom Viridiplantae; phylum Streptophyta; class Magnoliopsida; order Asparagales; family Asparagaceae; genus Scilla; species Scilla litardierei. The sequence continues at coordinate 196,904,912 of CM061134.1, forward strand.
CATCCCCACGCCCCCAGACGTGGCGACTACTCACAATTCATAACAAGATCGCAAAAATAATCAATGAAATAAGCAATAGAATTCATCACAATATTGAGATATGCAATAAAAATAGAATTTTTAGAGAAGAGGAAAGCAAACCAATGGAGTTCTTCAATTAATCCAACAAAAATCAAAAATTGTTTTCTCTCCAATCTCCAAAATAAAGCTAAAAAGTAGATCTAAAAAGCTGCAAAAAATCTAAGAAGAAGCTCTCTAAAACTAGGGTAAAAACAGGGGTTAAATAGCCCCCAAAATCGTCCAAAAACTGTGACCAAAATACCCCGGCGCAGCCTGTTTTCCGCAATTTTCGCTACAGGCAGCGCGTCGCACTCGGCCGAGTGACAAAAGTCGCTCGGCCGAGTGAGAAACCCTGTAATTTTCCAGTAAGTCGGGGTCTTCAGGGGTCTCTACTTCGGGGGCGGCTCGGCCGAGTGAGTTGTCGTCACTCGGCCGATGGCTTCATGCTACTCGGGCGGACGGGATAATCCACTCGGCCGAGTGGGTCTTCTGAAGCTCAGGCAGCCGAAAAACAGTAACTTGGAGATTTTTGAAGGGCTTCGTCTGGGCGCCACTCGGGCGGATGAGATGTCGTCACTCGGCCGATGTGGTCTCCGTCGCTCGGCCGAGTGCACATAGAAATCGTGTCTGAACTGGTCGGCCGAGCGGTGTCTCACTGGTCAGCCGAGTGGCTCCTCCACTCGGCCGAGTGGGACACAAAACATGCCCAATCTGCTTATTTTGGCCTCCTCGTCGCTCCTGCGACGTCCATTCTTCTTCCGCTCCTCTCCAACAGCAAAATACCCCTCGGGGAGGTCGTCGGTGACCGTCTAGAGTAAGCGCATCTCGAGATCACTCCAAATCGTGCCAAATCACCTGAAATGCGACAAAAACAACAAATCATGAAAAGCATCGCAATATCATCGCTATATCGTGAAAAACATGATTTGGGCGATCTAAATGGCATGCAAAAATGCGGGAAAAAGGTGTAAAATAAGGAGTGATCAATGCGCTCCTCATTTGGTTTCCTAATTTCAGAATTTTCACCTTCTTGCGGCTCTTTTGGGCTCTCCTCCTCAATAGCCGGCTCCTTGTCATCCAAAATCTCTTCCACGGGCTCCTTGGTTTGGACCATGGCGGGAGTAGTATCCTTCCTGCCCCTAGTAGTAACCACCACCACCGCATTGATGTGGCCGGTATTGCTCCGTGAATTGGGCTCCGGTTGAGCCGGCAATTGTTGAGTGTTTTTATTTAGCAACGTAAGTTGCTCCGCTAGTTGAGCAACTACGGTATTGAGAGAGTCTTTTTGTGCAATCAACCTAGCGTTTATCTTCTTTTACACAACCATGAATTTCTCCACCCTAGCCTCATGATCCGATCTCGGTTGTGCTTGTGGTGGGTTTGGAGCTCTCCAACCTTGGTTATAACCCGGCGGCCTATATGGTCCCGCTTGTTGCCTAGGCGGGTAGCTTTGTTGTGGTGGCCCTCTCGGTTGATATTGAGGTTGTGGAGGTGGAGGCCGAGCTTGAGGTTGTTGCGATGGCGGGTTTAAAGCTCCATCGTTATTCGCATAAGAGAATCCCGGATGATTTCTCGTAGCCGGGTTGGCCCAATAACCGGTGTTCCCCGCAACATATTGCACTTGCTCTATGGCTCCTTCTCCATGCTCACCTCCAACGAACATAGCTTGAGATTGGTCTTGCCAATCGCTCATGTTGCCTCCCGACGTAGATGTGGCGGGAGTTCCATGCGGCTCGGTGATCAACTTCTCCAATCTCTCCACGACCTTGTGGAGAGAGTCAAACTTAGTGGAAAGCTCCGTTACGGCCTTGGCCTCATATATGCTTGTTGGCTTCAATGAGGTAGAAGAATGTCCTCGCTCGTCGCTCCATTGTTGATTATTAGAGGCCATCTCCTCTAACAGGGCCGTAGCTTCATCCGGCGTCTTGGATAGAATGGCTCCATTGGCGGTTGCATCTATAATTTGCTTGGTGCCCGGTTGGAGTCCATTGTAAAAGCTGTGTACTAGCTCCCATGCTTCAATGCTGTGATGGGGGCATTGATGTTGTCACGCCACGCTTCCCAAAAATGTGGAGGCGAAGCGTGAGAAGGTCCGCTCAGACTTGAAGCTGTAAAGCTCCAAGCCCGATAAGCGTCAATCAACATTAAATTGGCAGGTCCTTGCAACGCGATACGAAACAAAGATAATAATAAAGAAAATGAGACAAAAGACAATCTCAGAATATCCATCATATTAAATTACAACATCACAGAAAAAGCCACCAGGCTTAAAGAGAAAAGAATCTAAGGGCCCAAACATGGCCAACAAAGTACAAGGTACAAACAAAGGTGCCACGCACCGACAACTAACAGGAATCCTAAAACAGGAAGGAAACTCAGCAAGGTCACCGGTGTCCACAAAACTCCTCCACAACAAACATGGGTGTCAGCAACACTAAGTCCCCAGCAACAAAGCTCTGGCTCTGGGTCTAACATGTGACACCCAAAAGAGAGAGGGGCACATGTCAGCAAGTCTAAAAAGACTTGCGCAAGGAAACTGAAAGTGAAAGTAAAGCAACCTAGCAGTTCTAGCATGATGCGATGACAGGGCATATAACATGAGTGCAACAAGTAGGTAAACGAGCATGACAAGACAGGAGCATGGCATGGCAAGAGTAGCAAAGCTACTAACATTATCAAGGATTTCACTAATCATGATCATCACCTATCACGAATCACGAATCACGATGTTTTACAGATGTTTACGCCTTACAGCTGAAATTGTCTTTCTTTCACACTGATTGGCCGCTTAACACTACCCCAAAACCCAGAGTTTACGCCTTACCACTGCAGTTGCTGATCAGGCAGACTCCCAGTTGATTGGACGCTTAACTCTTACCCCCAATACCCACACGTAGACAAGCCAGGGTCCCTGCACAGGAGCTTAGTAAATGAGCCAGGGTTGCCCCGCACGGGAGCTCGTTTTCTATATCACGAATCGGGAAGTTTATTTGGCATAGGGGTGTACCTAGCCTCAATCATTTCACAAGGTGTAGCGGCGCTACGCAATCACGGGAACACTTAAAGAATGCAATGACATGACAATTAATTCGCGTACCGTTATTTGAAATTAAACATGGCAGGCAAAATGCAATGACGTGAACAGATATTCGCGTACCGTTAATTGAAATTAAACATGGCAGTTAAAGGTGCATGGATGTCATGAACAGTTAATATGCGTACCGTTAAGTGAAATTAAACGTTACATACAAGATTGATGAAGGTGACGGACCGAGCTTCGTTGTCAAGCTAGGTCAATGGCGACTAGACAGCTTTCTTCACTGTCTAGTCTCTTTTACGCTAAAGCAAGGTAATGGCCTAAAGACATGGCCCAAATCAAGAGATGCAAGTTTCACTTGCCTAGCACCGAGGACGACGATCAACGAGGCCGTCACACAAATGCTAACTACGGGGTTGAGATCGCGAATCGTTAACGGAAGAACAATGCCGAGCTAGCACGGAGGCGAAAGAAACGATCCGGGGAACCTAGGGTTCAGATCTGGAAATGGATGGAGAAGTTTGGAGAAATTGGATTTGGGGGTTTTTGGGGTTGGCCGTCGGCCTAGGGTTGGTGGCCGGCGAAATGGTGGTGAGAGGGGGGCTCCGGAGATGAAGGAGGAGAGCTAGGGAGGATGGATGATGATTTGGGGAAGAAGGGGGCTTTGGAGAAGATGAAAGAAGAAGGAAAAATGTTTGGGGGGTTTAAATAGGAAGGGCTGGCGGCCGCCCAGAAATTAGGGTTTCGACACTGATTAGTCGGTCAAAGAGCAACCACTGACCGACTAGTTTGGGAACTAGTCGGTCGGTTGACCAACGCAGACCGACTAAGTGTAAACAGTAACTCCGGGCGAAAATAGGATTTAGATTTAGTCGGTCAAAGAACAAATACTGACCGACTAGTTTCTCATCTAGTCGGTCGACGAACGTTCTTAGACCGACTAACGATAAACAGTAACTCGGCTAAAAACGACTGACGTAAACTAGTCGGTCTGAGAAGGATTGCCGACCGACTTGATCTTAATCTAGTCGGTTGGTTCCCCTTCTTGAACCAACTAAAGTGCACGCAAAGTCTCGAATTGAAGCACGAAGTTCCGGGAAGATTCCTACGGCTTCTAGGATCATCTAGCTCTAAGATTTGAGCGATTTGAAGCTCGTCACGAATGACTTACTCCAAGATCAACGATCTAAGGAAGAAGCTAAAGAATCTCAACGAAACGAATGGAAACGAAAGCCAGGAGACGAAAAAATCACACCCAAGGAGAAAATCCAGCAAGCATATATTTTTAATATAGATAATCCAATTACATGAAAACCAGTCGTTACATCCTACCCACCTTAGAATAAAGTCCGTCCTCGGACTTTCTAACATATCTAGTCGCTCTAGTAGCTACCCCAAATCATTTCACGTCATACTTTAAACCAGAGGTAGTCATTACATGTGCTTATATATATATATACACTAGATAGTCAAACGTTATCACTACTAACATGTATTCATTCACACACATTATACTCTTATACTTATTATAGTCATTCGTACTCATACATGTATTTCAATCATTTATATACGTCCATTATATAGCTACTACTTACCTAGCACAACAATAGTTCAGATATTCACAAAAGATTAGTCTCATACTTAGCAAGTACAACCATCGCTCTACGTATCGATAGCTAACCTATGCATCGAGCAATCATGGGAATATTACTCCCTAATATTTCCTAGTATACCTTTAATACCAAACACATCGACACATGTAGTCGCACCATACCATTATTCAGACCAAGTCATCACTATATCTAATATACATTAACCATCATTATAATTTCGCAAAAAAATTTTTTTTTTGTCATTCAAAAGCGTTCACACATTCACCATATCTTCACATCACATACGGCCCTATAATTATACCCACGACACGCCATACATAACATAGTCTCCAAAACTTATAACTAGGCACATACTTACCCGTGCATGGTGCACGCCCGTGCACGCTAACATTTCATCCATATATACCAATCAGACATTATATACTCAGGCATCTAAACACATTATCTACTCAATCAGTCCATTCATTATATACTCAGGCATATATACCAATCACACATTATATATATCAATCACACATAGAAACACATATGTCAGTACATCTACACACCTAGTTTAGCTAGCACACATACGTTCACACAAGCAAGCCCTTAGTAAAAAACTATACCACAAGGCCATCACCTATAACTATATACTGGTATTGCGACCCACAATCATGTGCGTAACACAACCAGGCACAAATACTCCTATCACTATATATATTTATATCAAACATTACTATATGCAACTACAGACATACACAACAATATACTCAGGGTATACCCACTCAAGTTTGAGTGAGACCCAAAACACATATCCTAACACTTTATATACGTAACACGGTATTTATACCTACACCAATGCCACTCCAATGCATATACATCTACCAATACAACTATATACATACCATATGTCACTCGCAATTAATATTTAGTCAGATAATACCCACATAGTTCAATCACTTTATATACCGTAGTAATAATACAGACATCAGCACACGTATAGTTAAAATACTTTTCCTAATACGCGCATTCACCGTATAGTCACACACATGTATAACATATATTCACACCATATTCTATTACCTATAATTAGCATACCAACACATCTACATCATACATAGATAAGATATGCATTGGTCGTGTATACCCTTGGTATACACTCACACAACATCCATAAAAGCAAGCATACAAATCAAAATCATATTTCTACCACCATATGTATAACACCTATATACTCACGCAGCAAATACATAACTACATACGTCCAAGCACAAGACGTAACTACGTATGAGCACACACTCACACGTACTAACACACGGGTCATATAATATAGGCTTACTCGCTCAAATATACGTACACCTATTATCAACACACCTAACATACATATAGTTTCATCAATCATATTATTTCAACCATTATAAGTATCTCCTACTACATGCCTCTATTAGATATTCCGATACAGATTCCTTATACACATAGACGTCCCTAGAATGGTATAGCTATCCTCGCGCTTTTCTATAAATACTAACACACTTACAATTTCATAACATCATGAATAACTCTGAGTAGGTATATATCACACAATAGGCAAACATTATCAAACTATAGGGGTACACTCATTCAAGCCTACATACGCAACTTAGGTACATGCATTACGACAACATCACAAAGTCCAAAGACCCACTACTAAACTGGTGTGACGTAAACAATGGCAAACACTAGTGGGATGACTAAGCAGAAGAAAGGAAACCAAGATTAGATTGCGTAACGAAACAAGATCGCAAGAATGAGTTCAGGTAAGGCGAGGACAAGGAGGCAAATTGGTCAAGTGAAACTGAGTTGCAATTTTGGAAGTTTAGGCGGGGAAGAAAGATGTAAACATTACTCTCATAAGTTTTTGGAAATAGAACGTGAATGGTATAAGTCGAAATCACTAAAAGTATAAAACGGTCACCTTCGAAAAGTTGGAGTTCTCCTCCGTTTAAACGATGTTTGAAGATCGATAAAATAAGTTGTTCGAAATAAGTTTGAGTTGAAAATACATAATCAGAGGAAATGATTTATTGGCTTAACGGAAATCATTATGAAGGAAGTGAATCGTTCATACGAACATTAAGGACGTAGTTTAGAAAAATATTATACGACTGTAATTCAATATAATTTTGGCAAAAGAAATTCTGAAATTTAAAGAATGAAATGAATTGTAGGATTTTAAGTTCATGCCATATATTTTTAAAGTCTTTAAGCTAGAGAAAATTTTAAAATTACCAATATTGAAACTACTTTTCAGAGGAACCAGAATTTGCCAAAAAGAACTGATTTATACAAGGTTCTTAACGTACGAGCGCAACGAGCATTGTACGGATATAAAAATAATTGAAATTCTATTTAGTTTAGAATTTACTCTAAAATATGTTTGGAGATCGGAAAGATAGATATAACTTATTAGTAGAATTTATCAAATTCGTAGCAAGCTTTAAAACCAAATTACGGAGGGTCTAGATCAGGAGGTGGTTACGAAAACGTAATTTTCCAAAAATCTGTAATAGGGAAAATGTTGAACATAACTTTGATTTGTTGAAAGCTGAAGTCATATGTGACTTGAAAAGTATATTAAGGAAGCGCGACGAGTCATTTGAATAGCATAAATAAGAAGGAAAATTCATAAATCGAATTTGAAAAATAGAATTACGGCTCAGAATTAAATCGATTTATGAAAAGGGACAAGATATTCAAATAGGTATGAAAAGTATAGGCTGTAAAATAATACAAACAGTAATCAAAATCTCGTCAAAAATTTAGAATTTCAAAAATTAACTTAAGTCAACGAAAGAGTACGAGATATAAGTATACACATAACAATTGAAATTCCATTTAGCTTGGAAAAGATTTTAAAGTATGTATGCTATGCGATTAAAATGGATCCCATAGTTAGAAAATGATATAACGAATTTTCCAAAATAGTATTAGAGTCTTTAAACCGAAATGCGAAAATATAGATTAGAAAATGGTTACGAGATAGCAATTATAATTTCAACCATTTTACTCCGAAATCTACAAGGAATTTTGACTCAATCAAAAAGTGAGAAATTTAAGTATATACGTAGCGGGTTTAAAACAAAATTTAACTTAGCGAAAACTTTAAAAGAAATTAAGCTTTGCGAATGGGGACATTAGAAAGATCAACGATTTTCGAAACGTGGTGGTCATGGGAATCGAGACAAGGAAGTTGGTCGGATGATCAAAGCGTAAACACACCTTGGATATGACTTAGGAAAATCTACGGGAACTCATACGGTCAACCAACTAAAGATTAGGGAACTAAGCGCTAAGACTCTCTAAGGAGCTGGACAGCAATGAAATGAGTTCAGCTTGGTCCGAAATCGATGAACCCAAGCGAAAGACCAAGAATTCTAGAAGTCTATCATGGTCAAAGCTAGACAGGAACCACTAAGGTAACTCCTAAGACGACCAAATCAATTCCTAGCAGGGAGTCTAACTAACAATCAGGGGCCTCTAACTAGCAAGCACGGACGTCTAACTAAGTCTTCCTACCACCTAGTGACATAGGGAAAATACTAGACTTAAGGATTATGACTCGGATGTCGCAATTTATTTAATGGACATTCCATAGTTATTATCGTTGTTCCGATATTTCGCAGTTGCAAGATGCGACCAGCATGGGCCACCAACAAAACCTGTCACGCCCCGCTTCCCAAAAATGTGGAGGCGAAGCTTGAGAAGGTCCGCTCAGACTTGAAGCTCCAAAGCTCCAAGCCCGATAAGCGTCAATCAACATTAAATTGGCAGGTCCTTGCAACGCGATACGAAACAAAGATAATAATAAAGAAAATGAGACAAAAGACATTCTCAGAATATCCATCATATTAAATTACAATATCACAGAAAAAGCCACCAGGCTTAAAGAGAAAAGAATCTAAGGGCCCAAACATGGCCAACAAAGTACAAGGTACAAACAAAGGTGCCACGCACCGACAACTAACATGAATCCTAAAACAGAAAGGAAACTCAACAAGGTCACCGGTGTCCACAAAACTCCTCCACAGCAAACATGGGTGTCAGCAACACTAAGTCCCATGCAACAAAGCTCTGGCTCTGGGTCTAACATGTGACACCAAAAAGAGAGAGGGGCACATGTCAGCAAGTCTAAAAAGACTTGCGCAAGGAAACTGAAAGTGAAAGTAAAGCAACCTAGCAGTTCTAGCATGATGCGATGATAGGGCATATAACATGAGTGCAACAAGTAGGTAAACGAGCATGACAAGACAAGAGCATGGCATGGCAAGAGTAGCAAAGCTACTAACATTATCAAGGATTTCACTAATCACGATCATCACCTATCACGAATCACGAATCACGATGTTTTGTAGATGTTTACGCCTTATAGCTGAAATTGTCTTTCTTTCACACTGATTGGCCGCTTAACACTACCCCAAAAACCAGAGTTTACGCCTTACCACTGCAGTTGCTGATCGGGCAGACTCCCAGTTGATTGGACGCTTAACTCTTACCCCCAATACCCACACGTAGACGAGCCAGGGTCCCTGCACAGGAGCTCAGTAAATGAGCCAGGGTTGCCCCGCACGGGAGCTCGTTTTATATATCACGAATCGGGAAGTTTATTTGGCATAGGGTTGCACCTAGCCTCAATCATTTCACAAGGTGTAGCGGCGCTACGCAATCACGGGAACACTTAAAGAATGCAATGACACGACAATTAATTCGCGTACCGTTATTTGAAATTAAACATGGCAGGCAAAATGCAATGACGTGAACAGATATTCACGTACCGTTAATTGAAATTAAACATGGCAGTTAAAGGTGCATGGATGTCATGAACAGTTAATACGCGTACCGTTAAGTGAAGTTAAACGTGACATACAAGCATGATGAAGGTGACGGACCGAGCTTTGTTGTCAAGCTAGGTCAATGGCGTCTAGACAGCTATCTTCACTGTTTAGTCTCTTTTACGCTAAAGCAAGGTAATGGCCTAAAGACATGGCCCAAATCAAGAGATGCAAGTTTCACTTGCATAGCACCGAGGACGACGATCAACGAGGCCGTCACACAAATGCTAAATACGGGGTTGAGATCGCAAATCGTTAACGGAAGAACAATGCCGCGCAAGCACAGAGGTGAAAGAAACGATCCGGGGAACCTAGGGTTCAGATCTGGAAATGGATGGAGAAGTTTGGAGAAATGGGATTTGGGGGTTTTTGGGGTTGGCCGTCGACCTATGGTTGGTGGCCGGCGAAATGGTGGTGAGAGGGGGGCTCCGGAGATGAAGGAGGAGAGCTAGGGAGGATGGATGATGATTTGGGAAAGAAGAGGGCTCTGGAGAAGATGAAATAAGAAGGAAAAACGTCTGGGGGTTTAAATAGGAAGGGCTGGCGGCCGCCCAGAAATTAGGGTTTCGACACTGATTAGTCGGTCAAAGAGCAACCACTGACCGACTAGTTTGGGAACTAGTCGGTCGGTTGACCAACGCAGACCGACTAAGTGTAAACAGTAACTCCTGGCGAAAATAGGATTTAGATTTAGTCGGTCAAAGAACAAATACTGACCGACTAGTTTCTCATCTAGTCGGTCGACGAACGTTCTTAGACCGACTAACGATAAACAGTAACTCGGCTAAAAACGACTGACGTAAACTAGTCGGTCTGAGAAGGATTGCCAACTGACTAGATCTTAATCTAGTCGGTTGGTTCCCCTTCTTGAACCAACTAAAGTGCACGCAAAGTCTCGAATTGAAGCACGAAGTTCCGGGAAGATTCCTACGGCTTCTAGGATCATCTAACTCTAAGATTTGAGCGATTTGAAGCTCGTCACGAATGACTTACTCCAAGATCAATGATCTAAGGAAGAAGCTAAAGAATCTCAACGAAACAAATGGAAACGAAAGCTACGGAGACGGAAAAATCACACCCAAGGAGAAAATCCACCAAGCATATATTTTTAATATAGATAATCCAATTACTTGAAAACCAGTCGTTACAGATGTTGGAGATCTTTAAAGCGCTCCCATGCCTCATATAGAGTCTCATGCGGTCCTTGCTTGAAGGACATGAGTGCGCTCCTTATCTTTACGGTCTTGGATGGTGGATAGAATTTATCAACAAAGGCACTCGCCAGCTCATCCCATGTAGTAAAGATCCCCTCCGCTTGCGTCCTCAACCAATATAGTGCTTTGTCTCTGAGGGTGAATGGGAAGAGTTGCAACCGGATAGCATCGACGGAAACACCCGGCATCTGAAAGGTGGCACACTTGGACAAGAATAGCTGAAGGTGATAATGTGGATTTTCATGGGAGTTCCCATGGAATGGGTCTTGTTACATTAAGACCACTAGTCTCGTTTTGAGCTCAAAATTCTTATCCACCGCCAACTCCGGCATAGCAATGGAAGAAGTAGTGGAAGTAGACTTAGGCCGTAGCCTATCTCTGATAGATATTATCCTCGCCATGCATGCCGCTAATTCGTCCGGTGTCTCCAGTCGGTTCATACAATCGTCCTCTATATTAAGTCTCTTCCCGGCTCTGATCCTCCTTTCAGTACGTTCGATCTCCGGATCAAATATTATATCCTCTGGATTCGCCGTTGATCTCGTGTACATGCACAGAAAAATAGAGCTTCGATGGAATTGTTAGCACGATAGAGGAGTAAAAAGATAAAAATAATAAAACAAAAAGAAATAGCTAAGTAAAGAAAGCAAAATACCATCGCCTCCCCGACAACGGCGCCAAAAACTTGATCGCGTCCGGATGTATACCTGAAAAACGACTGGTAGTTTTACCGCAAGCGCACGGTGTAGCTGCGAGCGGGTATCGAACACAGGGAGGACAAATGACATTTTCTTATTTAAATCACCTAGCTATCAAGAGAACAAGAATAGTTTGATGTATCGTCACAATCGTTCAAATAGCAAGAAATATCAATATAATAAAAAGCATCTAGGGATAGGAAATCCCCATTACGGACCATCTCTCATCCTTGTGAATCATAAATTTCATTGTTGCTAAGCTTGAATATAGGTGAACTAGTCGCAACTTAATGTAGAACCAAGCTCACACTCTCGCGCTATTGTCGGTCTACAGCAAACCTAGGATAGGGTCCACTCTCGTGCAAACCCTAGCCTAAGCCACTAGCGTGAAGGTCGACATCATCGTTCAATCGCATCTCGAGCCCACTCTCGTGCAAACTCGAGCTACGATCTAGGTTATGATAGTTCGTATTCGTCCAATCTCTTGCAAACGAATATTAGTATAGATTTACAATTAAAAATCCTAGCTTTGGTCCAATCTCTTGCAAACCAAATCTAGAGAAATCCAATTGTCAATCTAAATCGAATATCTAGGCCTTCCTATCAATTGGGATCCAATCTCTTGCAAATCCCAATCGATATGAATTCCTAGCTACTCGTAATAAATCGCTCACAACCTAACCATTATCAATTCTAGCAACAAGTCTATAAATTTATCACAATTCAAATATAGGGTCCATAGAGTTCATCCCCATGCCCTAGAACGACGGCACTACTCACTAATCATCATGCAAATCTCAGAAATAACAACAATAATCATGGCACAATTCATTGCAAAAGAGAAACAATGCATAAAAATTGAGTTTTTAATAAGAAAGAACAAACCAATGTTGACGCCAATGATCTCCAGCTGAGATTTCACAAAAGAATAGCCGTCAAAAACCTAAAAGAAAGTCTAAAAATATAGTTCAAGTCTCTCCTTAAACTAGGGTAAAAACAGGGCTTAAATACAAGCCAAAATCGTCCAAAAATTCTTGACAAAACTGCCCCTACACAGCCCAGAATTCGCAGTCCTAACAACAGTAGGAGAAGGTCACTCGGCCGAGTGACCCTTGTCACTCGGCCGAGTGACAAACCCTGTAGAAAAACAGTAACTTCGGGGTTTCTCAGGGTCTGTCTCCGGGGGTGGCTCGGCCGAGTAGACTTATTCACTCGGCCAAGTGAGCATTCATGCTCGGCTGAGTGGGCCTCCTCAGAATCTCTGTAAATTCCAGTAACTTGGGCCTTTCTCTGGACGAATTCCCTGTACCACTCGGGCAAGTGAACTTTCCTACTCGGTCGAGTGGGCTTCCTTGCTCGGCCGAGTGAACGTCTGAAATCTTCAATGCGTATCCGTTTCACTCGGACGAGTGTGATGTCACTCGGCCGAATGAGCAGTCTTGCTCGGCCGAGTGAGGTGCTTTTGAGCTCTTTTCTTCTTCTTTTCGCCTCTCCGTCAATCCTATTGATTTCCTTCTTCTTCAGCTCATCCTCCATCGCTGGTAAGTCCTTAAATAAGTCGTGGGCAACACTCCTAAGTGCCTGAAACTCCTTTGATCTTAATTTCTCTTCAAATCGCTCCATATCTCCTGAAATACGACAAAAACAAGTAATAGTGAAAAGCAACGCGATATCGTCGAATAATCGTGAAAAAACACGATATGAGCGATCAAAACGACATGAAAACATGCAGAAAAAAGGTGTAAAATATGGAGTGATCAGTTTGCTTCAGACTCATGCTTACCTCAAAAGAGTGCTACTCCCAAGCATATGAGGTCAAGAAGTAATAAATCCCGGTGAGTCTGGGGTCGTATTCCATAGGGATAATTCATTTACAGTGTCGCAAATTTATTTGATTATGGGAAGATAATAATGATAATATGTTCACCTTACTAACGGGGTGATGGGAGAGTATGTGATAAAACTATCAACCCATCCTATGATATTTAGGGCTGGAGAGTCAAAAGGGAACTCTGTCAAGGGGGGTTTGCATGAGTTATGTGTTCATTTGGGTTTAACGCTAATTGTGATTCCAATGTCGATCGTGCACCATTTTAGGGGACCTCTCTTTTGGGGAGTGCACGATGAATGCTATAACTCAATGGTCGTATATGCATGCACCATCAGAAATGCCCTAGTGGGATTTAATCAACGGTTGCTCCAAGTCCCAAACCCTCAAGTATGTCTTTTTGGAGACATGCTTGAGAATGTACAATGTAGAAATTGAAAAAACCCTAGAGGAGGGTGAATAGGGTGTATGGCACAAATTTAAATTATAAGAACAATATCAGAGGTATGCAAGCACAAATATGTTTAACGGAGTGGCTCCCCGCTTAGGCTTCCCCTGCCTCTACTCCGACCCCAAATCATTTGAGGATTTCCACATTTTATCACCAAAAGGAAAGACTTTGATCATGCTTATGGGTGGTGATCGAATCGTACACAATAGTGTTCAAGAATATAAGATTAACGATAGTTTCTGGATGAAGCTATTCTCACGATACAATATCACAAAAATAAATTCACACTGATTTAATACTGCAGTAAAAACAATATAAAGGAAAAACCCGGATAAAATAAAGATGAGACCTGTTTAAAGTCAAAATCATCAGACGGATGATTTAGAGTCATGACTTAAACAAAATGGTCGTATAAAAGATCTGCATCATATGGATGCTTACAAAAGATCTAAGAAGATTTTTGAAATCTTATCTATCTTATGCGGGATGTGGGTCCAGGATATTAATGAGTAGTAAAAGGGACTCAAAATCAGACATTGTGGTGTCTGATCATCATCCTTACAACATCATTAAGACATACGCTCCCTGGGAAAGGAGTGATGTTGTAATACGTATTCATACTACGTAAGCATTTGACCATTAGGTTAGAATAGTAATTGTGTTTACTATTATGTGAGACCCAAAGACCACATGGGTCTTAACTACTTACCCTTATGGACTCTAATTGGTTCCTTTAGATTTGACTGGGTGATCGCTATCTTAGCATGTTGCTTATGGACTATGGCTAATTCGGTCCGGCGGGGCATGTTAGAAAAGCGAGTCAAGTCAAGATCGAAAGGATCGCAAGAAGAGGAAGATTAATTTCATATTCACATTTTGGACTTTAGAGATTCAAAGCTGGCCAGCCAATTGTAATCCAGATGGGATTCAATTGTTGAATATAAAGTATAAGAAATGTGAAGAAATAATCTAGGGTAAAACATGCGTTGATCTACTCAACTTTGCACCTCGAGGAGTGTTGTGTATCTCTAACAAGTGCACAACAGCGGACTCTATACGCATGACGGTCACACGGTCTATTTCTCAGTATGGTAAACAGAAGAGCTAAAGGAAAAGATGGTTCCTTACAATCCCCTCAAGTGTGAGTGGGAGATGTTGGATATGGATGACATGTATACACCCATGAGGGGATGTACGAGGGTATACGGACCTCAGATGTCGCGTGCATGAAAGCATGTACGAAGGGAACCTTTTCATGTGTGAAAAGGACCACTCGATAAGTGGAAAAAGGCACATTATAAGTGCATAAAGGCACTTGATAAGTGCATGAAGAAGAGGATAAGCAAGGGTATTAATATAAGCTAATACGCTTATATATGGTTATTTCCTACAATAACTACCCCTAAAGCCTATAAATAGGACCCAAGGGTAAGGCTTTTAAGGTTAATCCTTCATGCCATAAGTTTTGCACAAACTTTTCTTCTTCTCCCTTCCATTTAGTTCTTCTTCTAAATAGAGATTTAGTCGATGGAAACTCTGCTTCGATCCTCTGTGACGAAGTATCGACTGTTGTGGCGAATCCGAGGGCAAAGTTCAGAGACTACGGCGCTGCGTACGCTAACGTAAGTTCTCTTTCGATCCTTCATCATCACGCGACGAGTTCCTACAGTTGATGCTCGTGGGCGTTCCTCGGCTTCCCCTTATCATGGGTAGTGTTGGGGGATAAGTCCCCTAAGCTTGAGCTTGTACCATTCTTTTTCTTCACCGGTGATGCCGATCTTTTGTCCGACGGAGCTTTCTTCAAATTGTTGGTCGCGGAGAGCTTGCATAGCTCTCTAATCCTTGCGACATCAGCATCGTCTTTGTCGTCGGCCATGGAGCAATCCGGTGGGTCTTCCAACTTTCCTCCATCACTAGAAGATTGGCCTTCTTCAAGGCCGTCATCGTGTAAGGCTCTGATAGAGTGTGGTATGGCTTCATCGATCACCTCATCAAGGAGATCCGCATAATCCAATTCCTCTTGGTAGGGCATATGCTTCATAGCTTTAGGGATATGGAACTCAATCTCGATGTTTCCGACATTCAAAGATAAAGTACCATCTCTCACGTCGACTATCACGCCGGCGGTGCCTAAGAAGGGGCGTCCAAGTATAAGTGAAGTATCGCCCTCCTCCTTGATGTCCATAATGACGAAGTCGCACGGCAAACAAATTCCTCCCGGTACTTGGAGCGGTATATTCTCTGCAATTCCCACCGGCCTAGTAACCCGACCATCCGCAAGGTGTATTCTCATATCCGTTGGCTTCAAGTCGGTCCTCGTATTCAATTTTCGAAACATTCTTAGGGACATTAGGCTCACACTTGCTCCCAAGTCTACCAAAGCCTTTTGTAGTGGGACTCCTCCAAGTGTGCATGGGATGCGAAAGCTTCTGGGATCCTTGAAGTTTGTAGGTTCCTTTTCCCTCCAGGTGAACCAAGTTCCTTGCTCGGCAAGCATTACCTTCTCCTTTCTTTTCTTTCCCGATATTAAGTCTTTCAAGAACTTCGCATACGACGGGATCTCTACAATAGCATCCAAGA
This sequence comes from Scilla litardierei, assembly GCA_030789695.1. Taxonomy (NCBI): domain Eukaryota; kingdom Viridiplantae; phylum Streptophyta; class Magnoliopsida; order Asparagales; family Asparagaceae; genus Scilla; species Scilla litardierei. The sequence goes on from CM061134.1 coordinate 196,921,240, forward strand.
AAGGTATGTTGAGGCTTACTCCTCGCAAGTACTCAAGGAATTTTGCAAGCCGCTTCTCAATTTTAGCTCTTGCCAACCGTTGCGGAAAGGACACCAGTGGCATGTAGATGCGCTCCTCATTTGGTTTCCTAATTTCAAAATTTCCACCTTCTTGCGGCTCTTTTGGGCTCTCCTCCTCAATAGCCGGCTCCTTGTCATCCAAAATCTCTTCCACGGGCTCCTTGGTTTGGACCATGGCGGGAGTAGTATCCTTCCTGCCCCTAGTAGTAACCACCACCACCGCATTGATGTGGCCCGTATTGCTCCGTGAATTGGGCTCCGGTTGAGCCGGCAATTGTTGAGTGTTTTTATTTAGCAACGTAAGTTGCTCCGCTAGTTGAGCAACTACGGTATTGAGAGAGTCTTTTTGTGCAATCATCCTAGAGTTTATCTTCTTTTGCACCACCATGAATTTCTCCACCCTAGCCTCATGATCCGATCTCGGTTGTGCTTGTGGTGGGTTTGGAGCTCTCCAACCTTGGTTATAACCCAGCGGCCTATATGGTCCCGCTTGTTGCCTAGGCAGGTAGCTTTGTTGTGGTGGCCCTCTCGGTTGATATTGAGGTTGTGGAGGTGGAGACCGAGCTTGAGGTTGTTGCGATGGCGGGTTTAAAGCTCCATCGTTATTCGCATAAGAGAATCCCGGATGATTTCTCGTAGCCGGGTTGGCCCAATAACCGGTGTTCCCCGCAACATATTGCACTTGCTCTATGGCTCCTTCTCCATGCTCACCTCCAACGAACATAGCTTGAGATAGGTCTTGCCAATCGTTCATGTTGCCTCCCGACGTAGATGTGGCGGGAGTTCCATGCGGCTTGGTGATCAACTTCTCCAATCTCTCCACGACCTTGTGGAGAGAGTCAAACTTAGTGGAAAGCTCCGCTACGGCCTTGGCCTCATATATGCTTGCTGGCTTCAATGAGGTAGAAGAATGTCCTCGCTCGTCGATCCATTGTTGATTATTAGAGGCCATATCCTCTAACAGGGCCGTAGCTTCATCCGGCGTCTTGGATAGAATGGCTCCATTGGCGGTTGCATCTATGATTTGCTTGGTGCCCGGTTGGAGTCCATTGTAAAAGCTGTGTACTAGCTCCCATGCTTCAATGCTGTGATGGGGGCATTGATGTTGTCACGCCCCGCTTCCCAAAAATGTGGAGGCGAAGCGTGAGAAGGTCCGCTCAGACTTGAAGCTGCAAATCTCCAAGCCCGATAAGCGTCAATCAACATTAAATTGGCAGGTCCTTGCAACGCGATACGAAACAAAGATTATAATAAAGAAAATGAGACAAAAGACAATCTCAGAATATCCATCATATTAAATTACAACATCACAGAAAAAGCCACCAGGCTTAAAGAGAAAAGAATCTAAGGGCCCAAACATGGCCAACAAAGTACAAGGTACAAACAAAGGTGCCACGCACCGACAACTAACAGGAATCCTAAAACAGGAAGGAAACTCAGCAAGGTCACCGGTGTCCACAAAACTCCTCCACAACAAACATGGGTGTCAGCAACACTAAGTCCCCAGCAACAAAGCTCTGGCTCTGGGTCTAACATGTGACACCCAAAAGAGAGAGGGGCACATGTCAGCAAGTCTAAAAAGACTTGCGCAAGGAAACTGAAAGTGAAAGTAAAGCAACCTAGCAGTTCTAGCATGATGCGATGACAGGGCATATAACATGAGTGCAACAAGTAGGTAAACGAGCATGACAAGACAGGAGCATGGCATGGCAAGAGTAGCAAAGCTACTAACATTATCAAGGATTTCACTAATCACGATCATCACCTATCACGAATCACGAATCACGATGTTTTGTAGATGTTTACGCATTACAGCTGAAATTGTCTTTCTTTCACACTGATTGGCCGCTTAACACTACCCCAAAACCTAGAGTTTACGCCTTACCACTGCAGTTGCTGATCAGGCAGACTCCCAGTTGATTGGTCGCTTAACTCTTACCCCCAATACCCACACGTAGACAAGCCAGGGTCCCTGCACAGGAGCTCAGTAAATGAGCCAGGGTTGCCCCGCACGGGAGCTCGTTTTCTATATCACGAATCGGGAAGTTTATTTGGCATAGGGGTGTACCTAGCCTCAATCATTTCACAAGGTGTAGCGGCGCTACGCAATCACGGGAACACTTAAAGAATGCAATGACATGACAATTAATTCGCGTACCGTTATTTGAAATTAAACATGGCAAGCAAAATGCAATGACGTGAACAGATATTCGCGTACCGTTAATTGAAATTAAACATGGCAGTTAAAGGTGCATGGATGTCATGAACATTTAATACGCGTACCGTTAAGTGAAATTAAACGTTACATACAAGCATGATGAAGGTGACGGACCGAGCTTCATTGTCAAGCTAAGTCAATGGCGTCTAGACAGCTTTCTTCACTGTCTAGTCTCTTTTACGCTAAAGCAAGGTAATGGCCTAAAGACATGGCCCAAATCAAGAGATGCAAGTTTCACTTGCCTAGCACCGAGGACGACGATCAACGAGGCCGTCACACAAATGCTAACTACGGGGTTGAGATCGCGAATCGTTAACGGAAGAATAATGCCGAGCAAGCACGGAGGCGAAAGAAACGATCCGGGGAACCTAGGGTTCAGATCTGGAAATGGATGGAGAAGTTTGGAGAAATTGGATTTGGGGGGTTTTTGGGGTTGGCCGTCGGCCTAGGGTTGGTGGCCGGCGAAATGGTGGTGAGAGGGGGGCTCCGGAGATGAAGTAGGAGAGCTAGGGAGGATGGATGATGATTTGGGGAAGAAGGGGGCTTTGGAGAAGATGAAAGAAGAAGGAAAAATGTTTGGGGGGTTTAAATAGGAAGGGCTGGCGGCCGCCCAGAAATTAGGGTTTCGACACTGATTAGTCGGTCAAAGAGCAACCACTGACCGACTAGTTTGGGAACTAGTCGGTCGGTTGACCAACGCAGACCGACTAAGTGTAAACAGTAACTCCTGGCGAAAATAGGATTTAGATTTAGTCGGTCAAAGAACAAATACTGACCGACTAGTTTCTCATCTAGTCGGTCGACGAACGTTCTTAGACAGACTAACGATAAACAGTAACTCGGCTAAAAACGACTGACGTAACCTAGTCGGTCTGAGAAGAATTGCCGACCGACTAGATCTTAATCTAGTCGGTTGGTTCCCCTTCTTGAACCAACTAAAGTGCACGCAAAGTCTCGAATTGAAGCACGAAGTTTCGGGAAGATTCCTACGGCTTCTAGGATGATCTAACTCTAAGATTTGAGCGATTTGAAGCTCGTCACGAATGACTTACTCCAAGATCAACGATCTAAGGAAGAAGCTAAAGAATCTCAACGAAACGAATGGAAACGAAAGCCACGGAGACGGAAAAATCACACCCAAGGAGAAAATCCACCAAGCATATATTTTTAATATAGATAATCCAATTACATGAAAACCAGTCGTTACATCCTACCCACCTTAGAATAAAGTCCGTCCTCGGACTTTCTAACATATCTAGTCGCTCTAGTAGCTACCCCAAATCATTTCACGTCATACTTTAAACCAGAGGTAGTCATTACATGTGCTTATATATATATGCACTAGATAGTCAAACGTTATCACTACTAACATGTATTCATTCACACACATTATACTCTTATACTTATTATAGTCATTCGTACTCATACATGTATTTCAATCATTTATATACGTCCATTATATAGCTACTACTTACCTAGCACAACAATAGTTCAGATATTCACAAAAGATTAGTCTCATACTTAGCAAGTACAACCATCGCTCTACGTATCGATAGCTAACCTATGCATCGAGCAATCATGGGAATATTACTCCCTAATATTTCCTAGTATACCTTTAATACCAAACACATTGACACATGTAGTCGCACCATACCATTATTCAGACCAAGTCATCACTATATCTAATATACATTCACCATCATTATAATTTCGCAAAAAAAAATTTTTTTTTGTCTTTCAAAAGCGTTCACACATTCACCATATCTTCACATCACATACGGCCCTATAATTATACCCACGACACGCCATACATAACATAGTCTCCAAAACTTATAACTAGGCACATACTTACCCGTGCATGGTGCACGCCCGTGCACGCTAACATTTCATCCATATATACCAATCAGACATTATATACTCAGGCATCTAAACACATTATCTACTCAATCAGTCCATTCATTATATACTCAGGCATATATACCAATCACACATTATATATATCAATCACACATAGAAACACATATGTCAGCACATCTACACACCTAGTTTAGCTAGCACACATACGTTCACACAAGCAAGCCCTTAGTAAAAAAACTATACCACAAGGCCATCACCTATAACTATATACTGGTATTGCGACCCAAAATCATGTGCGTAACACAACCAGGCACAAATACTCCTATCACTATATATATATCAAACATTACTATATGCAACTACAGACATACACAACAATATACTCAGGGTATACCCACTCAAGTTTGAGTGAGACCCAAAACACATATCCTAACACTTTATATACGTAACACGGTATTTATACCTACACCAATGCCACTCCAATGCATATACATCTACCAATACAAATATATACATACCATATGTCACTCGCAATTAATATTTAGTCAGATAATACCCACATAGTTCAATCACTTTATATACCGTAGTAATAATACAGACATCAGCACACGTATAGTTAAAATACTTTTCCTAATACGCGCATTCACCGTATAGTCACACACATGTATAACATATATTCACACCATATTCTATTACCTATAATTAGCATACCAACACATCTACATCATACATAGATAAGATACGCATTGGTCATGTATACCCTTGGTATACACTCACACAACATCCATAAAAGCAAGCATACAAATCAAAATCATATTTCTACCACCATATGTATAACACATATATACTCACGCAGCAAATACATAACTACATACGTCCAAGCACAAGACGTAACTACGTATGAGCACACACTCACACGTACTAACACACGGGTCATATAATATAGGCTTACTCGCTCAAATATATGTACACCTATTATCAACACACCTAACATACATATAGTTTCATCAATCATATTATTTCAACCATTATAAGTATCTCCTACTACATGCCTCTATTAGATATTCCGATACAGATTCCTTATACACATAGACGTCCCTAGAATGGTATAGCTATCCTCGCGCTTTTCTATAAATACTAACACACTTACAATTTCATAACATCATGAATAACTCTGAGTAGGTATATATCACACAATAGGCAAACATTATCAAACTATAGGGGTACACTCATTCAAGCCTACATACGCAACTTAGGTACATGCATTACGACAACATCACAAAGTCCAAGGACCCACTACTAAACTGGTGTGACGTAAACAACGGCAAACACTAGTGGGATGACTAAGCAGAAGGAAGGAAACCAAGATTTGATTGCGTAACGAAACAAGATCGCAAGAATGAGTTCAGGTAAGGCGAGGACAAGGAGGCAAATTGGTCAAGTGAAACTGAGTTGCAATTTTGGAAGTTTAGGCGGGGAAGAAAGATGTAAACATTACTCTCATAAGTTTTTGGAAATAGAACGTGAATGGTATAAGTCGAAATCACTAAAAGTATAAAACGGTCACCTTCGAAAAGTTGGAGTTCTCCTCCGTTTAAACGATGTTTGAAGATCGATAAAATAAGTTGTTCGAAATAAGTTTGAGCTGAAAATACATAATCAGAGGAAATGATTTATTGGCTTAACGGAAATCATTATGAAGGAAGTGAATCGTTCATACGAACATTAAGGACGTAGTTTAGAAAAATATTATACGACTGTAATTCAATATAATTTTGGCAAAAGAAATTCTGAAATTTAAAGAATGAAATGAATTGTAGGATTTTAAGTTCATGCCATATATTTTTAAAGTCTTTAAGCTAGAGAAAATTTTAAAATTACCAATATTGAAACTACTTTTCAGAGGAACCAGAATTTGCCAAAAAGAACTGATTTATAAAAGGTTCTTAACGTACGAGCGCAACGAGCATGGTACGGATATAAAAATAATTGAAATTCTATTTAGTTTAGAATTTACTCTAAAATATGTTTGGAGATCGGAAAGATAGATATAACTTATTAGTAGAATTTATCAAATTCGTAGCAAGCTTTAAAACCAAATTACGGAGGGTCTAGATCAGGAGGTGGTTACGAAAACGTAATTTTTCAAAAATCTGTAATAGGGAAAATGTTGAACATAACTTTTATTTGTTGAAAGCTGAAGTCATATGTGACTTGAAAAGTATATTAAGGAAGCGCGACGAGTCATTTGAATAGCATAAATAAGAAGGAAAATTCATAAATCGAATTTGAAAAATAGAATTTCGGCTCAGAATTAAATCGATTTATGAAAAGGGACAAGATATTCAAATAGGTATGAAAAGTATAGGCTGTAAAATAATACAAACAGTAATCAAAATCTCGTCAAAAATTTAGAATTTCAAAAATTAACTTAAGTCAACGAAAGAGTACGAGATATACGTATACACATAACAATTGAAATTCCATTTAGCTTGGAAAAGATTTTAAAGTATGTATGCTATGCGATTAAAATGGATCTCATAGTTAGAAAATGATATAACGAATTTTCCAAAATAGTATTAGAGTCTTTAAACCGAAATGCGAAAATATAGATTAGAAAATGGTTACGAGATAGCAATTATAATTTCAACCATTTTACTCCGAAATCTACAAGGAATTTTGACTCAATCGAAAAGTGAGAAATTTAAGTATATACGTAGCGGGTTTAAAACAAAATTTAACTTAGCGAAAACTTTAAAAGAAATTAAGCTTTGCGAATGGGGACATTAGAAAGATCAACGATTTTCGAAACGTGGTGGTCATGGGAATCGAGACAAGGAAGTTGGTCGGATGATCAAAGCGTAAACACACCTAGGATATGACTTAGGAAAATCTACGGGAACTCCTACAGTCAACCAACTAAAGATTAGGGAACTAAGCGCTAAGACTCTCTAAGGAGCTGGACAGCAATGAAATGAGTTCAGCTTGGTCCGAAATCGATGAACCCAAGCAAAAGACCAAGAATTCTAGAAGTCTATCATGGTCAAAGCTAGACAGGAACCACTAAGGTAACTCCTAAGACGACCAAATCAATTCCTAGCAGGGAGTCTAACTAACAATCAGGGGCCTCTAACTAGCAAGCACGGACGTCAAACTAAGTCTTCCTACCACCTAGTGACATAGGGAAAATACTAGACTTAAGGATTATGACTCGGATGTCGCAATTTATTTAATGGACATTCCATAGTTATTATCGTTGTTCCGATATTTCGCAGTTGCAAGATGCGACCAGCATGGGCCACCAACAAAACCTGTCACGCCCCGCTTCCCAAAAATGTGGAGGCGAAGCTTGAGAAGGTCCGCTCAGACTTGAAGCTCCAAAGCTCCAAGCCCGATAAGCGTCAATCAACATTAAATTGGCAGGTCCTTGCAACGGGATACGAAACAAAGATAATAATAAAGAAAATGAGACAAAAGACAATCTCAGAATATCCATCATATTAAATTACAACATCACAGAAAAAGCCACCAGGCTTAAAGAGAAAAGAATCTAAGGGCCCAAACATGGCCAACAAAGTACAAGGTACAAACAAAGGTGCCACGCACCGACAACTAACATGAATCCTAAAACAGAAAGGAAACTCAGCAAGGTCACCGGTGTCCACAAAACTCCTCCACAGCAAACATGGGTGTCAGCAACACTAAGTCCCCTGCAACAAAGCTCTGGCTCTGGGTCTAACATGTGACACCCAAAAGAGAGAGGGGCACATGTCAGCAAGTCTAAAGAGACAAGTAAAGCAACCTAGCAGTTCTAAGATGATGCGATGACAGGGCATATAACATGAGTGCAATAAGTAGGTAAACGAGCATGACAAGACAGGAGCATGGCATGGCAAGAGTAGCAAAGCTACTAACATTATCAAGGATTTCACTAATCACGATCATCACCTATCACGACTCACGAATCACGAATCACGATGTTTTGTAGATGTTTACGCCTTACAGCTGAAATTGTCTTTCTTTCACACTGATTGGCCGCTTAACACTACCCCAAAACCCAGAGTTTACGCCTTACCACTGCAGTTGATGATCGGGCAGACTCCCAGTTGATTGGACGCTTAACTCTTACCCCCAATACCCACACGTAGACGAGCCAGGGTCCCTGCACAGGAGCTCAGTAAATGAGCCAGGGTTGCCCCGCACGGGAGCTCGTTTTCTATATCACGAATCGGGAAGTTTATTTGGCATAGGGGTGCACCTAGCCTCAATCATTTCACAAGGTGTAGCGGTGCTACGCAATCACGGGAACACTTAAATAATGCAATGACATGACAATTAATTCGCGTACCGTTATTTGAAATTAAACATGGCAGGCAAAATGCAATGACGTGAACAGATATTCGCGTACCGTTAATTGAAATTAAACATGGCAGTTAAAGGTGCATGGATGTCATGAACAGTTAATACGCGTACCGTTAAGTGAAATTAAACGTGACATACAAGCATGATGAAGGTGACGGACCGAGCTTCGTTGTCAAGCTAGGTCAATGGCGTCTAGACAGCTTTCTTCAGTGTCTAGTCTCTTTTACGCTAAAGCAAGGTAATGGCCTAAAGACATGGCCCAAATCAAGAGATGCAAGTTTCACTTGCCTAGCACCGAGGACGACGATCAACGAGGCCGTCACACAAATGCTAACTACGGGGTTGAGATCGCGAATCGTTAACGGAAGAACAATGCCGAGCAAGAACGGAGGCGGAAGAAACGATCCGGGGAACCTAGGGTTCAGATCTGGAAATGGATGGAGAAGTTTGGAGAAATGGGATTTGGGGGTTTTTGGGGTTGGCCGTCGGCCTAGGGTTGGTGGCCGGCGAAATGGTCGTGAGAGGGGGGCTCCGGAGATAAATGAGGAGAGCTAGGGAGGATGGATGATGATTTGGGGAAGAAGGGGGCTCTGGAGAAGATGAAAGAAGAAGGAAAAACGTTTGGGGGGTTTAAATAGGAAGGGCTGGCGGCCGCCCAGAAATTAGGGTTTCGACACTGATTAGTCGGTCAAAGAGCAACCACTGACCTACTAGTTTGGGAACTAGTCGGTCGGTTGACCAACGCAGACCGACTAAGTGTATACAGTAACTCCTGGCGAAAATAGGATTTAGATTTAGTCGGTCAAAGAACAAATACTGACCGACTAGTTTCTCATCTAGTCGGTCGACGAACGTTCTTAGACCGACTAACGATAAACAGTAACTCGGCTAAAAACGACTGACGTAAACTAGTCGGTCTGAGAAGGATTGCCGACTGACTAGATCTTAATCTAGTCGGTTGGTTCCCCTTCTTGAACCAACTAAAGTGCACGCAAAGTCTCGAATTGAAGCACGAAGTTCCGGGAAGATTCCTACGGCTTCTAGGATCATCTAACTCTAAGATTTGAGCGATTTGAAGCTCGTCACGAATGACTTACTCCAAGATCAACGATCTAAGGAAGAAGCTAAAGAATCTCAACGAAACAAATGGAAACGAAAGCCACGGAGACGGAAAAATCACACCCAAGGAGAAAATCTACCAAGCATATATTTTTAATATAGATAATCCAATTACTTGAAAACCAGTCGTTACAGATGTTGGAGATCTTTAAAGCGCTCCCATGCCTCATATAGAGTCTTATGCGGTCCTTGCTTGAAGGACATGAGTGCGCTCCTTATATTTACGGTCTTGGATGGTGGATAGAATTTATCAACAAAGGCACTCGCCAGCTCATCCCATGTAGTAAAGATCCCCTCCGCTTGCGTCCTCAACCAATATAGAGCTTTGTCTCTGAGGGTGAATGGGAAGAGTTGCAACCGGATAGCATCGACGGAAACACCCGGCATCTGAAAGGTGGCGCACTTGGACAAGAATAGCTAAAGGTGATAATGTGGATTTTCATGGGAGTTCCCATGGAATAGGTCTTGTTGCATTAAGACCACTAGTCCCGTTTTGAGCTCAAAATTCTTATCCGCCGCCAACTCCGGCATAGCAATGGAAGAAGTAGTGGAAGTAGACTTAGGCTGTAGCCTATCTCTGATAGATATTATCCTCGCCATACATGCCGCTAATTCTTCCGGTGTCTCCAGTCGGTTCATACAATCGTCCTCTATATTAAGTCTCTTCCCGGCTCTGATCCTCCTTTCAGTACGTTCGATCTCCGGATCAAATATTATATCCTCTGGATTCGCTGTTGATCTCGTGTACATGCACAGAAAAATAGAGCTTCGATGGAATTGTTAGCACGATAGAGGAGTAAAAAGATAAAAATAATAAAACAAAAAGAAATAGCTAAGTAAAGAAAGCAAAATACCATCGCCTCCCCGACAACGGCGCCAAAAACTTGATCGCGTCCGGATGTATACCTGAAAAACGACTGGTAGTTTTACCGCAAGCGCACGGTGTAGCTGCGAGCGGGTATCGAACACAGGAAGGACAAATGACAGTTTCTTATTTAAATCACCTAGCTATCAAGAGAACAAGAATAGTTTGATGTATCGTCACAATCGTTCAAATAGCAAGAAATATCAATATAGTAAAAAGCATCTAGGGATAGGAAATCCCCATTACGGACCATCTCTCATCCTTGTGAATCATAAATTTCATTGTTGCTAAGCTTGAATATAGGTGAACTAGTCGCAACTTAATGTAGAACCAAGCTCACACTCTCGCGCTATTGCCGGTCTACAGCAAACCTAGGATAGTGTCCACTCTCGTGCAAACCCTAGCCTAAGCCACTAGCGTGAAGGTCGACATCATCGTTCAATCGCATCTCGAGCCCACTCTCGTGCAAACTCGAGCTACGATCTAGGTTATGATAGTTCGTATTCGTCCAATCTCTTGCAAACGAATATTAGTATAGATTTACAATTAAAAATCCTAGCTTTGGTCCAATCTATTGCAAACCAAATCTAGAGAAATCCAATTGTCAATCTAAATCGAATATCTAGGCCTTCTTATCAATTGGGATCCAATCTCTTGCAAATCCCAATCGATATGAATTCCTAGCTATTCGTAATAAATCGCTCACAACCTAACCATTATCAATTCTAGCAACAAGTCTATAAATTTATCACAATTCAAAGATAGGGTCCACAGAGTTCATCCTCATGCCCTAGAACGACGGCACTACTCACTAATCATCATGCAAATCTCAGAAATAACAACAATAATCATGGCACAATTCATTGCAAAAGAGAAACAATGCATAAAAATTGAGTTTTTAATAAGAAAGAACAAACCAATGTTGACGCCAATGATCTCCAGCTGAGATTTCACAAAAGAATAGCCGTCAAAAACCTAAAAGAAAGTCTAAAAATATAGTTCAAGTCTCTCCTTAAACTAGGGTAAAAACAGGGCTTAAATACAAGCCAAAATCGTCCAAAAATTCGTGACAAAACTGCCCCTACACAGCCCAGAATTCGCAGCCCTAACAACAGTAGGAGAAGGTCACTCGGCCGAGTGACCCTTGTCACTCGGCCGAGTGACAAACCCTGTAGAAAAACAGTAACTTCGGGGTTTCTCAGGGTCTGTCTCCGGGGGTGGCTCGGCCGAGTAGACTTATTCACTCGGCCAAGTGAGCATTCATGCTCGGCTGAGTGGGCCTCCTCAGAATCTCTGTAAATTCCAGTAACTTGGGCCTTTCTCTGGACGAATTCCCTGTACCACTCGGGCAAGTGAACTTTCCTACTCGGTCGAGTGGGCTTCCTTGCTCGGCCGAGTGAATGTCTGAAATCTTCAATGCGTATCCGTTTCACTCGGACGAGTGTGATGTCACTCGGCCGAATGAGCAGTCTTGCTCGGCCGAGTGAGGTGCTTTTGAGCTCTTTTCTTCTTCTTTTCGCCTCTCCGTCAATCCTATTGATTTCCTTCTTCTTCAGCTCATCCTCCATCGCTGGTATGTCCTTAAATAAGCTGTGGGCAACACTCCTAAGTGCCTGAAACTCCTTTGATCTTAATTTCTCTTCAAATCGCTCCATATCTCCTGAAATATGACAAAAACAAGAAATAGTGAAAGCAACGCGATATCGTCGAATAATCGTGAAAAAACACGATATGAGCGATCAAAACGACATGAAAACATGCAGAAAAAGGTGTAAAATATGGAGTGATCAGTTTGCTTCAGACTCATGCTTACCTCAAAAGAGTGCTACTCCCAAGAATATGAGGTCAAGAAGTAATAAATCCCGGTGAGTCTGGGGTCGTATTCCATAGGGATAATTCGTTTACAGTGTCGCAAATTTATTTGATTATGGGAAGATAATAATGATAATATGTTCACCTTACTAACGGGGTGATGGGAGAGTGTGTGATAAAACTATCAACCCATCCTATGATATTTAGGGCTGGAGAGTCAAAAGGGAACTCTGTCAAGGGGGGTTTGCATGAGTTATGTCTTCATTTGGGTTTAACGCTAATTGTGATTCCAATGTCGATCGTGCACCCTTTTAGGGGACCTCTCTTTTGGGGAGTGCATGATGAATGCTATAACTCAATGGTCGTATATGCATGCACCATCGGAAATGCCCTAGTGGGATTTAATCAACGGTTGCTCCAAGTCCCAAACCCTCAAGTATGTCTTTTTGGAGACATGCTTGAGAATGTACAATGTAGAAATTGAAAAAACCCTAGAGGAGGGTGAATAGGGTGTATGGCACAAATTTAAATTATAAGAACAATATCAGAGGTATGCAAGCACAAATATGTTTAACGGAGTGGCACCCCGCTTAGGCTTCCCCTGCCTCTACTCCGACCCCAAATCATTTGAGGATTTCCACATTTTATCACCAAAAGGAAAAACTTTGATCATGCTTATGGGTGGTGATCGAATCGTACACAATAGTGTTCAAGAATATAAGATTAACGATAGTTTCTGGATGAAGCTATTCTCACGATACAATATCACAAAAATAAATTCACACTGATTTAATACTGCAGTAAAAACCATAAACATATCAATGCGATGTAGTCTGTGAGATCATGGTCGCGTAGGCAAAAACGGTTCGTCAATCTGATGTCTTGATCAAAAGTTATGAGCTTCTGAAGTTGACTGCGCAAATCTGTCTGAACTTGGTCTGTGCGCAAAGAAGGCGACTGTGGCTCGTAGGAATCTTCGGTCAGACTAGGGAAAAACTCGGATTCTACTCGCTCAGTATTTCCCCTCCGCCGCACTGCTTGGGATACAGGTTGTGTGCTAAGTAAGCGCCAGCTTCATGTGCCAATAATGGTTTTGGCACCGGGATCCGACGTGCCTGGCTCATGAAATCTTTGTTTCCGACTGGGTCAGTAAGCTAACATGCGGTGGGGCTCTGTAGCATAGGCCAACAAGCAATTTGGCTAGTGTGTTCAATGAGCCAGGCTCATGAAACATGTCTTGCCGATGGATTTAGCGAGATGGCTGTGACTTATCAGCCCAACCCGAGTTGATTTCTTGGCTCTTGATGATTCAACTTGCTTGCTTGTGTTGGGTTTTAAGAGACCCTTAGGGCATAAATCTATGCCCGTCATATGTCGGATGGACGATAGAGGCAGAAAAATATGCATCGGAAAACAACTGTTAAACTATTTAACATGCAAGCCCTAAGGATATCAAGACCCTAGCCATGATCTCTACAATCTTGAGGTGGGTCTGACCACCCCTAAGATAGATCTAAGCTACTGCAATATTATAAATACTATGCTTAATTAAACTACTTACCTGGAACCTTGCTTGCACCGGCAAGGTGTACCGAACTGCGTCCCGAGCCGCTCCTCGTCCCGCGCTGAACCGCTTCACGAGTCGCTCCTGGTCCCAAGCCGAACCGCTTCCCAAACCGCACCGTGTCTCGAGACGAGCAACCCCCTTGTCGTGAGCCAACCACACGTTGAATAAGGTTTCACTTGAGTGGATACTTCGTCAAGACTCCGAAGAGAATCCGAGCCCCTTCGTGGGTTTGCTAGAGCCCTTCAGGAGCAAGGTAGAAATATAGAAAGAAGAGAAAATATTTATTTTAGTCTTAGATCCGAGCGTGCTCCAAACTTTTTGGTAGCCGCTCAGATCTAGAGCTTGGGACGAGTTTAGAGAAGGGGGCATGCCTTTATTTATATAGGCGGCTGACCCCTCCCCTTTACTCCACTTCCGATGTGGGACTAAAAGGTTGGAGTAATAAAATTCAAGTTAGTTTGCCTTAATGAAAGGCCAAACTTCAATGAATTTTAACTCCCTCACCGTTGAGCTTCGCATTTGATACAACCTATCAAATTAAAGAGCGCTGAATGGTGAACGCGTAGAAAAAAACGACGAGTCATTCCGAGTCTGTTTGACCCTTCAACAAGGGGTCCAAAGATCAGCCCAAACCTAATTTTCGTATAAAATCCAGCCGCCAAAAACTGCACCCAGCCTAGGGTTCAGAACCCAGAGGTGGGGCCCACCATGTGGGCCCCACTGCTCCAACTGGGCAAGCCCTAGCCAGGCTGGGTGCCTGACCCAGGCCTGGGTGCACCCAGGCTGGGCACATGCGCCCTGTTACGAGGTGGAACTCGCGTACAATGAATTTGTATTAATGGGAACCAAGGGCACGGTGGTTATGTGGAGAAGGGGGTTTAGGTGGGCTGTTTAACAAGCAACTGGTGGGGTGAAGAAGTCGATCCCGTCGCCAGTGATGGTCACGGGGTTGAATCTCGCCGGATGCAGCTGAATCAGGTTGAAGGGCTGGGGGGTGACGCCGACTTGTGTTGATGGGCGAGCTCTTCTGCAACACGAACAACTCGTCAGAAGGGCTGGGTTGGGGTTCAACCCTTAGCCCCTCCGATGCCTAAGTCAGTGATAGGGCTTCAAATGGGGGGCTAGTCACGCCGGTCGGACTAACGGTGTGTCGACCGCGTGTGGCGAGCTATAGGTGGGAGAACAAAGATATGGAAGACCTTTGCACTCGTGTGTGAATAATAGAATGAGAGAGAATTCTGCAGCCAACCTCCTCTCCGTAAGAGGAGAAGGGGTATTTATACCTGACGGGTGATGACTAGGCGTGCTGAGCTGGCTCGGGTGTCGGCGGAGGCTTCGGACAAGGACGCCGGGAACAGGAGTCCCTGACCCGCCTTTGTCAGGCGGCGCAACGGCCCAGGGGTGCTTTTGTCGGGATGTCAGGGCCGAAAGCGTTATCTGTCAGGCGGCTCTTCCGTCAGGGGGTGCTTTGTCGGATGGTCGGGTGACGTATGTGTCAGAGGTGTCCTTATCCTTAGGTTGTTTGTCGTCAGCGGCGGACTAAGAGTCGGCCGGCTGCGGTGGTCCGCCTCGGCCGGCTGCGGGGGTCCGCCTCGGCCGGCTGCGGGGGTCCGCCCCGGCCGGTTCGGGGAGCGCTGCAAGGCGCGCATGTCTCCATGATGCCCCGGATTTTCGGGGCGGCGGCCCTTTTGTGAAAAGGTGAGTTAATGGGGTATGTTAACGGATCCGGGCGGGAGTCGGGCTCCTACGATCTTTAGGTCGTAACAATTGCCCCCGGCATTCAAGTGCGAGGCGGAAGCCCGGTTCATCTCGGATGGCGTAACACTACCGCGACACTATCTTTTAACGTGGCCCGGGCTTGGATCAGAGCTTAGGGGGGATGCTGGTCCTACGGGGTGTGTCCAGCTATAGTGGGCTCGTGAGGTCTCTTTCGGAGTGTGAGCCAAGCGGGGCGCTGTCCCTAACGAGGTGTCGTTGTTGGCGATTATTAAGTCGGATTATTGAGTCGGATTTTGGGGGAACATTATAAGTCAGTCTTTACCGGAAGTTTAGGTGATATTTACAACACTGGGAGAAGGTGCGGCCCGAGCGGCGGTCGGGACGGAGGGTTGTCCACATTTGTTGTTCGCTTCGTCGGGAGGAGCAGATCCCTGCGTCAGGGCGGTGCCTCTCCGTGGCGGTTCGGCCTAGGGGGCCGACCCTCGGTCGTAGGAGGGGCCCCTCTTCCTTTCCCTTTCCTCACTTCCTCGCATCCTACCTCGCTGTCGTCGTGCTGGAGGGTCGTTCGGCTTTGCTGGGGGCCCCGCGCACCGAGGGGGGAACCCTGGGGAGGTCGAGGACGAGGTGGCGGTGGCGGTGCCGCTGGGGGAGCAGTTGGGGGGTTTCCCCCCCAACACCCTGTCGGGATCGCCGAAGGTGACGGCGTTAACTGGGGTGTTGCGGCACGCGGGCGGCCGTCTGAACCTGCCTTTTGATACAGTAACAAGCAGGAGGCAAGCTGGCGGGCGGGGCCTTCCGCGGGTAAGGGGAATATCCGGTCGGAGGTGGCGGGGCTGTGGCGCCCATCGTCGGGGGAAGTGAAGTCCGTCGGTGGCTATCGGCTTTTTTCGTAGCTCGGTGGGGCGTTTAGGGCCGCTTTATGCCCGGAGTGAGGGGAGGGGAATCCCGTCTCTCTTCCTCCTTTACCCTGACCTCTGGAGGGGGGTATTTATAGCGAGGTGTTGCGGACGGGTTTCTCTTAGGTAACGCCGTGGATTAGCATCGCTAATGGGCTCTGCGGGATCACGCGCTTCGGGAATCACTTTTCCCTGGCGGTATCCGGCACTCTGGCCTCTTGGGGGGCGTGTTGCTGCTGATGGCGTGTTGAACCAGCGTCCTTTCGTTATGTTGAGTCGCATCGTGGCGCTGTTGTGACGGGACAAGGCCGCTGTCTTTTCAGGACGGGGCGTATATTTCGGGGTTTCTGTCTTGCGACCGGTCCGATCCGGGTCACGTGTCTTGGCTTCTTGCGGGAGCTACACAATTACCAGTTATGCCCCCAACATTCCTGTGTCCTGTCTGGGGGAGGGGGATGTTGTCTTCCCGTGTTGCATTTGGGGCGGCCTCGAACGGGTTCGGGATGGGACGCACTGGTCTATCCTGATTTGGTGTCTGGCCGAACCGGTTACGCGAGGCGAGCCCCAGTGCACCCCCTTTCGCCATGGGAAAGTTGTTGGCGGGTTTCAAGGAGCAGGGGGAGCGGGGCTGTGCGTCCCAGATTTCGTAGGTGTCCTAGGTCAGTTAGGCGGGGCGGCGCGTTGCTCGCCCGGTGCTTGGCGGGGGGGGGGGGGATAGACACATGCTATGATATTTAAAGAACAATGTTTTCGTTTATATTTATGAGTGCTGGGCCACAGCTTGTACATTAGTTTTTAGTTCATCGCCCGTTGTCGGGTCAGAACCGACTCGGGGAGAGGCTTTAGAGCTGTCCTTGCCCGGTCGCACGGGCCTAATGACCGCCGGGTCTTGGGGCTTCCGCGGGCCGTGTGGGCAAGTTTTATCTTGAGCCGATCTTGGCGCGGAGGCGAGTGGCCGCCGTCTGGGCTGAAGTGTTGCAAGGTCTCTTTGGGGGGTACCTTACCGACTGGGCCGCCTTCCCTCCGCTGTCTTGTCGTCTCTTTCCGCGGACAGGGTTTTCCTCGGTCCGGTATAGGCGCTGAGAAGGGAAGCCGGCTTGCCCCGCCTTGCCCCCTGGGGAGGTTCTTGAGCATTGGGCCGTCCCCCGCTGCCCCACGTCTCGCTGTTTCGGTTCGAGGGTGGGGTTCCGAGCCCGATGGCGCATCGGCGAGCTGACATGCCAGGAGTCGCCGTTTGGGCTTGTCGGGGATGCAGCCTTGACAAGGTCCTCGGATGGAGGTCGAGGGCGGGGAGGTACTGGCTGGCCAGCGCTGGGGGGCTCTCGCCTGCCCCGATTACTTTGAACGGATGCCATTCTTTCTCCGCCTCGTCCCCGTTTATGGGACGGAGGCGTGAAAGGTGGATTTCCCGTGTGTAAGCGGAATATCCGGATGGCAATCCGTTTGTAAGCGGAATATCCAGTTGGTGGTGCTGGGGATCTAGGCACGCCGCTCTGGGCGGCGGGAACCACTGATGGCCGGTGACCTCTCTTTTGTTAGGGCATTGTATCTCGGCCCGTTTCCTGGTGGGTGGGGGGATCAAGGGGTGGGTTTTCATGTCTGTCGATTGCTTCTCTTCGGGGTGGGAATGGCCTCTTTATAGGCAGATCTTGTTGACGGTTTCTCCCTTATTTATTTCGCTGAGCTGGCATTATTAATGGGCTCCTCGAATTCACGCCTGTGGGAAACCGCCTTTGCCAGGTGGCTCTTGCGTGTCCTCTTTTGGAGTGCATTATTAATGGTGGCGTGTTTC
Source organism: Scilla litardierei (assembly GCA_030789695.1). Taxonomy (NCBI): domain Eukaryota; kingdom Viridiplantae; phylum Streptophyta; class Magnoliopsida; order Asparagales; family Asparagaceae; genus Scilla; species Scilla litardierei. The sequence continues at coordinate 196,939,507 of CM061134.1, forward strand.
TCGAGCGTCCTTTCGTTTCGCCGAGTCCCATCGGGGCCGTCGACTTGGGAACTGATGTCATTTTGTCCCGGTTCGTGTGCCCCCTTTTTTTTTGAGTCAGGGGTACGTGGCCCCCTTCGGGTTGGCCCCGCCCCAGAGGTCGGGAGGGGGGGGAGCGGGCGCGTAGCCCGGCCCGTGCCCTTCTCTGGTTTGGGTGGCTAGGGTTGGCCCTGTCCCAGAGGTCTGGAGGGGGGGAGCGGGCGCGTAGCCCGGCCCGTGCCCTTCTCTGGTTTGGGTGGCTAGGGTTGGCCCTGCCCCAGAGGTCTGGAGGGGGGGAGCGGGCGCGTAGCCCGGCCCGTGCCCTTCTCTGGTTTGGGTGGCTAGGGTTGGCCCTGCCCCAGAGGTCTGGAGGGGGGGAGCGGGCGCGTAGCCCGGCCCGTGCCCTTCTCTGGTTTGGGTGGCTAGGGTTGGCCCTGCCCCAGAGGTCTGGAGGGGGGGAGCGGGCGCGTAGCCCGGCCCGTGCCCTTCTATGGTTTGGGTGGCTAGGGTTGGCCCTGCCCCAGAGGTCTGGAGGGGGGGAGCGGGCGCGTAGCCCGGCCCGTGCCCTGCTCTGGTTTGGGTGGCTAGGGTTGGCCCTGCCCCAGAGGTCTGGAGGGGGGAGCAGGCGCGTAGCCCGGCCCGTGCCCTTCTCTGGTTTGGGTGGCTAGGGTCGGCCCTGCCCCAGAGGTCTGGAGGGGGGGAGCGGGCGCGTAGCCCGGCCCGTGCCCTTCTCTGGTTTGGGTGGCTAGGGTTGGCCCTGCCCCAGAGGTCTGGAGGGGGGGAGCGGGCGCGTAGCCCGGCCCGTGCCCTTCTCTGGTTTGGGTGGCTAGGGTTGGCCCTGCCCCAGAGGTCTGGAGGGGGGAGCGGGCGCGTAGCCCGGCCCGTGCCCTTCTCTGGTTTGGGTGGCTAGGGTTGGCCCTGCCCCAGAGGTCTGGAGGGGGGGAGCGGGCGCGTAGCCCGGCCCGTGCCCTTCTCTGGTTTGGGTGGCTAGGGTTGGCCCTGTCCCAGAGGTCTGGAGGGGGGGAGCGGGCGCGTAGCCCGGCCCGTGCCCACCTCTGGTTTGGGTGGCTAGGGTTGGCCCTGCCCCAGAGGTCTTGAGGGGGGGAGCAGGCGCGTAGCCCGGCCCGTGCCCTTCTCTGGTTTGGGTGGCTAGGGTTGGCCCTGCCCCAGAGGTCTGGAGGGGGGGAGAGGGCGCGTAGCCCGGCCCGTGCCCTTCTCTGGTTTGGGTGGCTAGGGTTGGCCCTGCCCCAGAGGTCTGGAGGGGGGGAGCGGGCGCGTAGCCCGGCCCGTGCCCTTCTCTGGTTTGGGTGGCTAGGGTTGGCCCTGCCCCAGAGGTCTGGAGGGGGGGAGCGGGCGCGTAGCCCGGCCCGTGCCCTTTTCTGGTTTGGGTGGCTAGGGTTGGCCCTGCCCCAGAGGTCTGGAGGGGGGGAGCGGGCGCGTAGCCCGGCCCGTGCCCTTCTCTGGTTTGGGTGGCTAGGGTTGGCCCTGCCCCAGAGGTCTGGAGGGGGGGAGGGGGCGCGTAGCCCGGCCCGTGCCCTTCTCTGGTTTGGGTGGCTAGGGTTGGCCCTGCCCCAGAGGTCTGGAGGGGGGGAGCGGGTGCGTAGCCCGGCCCGTGCCCTTCTCTGGTTTGGGTGGCTAGGGTTGGCCCTGCCCCAGAGGTCTGGAGGGGGGGAGCGGGCGCGTAGCCCGGCCCGTGCCCTTCTCTGGTTTGGGTGGCTAGGGTTGGCCCTGCCCCAGAGGTTCGGAGTTTTAGCGAACTGCAAAACTTGTGTAGGAACAACAAGGTTGGGAAAAACGTGTAGATGTGTATATTGCACGAAAAAAGAGAAACTCACAACTATTGGTAGAATTTCAGCAGATGTTTCGCGTTCCAAGGGTGGGCCAGCTCGCTCCCTTCGGGGGTAGCAAGGATGTAGGTGGCCGGTCCGACAATATCAACGACCGTGTAGGGCCCTTCCCATTTGGCGGCCAGCTTTCCCCGCTGCGCAGTCTCGGGGCGGAAGGTGGCGTCCCGAAGGACCAAATCGCCGATCCTGAAAGTCCGCGGTTTCACCCGAGAGTCGTAGTATCGGGCCATCCTCTGGCTGTGTTTGACGAGGCTGGTTAGGGCCCTGTCCCGGACCTCGTCTATCAACTCAAGACTGAGGCCGAGCCCTTCTCCGTTGATTTCTTCGTCGAAGAGTTTTAACCGGAGCGTCTCTTCGCCGATTTCCACAGGTACCACCGCCTCCGATCCGTATGCTAGCATGAAGGGACTTTCTCCGGTCGAGGCCTTGTGGGTGGTGCGATAGGACCATAGGATCCATGGTAGCTCATCGACCCATGCCCCCAGGGCGGCGTCCACCTTCTTCTTCATCGGGTTCAAGATACATTTATTCGCGGCCTCCGCCATTCCGTTGCACTGTGGGTGGGCGACTGACGCGAATTGGAGTTTAATCCCCCAACCCGAGCAGAAGTCACGGAAGCCCTCGCAGTCGAACTGCTTTCCGTTATCCGTGACTATGGAACGGGGAATCCCGAAGCGGCATATGACGGATTGCCAGATGAAGCCCTTCATGTCCGTCCATGTGATTCGCGCCAGCGGCTCTGCTTCGACCCATTTTGTGAAATAGTCCACGGCGACGACTAGATACTTCCTTCCCCCGGAGGCCTTTGGGAAGGGCCCCAGGATGTCGAGTCCCCACTTGGCGAAGGGGACCGGGCTCAAGATGGGCATCAGGTTGGCCGGAGGTGCAGTCGTCCGTCGGCAGAATTTCTGGCACGCCTCGCACCTTTTGACGTATAGTACCGCATCCCGGATCATCGTCGGCCAGTAGTACCCTTGGCGCATTATCTTGTGGGCGATGGTGCGCCCGCCATGGTGGTTTCCGCAGAAGCCTTCGTGCACCTCGCGGACGACTTGCTCGGCCTGCTCCGGTCCCAAGCACTTCAGGTAGGGCAGGACGTCGAAATTGGCGCGGCGGCGGCGGTACAGCACTCCGTCGAGGAGCACGAACGTCAGAGCCCGTCTCTCCACCTGCTTAGCCAGCAACCGCTCCTCGGGTAGTTCACCCGTCTCTAAATACTTCATAATGGGGGTCATCCAGGACGTCATCGTGCCCGTGCACATCAGTTCCCCTTCGTTGATGGAGGGTGTCGACAGGCTTTCGACGTAGATTGCCTTCCCGATCTCGGCCGCTGAGGAGGAAGCCAGCTTAGACAGGGCATCTGCCCGAAGGTTGTTGGAGCGAGGCAGGTGTTGCACGTCCGCTTTCTTGAACTTGCGGAGTTCGATCTGGATGCGATTCAGGTACTGCTTCATGGTTTCCTCTCGGGCCTCGAAGCCCCCCAGGATCTGTTGGACGACGAGACGGGAGTCACTCAGGAGCAACACGTTCGTCGCCCCGACCGCCCTAGCGAGTTTTAACCCGTTAACCGCGGCTTCATACTCCGCGACATTGTTGGTGGCCAGGAAGTCGAAGCGTAAGGCGTATTCCAACGAACATCCGTCTGGAGTCTGAATGACAATTCCCGCTCCTGTTCCGGAGCCCGTCGCGGAGCCGTCGACGTGGATGGTCCATAATTCGCCTGCCGTCGTCGGGGAGGGCGCTGAGGGTTCACCCGCCTTGGTCCTCTGGGGGGGACGTGGGCGCCGACGGTTGCTCTATCCGGTCCCCCGGCGGGATTTCCGTGGTGCATTCCACCACGAAGTCGGCCAGTGCCTGACCCTTGATCGCCGTCCGGGCCCTGTACGTTATGTCGAACTCGCTGAGCTCGACGCTCCAGTTGAGCATCCTCCCTGACCGTTCCAGTCTTTTCAGGTTCTTTTCGAGGGGCATGCTGGTGTGGACGGTTATGGGGTGGGCCTGGAAATAGGGTCGGAGCTTCCGAGCGGTGGTGATTAGGCAGTAGGTGGCTTTTTCGATGGGGCTGTAACGAGTCTCCGCATCCCGGAGGATCCGACTGGCATAGTAAACAGGGCGTTGCACCCCTCCTTCCTCCTTGATCAGGACAGAGCTAACAGCCTCCTCTGTGGTCGCCAGGTACAACCCCAGGGGTTCACCTTCCTCCGGTCGTGCGAGGAGCGGTGGGCCTTGTAGGTATGCTTTCAGCTCCGCGAACGCCCGCGTGCAGTCGTCGTCCCACGGGATCACCTTCCTCTTGTCTTTAGCTTCGCCAAAGGCCGTGCGTAAGACCCTGAAGAAGGGGAGCGACTTCTCCGCCGATTTCGACAGGAATCGTCCCAGAGCAGCAATCCGGCCGTTCAGTCGCTGCAAGTCCCGGATTGTCCGGGTCTCCGTCATACCGGTGAGGGCCGTCACCTTGTCGGGGTTCGCCTAGATCCCCCGCTTCGTTATCATGAAGCCCAGTAATTTTCCCGACTGCACGCCAAAGATGCATTTCGCGGGGTTTAGTCTCAGGTTGTATCGGCGGACCCTCTGGAAGGTCTCCTGCAAGTCGTTGAGGTGGTCGAGGGCCCTTCCACTCTTCACCAGCATGTCGTCGATGTAGACCTCCAAATTTCGCCCCACCTGAGGGCCGAAAATTCGGTCAACCATCCGTTGATAAGTCGCCCCGGTGTTCTTCAGCCCAAAGGGCATCTTGGTGTAACAGAAGGTGCCCTTATCGGTGACGAAGGACGTCTTCTCCTCATCCTCCTCCTCCATCGGTATTTGGTTGTACCCCGAGAAGGCGTCCATAAAGCTCAACAACTCATAGCCGGACGCCTGGTCCACCAAGTGGTCGATCATGGGCAGGGGGAAGCTGTCCTTCGGGCAGGCCTTGTTGAGGTCGGTGAAGTCAACGCACATGCGCCACTTCCCGCTGGGTTTCTTCACTAGGACGACGTTGGCGAGCCAGTCGGGGTAGTCCACCGGCCGAACAAACTTGGCTTCGAGGAGCCGCTCTACTTCTTCCTCGGCTGCCCTCTTCTTTTCGCCCCCCGCACTCCTCTTCTTCTGTCGAACAGGCCGGGCCTCTGGGTCCGCATTCAACCTGTGGGAGATTACCGCCGGGTCCACCCCGGGCATGTCGGCCAGTGACCATGCGAATATGTCCGCGTTCTCCCGGAGCAAGGTGATGAGGGCCGTCCTCAAGGCGGAGGGGAGTTTCGTCCCGATGGAGACGGCTCTCCCCTCGTCCGAGGTTATTGGGACCTCCTCTACTTCCTCGGCCAGGGTCGGCCGCTGGTCGCAGAAGTCCTCCCTTTCGTCGGGGACGAGAGGCATCAGGGCCTGCCTGGGGCCCCCAGGCGGGGGCGGCACACGGTTGTGGTCTTTGGGCACCCCTCGACCTCCCCGCACCTGTCCCACCCCCCGCGGGGTCCGGAACTTCATCGTCTGATGTTGCAGGCTGGGGAGCGCCTCGATGGCCGTCATATATGGGCGCCCTATGATTCCGTTATACACCGACGCGATGTCGACGATGACGAAAAGCGTTTCCTTGGTGACGATCCTCGGCTCCTCCCCCAGAGTCATGGGCAGGGTGATCGTTCCTTCGGTAGGGATCTCATGGCCGGTGAAGCTGGCCACAGGGCCCCCGCAGGGCTCTAGGTCTGCACGCCCCCATCCCATCCTTTCGACTGTTGACAGGAACAGGATGTCGCAGGAACTCCCGGTGTCAATCAGGAGCCGGCCGACGTCAACCACCCCGATCCGAGCCTCGATGACGAGGGCGTCGTCGTTCTGGCTCCGCGCCTCCCGCCAGTCTTCCTCGGTAAAGGTGATCGGGGGTCGGTGTGTCCTTCTTCGCTTCGGTCGGTGGCCGGCGGCCGCCGTCATCGCCTGTCGGGCCCCGGCTTCCGAGATGGCGGGCGCCCGCCCCGCCGAGGAAGGGCCTCCAGTTATCATCTCAATTTGCATGACCGCCCTTGGGGGGCGTGGCTCTTCCTTATCGCGGTTCGCCGGTGGTTCCCGTCCCCCTTCCTCCGGGGGGGGCTCTCTCTTCCGCCGCCCCCCGCCTCCCCGCGACAAAGTTCCCCAGGTGACCCGCTTGGATCAGTCGCTCGATCTCTCTCTTAAGGGAGTAACAGCGGTCGGTGTCGTGACCGTGGTCCCGGTGATAGCGGCAATATCTCCGGGGGTCCCGCCTCGCCGGGTCCGTCCTCATCTCCCGGGGGGGCTCCGGTAGTAACCCGGCCCTTGTCGCCGCGGCCATCACCTCCATCATGGGGGCATTGAGTCACGTGTAATGCGCCGGCGGGGGGTCTTCTGGTCTTGGGATGACTCCGGGGGGCCTCCGTACCGGAGCGAACTCGCGCGCCGGGCCAAGGCGATCTAGCGGGCGGGGTTCGGGTGGCTCCCGCCGCGGTAGGGCCATCTGATCGCGGCCTCGGCCCCCCTCCTCCTGCCTCGGCCGAGGGCGCGGCCGGGGCCCGTCCGCGGATGGTCTAGCCTGGGGGAATACGACCTTTGCACCCAAAGTCTCCTCCGCCAACGCGTGCCTCTTCGCCATTGCTACCAACGCTTCATAGTCGGTCGGCGGATCCCGGAGCAGGGATTTGTGGAGGCTCCGAGTCCGCAGCCCCGTCTTGAAGGCCAGCATAAGCACCTCGTCGCCACATGTCACCACCGCCCGTCTCTCCTCCTGAAAGCGGCGGAGGTATCTTCTCGTTCCTTCCCCCTCCCTTTGGACTATCGTGCTGAGATAGTCTAAGGGCTTCTTTTTCATTCGCCCGGCCCAGAACTCTTGGCAGAACTTGTGGGATAGTTCGCCAAAGCTCCCTACGGACCTCGCGGGCAAGCCAAAGTACCAGTCCAACGCGGTGTCCCTCAGGCTTTGGGAGAAATGTCGGCATAGGAACGCCTCGTCCACATCCTGCGCCTCCATCGCCCCCCGGTATTGTTGCACGTGTGTGAGGGGGTCGCCCCTCCCATTGTACGTGGCCAAGTGAGGGGGTTTGAACCTTACGGGCCTGGGGGCGGAAGTGATCCACCGTGCGAGTGGCGTGGCCTCCTCCGGGTAGGTCGGGCGATCCGGCACATCCCCTCTCCGCCATTCGGGGGTCGGGCTTCGGTCGCGCCTCGGCCGCCGACGGCCCTCCGTCCCTGGGGAGTAGCCCGACGGTCTCCTGGCGGAGCTCCTTCCTTGGGCCGAGGATTCGGCGGGTTGCGGGCTACGGTCCTCCCAGCGCCCATGCCTCCTGGCCAACTCTCCTCGGGCCTCCATCCGTTCTTGATTCTCCCGAATGAGTCTTTCACGCTCGGCGGTGAGGAAGCGTAGTTGTCGACAAACGGCTTCCTCGCGCAGGGTATCGGAGGGGTGGTGCTGGTGATGGGGGCCGCCGCCTCCAGGCGGGGACCTGTTCAGCAACGGGTCCCGCCCGTTCCCAGGCTGCCGGGCCATCGCCGCCTCGTCCAGGATTTCTCGGTTGCTCCTGTTCTCCATCCTTAGCCTCTCGCGCTCCGCGATGATGAAGCGAAGCTGGCGGCGGGCGGCCTCTTCCTCCTGGTAGGCCTTCCGGGCGGTCTCGGCTGCCTCGTCCAGACGCCTTTGCGCGGCGGCCGCCTCCCCCAGGCGCCTCCACCGCTGCACAACTTCTACCTCCTCTTCCAGGAGCCTTTGCTGGGCCGCAATCTCCTCAGCGAGCCCCCTATGCTCCCCCTCCTCCTCGAACTGAGGGTGGAGGTTTCACCTCACGTTCAGGGGCTCTGAGGGGCCGGACGGAGGTTCCGTTCCAGCCGTCTGACAGCCTCCCCTGGCCTGAGCAACGGCCTCGAAGCTCTTCAGGACGGCGGGGACTGAAGTGTGTTCGATCTCGGAGCCCATCCCCAGAAGGGGGTCGGACGCCGGGGTGATTTGTAGGGAGAGCGGTTCCTGTCCCACGGGATCTTTGCCGTGGTCCGGGTTCCGTGAGATCGGTATGGAATCTAACATGGGTGTGACCCTTCGTTCCCACAGACTGCGCCAATTGTTACGAGGTGGAACTCGCGTACAATGAATTTGTATTAATGGGAACCAAGGGCACGGTGGTTATGTGGAGAAGGGGGTTTAGGTGGGCTGTTTAACAAGCAACTGGTGGGGTGAAGAAGTCGATCCCGTCGCCAGTGATGGTCACGGGGTTGAATCTCGCCGGATGCAGCTGAATCAGGTTGAAGGGCAGGGGGGTGACGCCGACTTGTGTTGATGGGCGAGCTCTCCTGCAACATGAACAACTCGTCAGAAGGGCTGGGTTGGGGTTCAACCCTTAGCCCCTCCGATGCCTAAGTCAGTGATAGGGCTTCAAATGGGGGGCTAGTCACGCCGGTCGGACTAACGGTGTGTCGACCGCGCGTGGCGAGCTATAGGTGGGAGAACAAAGATATGGAAGACCTTTGCACTCGTGTGTGAATAATAGAATGAGAGAGAATTCTGCAGCCAACCTCCTCTCCGTAAGAGGAGAAGGGGTATTTATACCTGACGGGTGATGACTAGGCGTGCTGAGCTGGCTCGGGTGTCGGCGGAGGCTTCGGACAAGGACGCCGGGAACAGGAGTCCCTGACCCGCCTTTGTCAGGCGGCACAACGGCCCAGGGGTGCTTTTGTCGGGATGTCAGGGCCGAAAGCGTTATCTGTCAGGCGGCTCTTCCGTCAGGGGGTGCTTTGTCGGATGGTCGGGTGACGTATGTGTCAGAGGTGTCCTTATCCTTAGGTTGTTTGTCGTCAGCGGCGGACTAAGAGTCGGCTGGCTGCGGTGGTCCGCCTCGGCCGGCTGCGGGGGTCCGCCTCGGCCGGCTGCGGGGGTCCGCCCCGGCCGGTTCGGGGAGCGCTGCAAGGCGCGCCTGTCTCCATGATGCCCCGGATTTTCGGGGCGGCGGCCCTTTTGTGAAAAAGTGAGTTAATGGGGTATGTTAACGGATCCGGGCGGGAGTCGGGCTCCTACGATCTTTAGGTCGTAACACGCCCAGGCCAGGGCCAGGTGCCCAGGGCGCCTGGGCCTTGCCTGGGCCCAGGCTGGGCGCCTGGGCTTGCCCAGGCCAACGCTTGAGCAAGCCCAGTGCCTGGGCTTGCATGTCCCCCCTTTTTAGTTAAAAAAAACAGCCTTAACTTCTTAAGGCTTTTCGGCCTTTTTGGCTATATGGGCTTTATATTTAAAACTCTTTTAAATAGACTTACTGGGCTCGTTTGGACTCCGATTTCGATACGGTTTGAAACTGTGTTTAGACCGGGATGATCCCGTCATTCAGGTAACCTTTTCTTTGCGTTTATTAAATTAAATATGCACATAAATAACTTACGATGCATTAAATTATCCTTTGCATCACATGCAAAAAATCTCCATATCTATTATATCGCAAACTCTTTGCGACTTATAAAATCTATTTGCATCCTATACAAATGAAATCTCCCACTTGCACTCAGGATCATTTATCTCGAATGCAGATGCTAACTGCAAACTCTTTAGAGTTTCTATCCCTTGCATATTCTCCCTAATTTCTACCTATTACTAGACGAAGGTCGCATTCTGTGTGAGACCCTACAGCCTGACCCTACTACATGTGGGGCTCGAAGCCCCAGACGGCAGTGACCACGAGCAGCAGTTACTGTCCATGTTTCAGTATCATACTTATGTGATTAAATCATTGACATGAGTGTTGTCTGGACCACCCTGACTGTGTCCGTGATGAATACCGCAGTAATAGTCTCTTCGTCAAAACTAAGTCGTTTAACTCAAGCCTAGGGTACGGTCAAACTGTCAACCCCAATAGCTCGAAGCCGTTTAGTTTCCATTGATCTTTAGTCAAATAATGTTGGATATCTTCCAACATACTCTGGCCAGAGTTTTCACTAAAGATCGAACTAACACTACGACACTAACTCCCATTGACTGGGAGAGACGAATCCTATCTGGGTCATTACTCTCCTCGCACACTTCAAATGTCACCTAACCAAAGACCTTTCGACAAGCCTTGCCTCGAAGCTAGGTCAGGGGTCTAAGTGACACCGTTCACGTACAGGTCCGTACAATGATCTCAAGTCAAAAGACCAACTTGCCTATCATCACTAAGAGTTATCATTGACTGATTGGGCAATCATAACCATGTGATAAATCTTGTTTGGTCGTTCAGTGAACTCATTCTCCAATGAGCACCTGTATCTCATCTTTGACTTCGCCAAGTCAAACGATCATGAGATCATCGTCACCGCTACACGGTGAAGACTAAGACACAGTGGTTTATCCGATGTTTTGATATCCTTTTCTCGAAACATCTACGACCACGAACCATTTTAGACTTATGCTACTAACGGTCAAGCACTTCTCTATGATCGAGATCCTCATCTCGATACATGTTTGACCTTGCATTAAGTCTCAGGACTTTACCTAAGTTTCTAATGTTAACTACATTATGATTTAACTTAGATAAATTCTTACCATACAGCTGACTGTAATTTTGAACAAGATGTTTGTACAATTTCACAGAGATAAATTGCCTCGAGGGCATATATCTCCCATCAGCTTGATGGCTTCTATGACTTGAGACTTGATGCTAGGGTGTTGGATGAACCCTTAGACACAACCCCAAGTCTTGGAACTGCTCGGATGCTTAGCAACTCCTCCTTGTCGTGAGTTGTAGTTGATAGACCTTCGATGAAGACTTGCGGTAAGAGGAGTGTGGTTATTCTAACCTTGGAATAAGATGAGCTTGGGGAGATAAAGACGCTTGGGTAAGCTTTGAGGCTTGCGGCAAGACTTGGTGATGCTCCTCCTTTGTGTGGCTTGCTGATGGAGATATAGCTTGCGGCAAGTTAATGTTGATGAAGCTTTTTGGCTTGTGGCAACAAGGAGTTTGTTGATGAAGACTTGTTGAGGGGGGTGGCCGGCAAGGGTTTGTGGAAATATTTCTCTCATTCCGCAATGAGGATTGGTGCATGGAGGGGTTTAAATAGGAGAAAATACAATCCTATGAGTCATCAAACTCCTTTTGAAGATAGAACTCCTCTTTGAGATAAAACTCCTTTTGAATCCAATCTTTCACTAGTCAAATCTTCAATATTTAGGATGCATGAATACTTATTGATGAAGTAGGACTCAATTGAATTTCTTTTGCACAAATAATTATCTACACATTATCTTCTCTTCCTTTGACTTTCTAGAAGAATTTGACCAATGAAATATTACTGAATTACGCCTCTTTTTATCTATGCACATTTGTCCCTGAAATCAATTAATGAAATTATTAGTACCACATGACTTGTTTGTCATCATCAAAATTAAAAGTGTGACCAAGTTAGTGGGCTAAGTAGGCCAACATGAATCAATAATAGGGGGGGTCAGGGTAGCAATGCATGCAATAGTCAATGGAAATCAATAGCATAATCCGAAACTAACCAAATCCCACACAAATAATGAACTAGCTCTTTATAATAAGTAAGGAATCAATTTCATTGCAAAACATCATCTAATTCATTTTACATATAGCTAGAACAAATTACACAAAGGGAAAAAAGAGGGGTTTTATGGAGTATTGACTTCTTCCTACTTGGTTTCGATGATGAGCAAACATAAATACTTGTATCTAATCCCCTCCATGCAGTTAATTCATTGCCAAATCCAATCATGAAGATCAATTGCAATGAATGACTATCCAAATCAATCAAAGCTCAAAGAGATGATTGAGTGATCAAGACAAAGAAAGAAGAGTCAAAGACTTCAAGTTCAATCAAGAAAAAAAATAGAAGCTAAACTCATTGTAAATCTTTCTTTTCTTTCATTTCTTTCTCTTAGATTGTAGCCTTGAAGTAGAGTAAACTTGGAGCGTATACACATCATTCAATCTATCCTAGGAAACCCTTAGAATTCATTTCCTAGGACTCTAAATCATAAAACTCTTAGTTGTGCATTCTGAATGTCTAACAGTCGACTGTTGCACAAAAGACAGGCGACTGTCTCTGTACAGTTGCCTATGTTTTGTTCTTCAGTCGTCTGTAATGCACACACTTTTACTAGGTTTTGGGCTTTCAATCTTTACTTCTAAACATGTGAATGTTGTACAATGTACATGCACCTATCTATAGTTCAGGCGACTGTGACTTGTTAATCAGTCGCGTGCACATTTTTCCGCAACAAAGACAATTTCAAATGATTTCAAAAATGAGTAAAAGATTTTTTTCTATCTTTTTTGTCACTCAATCCTTAAATTTGACTTCATATCCATGATCCTCGTGACGATACGAACCCGTGGTATTATTTTCGTAATTTTTCGGAGACGTTTAGTCTCAGGGGCAAAATCGTAATTTTCAATATTTACTAATTACCTTTTACTAATAACATTGTTAATTGCTTTTAACTTTTACTAATTACCCATTTTAACCCACCCCAATGTGGCAGCCCACGAGAAAAGTGATGCCCAATGTTTTCCATTTTGCTAAACCAGGTTCACTCCCACCAACCCATTTATTACACTTAGTTATTTTAATATTATCTTAATCCTATAAATTAACCCTTAAACCCCCCATCTCCTCCTATGTTTTGAAAACACAGACCCCATCTTCACCATGGCAACCCGATCACCATCTCCTCGCCGTGAACCCTCGCCCACACACCCCCTCCTCCTCCTCCTTCGAATGCAAAGCCACCAACTTCCTTCCACTTCATCTCAACGGAAGCAGCACCAAACCCCACGGCCATCCCGAGTGCTCCGGCGACTCCCTCAATGACTCCGAGCAACCAACCGAATGTTGTGTCCATGCTCCGATTTATATCAACTAACGATTCTTCTTATTCTCGGTCTGCAAGCCAAGCCTATAACCTTATCTCCACTAGCATAATTTTGGGAGGAAAATGAAGGGGAGAAAAGTAGTGATGTGGGAAGCTGCATGCATTACACAAAATTCGTTTCATCCATTAAGCCCATCGGCCTCCGCCGATTGCCGTCGACGCTCGGCCTCACTGCCGGCTTTGCCAAGCCCTCGAGACCACCGACCAAGCTCCTCCTCCGTCTTGCATCCCCGAAGCAATCCCGAGCTCCCTCGAGCTCCGACGAACCAAGCCGCTGAGCAACCACCGAAGCCCCCCGGCTTCCCCTGAAGCGTCCCAAGCCGCTGTCGCCGCCTCCACAGCCCCGCGGAGCCCCCCCACGTCGTCGTCCCTCTGACGACGTCGAAGCACCTCCTCGATGGCTCCACCCCTCCGCGACAACCCACACAACCCCTGACGCCGGCAAGCCGCCGCCCACCTCCTGCCGCCGCATGCGCCCCTTTGGCCAGCCGCCTCCACCGGTCGCCGCCCCTCCCCGGCCGACATCCCCCCGGCAGCCCCCCTACGCGTTGCATGTGTAAGTTTCAAAGGAAACAAAACACAAAACTGTGTTTTGTTTTAGAGAGAGAAAGAGAAAATTATAGAGAGAGAAAAGGATTTTTAATAAGAAAAATTAGAAAATCGAAATATAGGGCTCATACTGAAAATCTAAAAAATACCAAAATGTTCTTCGTGTTGTCGCGAACGCGTAGGCGCCAATTTCGTCCCAATCCGAAATTCAGTTTTCAAGTTATGATTTTCAAAGTTTACGGTAGTTAATTCAGATTTGATAAAAACACGTAAATCTCTCGAACGACACGTAAACCCATATATATATATATATATATATATATATAATATTTTCGTATTCTACTAGTTGAGAGTAAAATTTCGACATATCATATGAGATTTTTCGACGTGTATATTTTTCTAAACAATTTGTTGAACATTCAATTACATTAGTTTGACATGATTAGCATGTCTTCTAATTTCAAAATTTAGTTTTTATTGATTTTAAATTCATAATAAATTCTATAAGCCTTAGAAATATACCAAACCAGGTCCAGAAAATTCAGCGTGATGTCCCGAACGCGTTAACGCTAGTTTCATCATAATCAAGCCAGTATATTTTACTCAGTATTTTTCTAAAGCTAAAATCTATTTACGTTGTTTGCACTTGATAATTAATATCTTAATTATTTCACATACACTGACGTACGATAAATTTATATGTTGCAGTACTAGACGAGACACTCGTTTTGATAGCTTATTTGAATATTTTCGACGTGTCGTTCACTCTCAATAAATCATTGAACGTTAAAGATACATATTTATAATTTAGAAAATTAGTTTTTAATCGATTCTAAGTTTTTAAAAATTATTAAAAATACCAACGAGCTTTAGAAAAATATTTTCTTCCTATATAAAATTATTTTACTCACTTCTAGCATATCTAAAAATTATTAGCGAGTGTTTTAACCCGTTTTAAGTTATTATAAAAATACAAACACGTTAAGAAAAATAGATAGAAAATAGTGTAGTCTTTAACCAATGATTTCTAATGTTTGCAGGTACCGCTTCTCATGCACGAGCATCCGAGATAGCCTTAGTTTCATCCTTGGCTTACTACAATGCTCTCGAAACCAATAAGTCACTCTACTTCTTACTCTAGAAATTTAGTTAGTGTACTTGCATGAACTTAAGACATCATATATAGCCGCAGAATGACTATTGACTTGAACACACGACTAGAGACCTAAGTAAATAGGAAACTAAACTTATAGTCTCAGAACGACTATTAACTTGAGCATACGACATAACCAACTTTCGATTTTGGTAAGTTGTAACACACAACCATCTACTTGCGTAAATTGTGTACTAATGGAAATACCACATGCTCGAAGCATGTGATCAATCATAGTTGTTGGACTTGTCTTTATCCTCAAATTTCTTAGCATCCGCTTTACTTTACTTTCTGGTTTTCAATATAAAAGTCAATCAGTGGTCCTGGTTTAACTATCATAGTAAATAAGAACCTAATTGTCTGTTTGTGAATGTAATCAATGGAGCAGATGTGATAATCGCTATTCTTAACATCGGTATCACCCGGTGTCTAGGATCGTTTGTGCCAAAGTTTGGATCACCATGCTTAAGGGAATAATGACCTGCTTGGCCAACCCTGACTGGCAGTGTATGCATGTATCAATGTTAGAATTCCAATTATCATCACTGTTCAACCATTGATTATAAATACATTTAAATAAGTTACTTCAACCTTTTTCATCGCCATGATAACTCCCTTGTCTTGTTCACCCTTGTTTACAATGTACTGAGGCATGTCACTTGAAAACTATGCATGAACTTTGTATACCCTTATTGCATGATTACTCACGTTTAAATAGTCACATCACCTGTTGCATGCCATCTATGAATCAGTGAATGCTAATGAATTATCGTATGGAATATCTTGTGGAACATCTTTTGGAATATCTTGTGGAATATCTTGTGAAACATCTTGTGGAACATCCCATAATAAACATATACACATGACACATCACTGGGTTTGGGGTAACTCCTTGTAGAGTATGTGTGGGAGCTATAACCGGGAGGCACCTCTCTTGTCAAGTCCTTTTCACGTCCCGTCCAGTTATCAAAAATATTCCAGATTTCAAAAGTATGTTGTGTGTACCGCCCGGGATTAGCTCCTCGTTGCAAAAGAGGTGGGCTCCATGGTTGCATATCATACTCTCCTACATGAGTCACATAGTTTAGATAATTACTTCTAGCGTCACAATAACTATTTAATTGAATGCACATCGTTTCCAGTACTTTACAAGTTTACTATTTTTACTGTTCATCTCTTCTAGTCTTACTATTGACGCCCCCCCCGCTTATGCGGGTTTGATGTGTGCAATAATATGATTTGGGGCGTGAGATTTAAATATTTGTAACCGCAAGCGCACAGTGTTGTAGTGTGGCTTGGGGGTCGAACTCAGGGAGGCGTGGATGTGCTTGTGTCAAGGAGGATCAAATTCACCCCATGGGCGAGCTAGCCCGAATCGGATGATGGGTTGTCACAGTAAATGGAATGCGAGGGATAAACAATATAAAGGAAAAAACTGGGACTTTGGCTTCCACCCTATCGAGTGATTCTCACCGATACGGCCTACGGGTAGGATAACGATCAGAATTAGGGTCTAATGGTGAGACGTTGCCTCTAAGAGTGGTACCAGCGTCCCATGGGCCCGATATTCAGGTCGGTGCCCAGGATGATACGCGGACTTCCCGGGTTCGGTCAGTGGGCACTCCCGTGTCCATTAACACTGACCGACTCTGGGAGCATTAAGTTCGCAACGATAACTCCCAACATCTCATCCTGCCGATCCCGCGCGCTAGGATTCGACGTCTACGCTAAGGGCGCGAGCTATGGCTAGGGAGTCAACCGCCAAGTTTATTCCCCCTTGGCCCAATGGTCAAAGGTGGTCTTTTCCCCACCGATGACAATAAAACACCCCGCGTAACCGTTAGATTCCTAATCCCTATCGATTTCCTAGTCCTATGGATGCATCGGGAAGAGCCCACGAAGGGGTTTCCACCAAAATCCCAGATTTGGGAACTACTCACACATATTTATTAAAAAGCGATCTAAAGTAAAATCGACCGTTAGAAACATGATCAGGTGATTGAAAAGCAGTAAGAGCAATGCTAATAAAAATATATTAAAGTTTGACAAAGATCAGAAGACTTACAAGTATCTGAAAAATTACAGCCGTCAAAAGAGAGAAAAAGCAGCAAAAAATAAGAACTCTCGTTTCTGGAAAACCTAGGGGTTCTATTTATAGAATACGAAATCACCCGATCGGGTGAAAAGTCACCCGATCGGGTGACCTGCTTCGTTTCTTCGGCAGCGCAAAATAGGATCCCACCCGGTCACCACGGCACGGTCGGTTGAGTCATGAGCTGATCGGTTGGATCTTCGTGCCGTCGGGTGAACCGGTCGGTTGATCTCTCCGAGTCGTGGCTTCGGAGAATCGGCTACAGGTGAACCGATCGGGTGAAAGTCACCTGATCGGTTGACATTCAGCATCAGAACTCCAGAGAGTTGGGGCGTTTGAACCGGTCACTGAACCGACCGGGTGACTTCTTGGCCGCTCCAACTTGTGTCCAGGTGGTGCATCACCCGATCGGTTGGAAATGACCAACCGGTCGGGTGAGGGGCTGAAAGATGCGATCTTCTTCGTTTGACCCCCTGGATCACGCGTGACTCCTCCCGTTGCTCCGGGAACTCATGATATCGTCGTTTTATGTCCCCTATGCCAGTAAAATCCTGCAAAATACGAAAAACACGGAAAAGTGAAAGAAAACAAGAAAACACGAGAAAACGAATAAAAGACGGCGGTAAAAAACGGAAAAACACGGAAGAAAACGTGTGCAAATATATGAAATATAAACGCACGTCAAAATCCCCCAAGCTGAACTCTTCCTCGTCCTCGAGGAAGACGAGTGAGAGTAGGAGCTCGGAGAGAGAAAATAGAGAGAAAGAGAGAAAAAGAACACTCTAAATCCTAGATTGCCCGTCAGGGCCAACAAAATCAAAAACAACACACCAAGCAAGCAAACGCCAAATCACATCACTAAACCAAGGGATACGAGTCCAGACAAGTGCCGTGGGTCCACGCGGTGAAGCGCGAGTGAGTGTGGTCGTGTGCTAGCAGACGGTGTCACTATCTACGATGTGCGATAAAGCTCGATATACACAAATCCTGGAAATGACCCAAATATCGATTCGAATTGAATAAAGCGGTGAATATATAGTTCAAGCATGCATGAGAATAGAGAGAGAATCGAAACATATCATGCGTCAGGGACTCCACAACTAGGGTTAAGGAAATCACCACACTACAGCCTAGATAATAGCTAAGAAGTTCCTAAGCCAAGTGTTTTCGAAAATGATGGGGGTTGAGATGAGTGGAGTAGGACCCTCGGTGCAAATTCTCGCCTTCCCTTTATTCTCGGCAAGTAGGAAAATATTCACACGGGAATTTTTTTGGGGTTTTGGATATATGTATTTTTTTGGCTTTTTGGCTATACAATTTTTTTTCTTTTCCTTTCTTTTTTTGGGTTTTTCTTTTCTTTTCTCCTTTTGGAATTTTCCTTTTTTGGGGGCTTTTTGGCTATACACATGTGTACTCTCCCAAGTGGGAGAACGGTACACGACGAGGGGATTTGCACCAAGTAAAACAAAAAAGAAATCGGAATCTAAACACTTGGGCAAAGGAAACTATTCTCGCTAATTAGAGAATGGGCGAAATGGGTTATCCTAGTCCTTAATTGTGGAATCCCGACACATGCGAAATGAAGCGTACGATATATATATAGCATGCAGAAGAAGCAGACAGTAGAAGCAAATACCGCATATTCAAATCGAAGCATGATAATCTAGGGGTCATTCTTGGACAGGTATATAAAGTAAAATCACAAAGTAGAAGCACACCACATAGCTAGGCACGACGCACAACTCACGAAAAGCTAAGTGGACCCACGATGCATGAAATGCAAGAGGACTCGATATCCTAGGGTTAGTGAATGTGATTATCGATGCCATGCTAGGTGTGTGTGATTTTGTGGCAATTCATCATAGGGTTCATCTCTAGGAGAAAGAGATAAAAAGAAGAACGGAAAAAGAAAAAGAAAAAGATGGAGAAAAATGACTCAAAAACGAAGAAAAAACGACAAAAATGACGCACAAAGTGCGACTCCCCCAAGCTGAAACTTGCATTGCCCTCAATGCAATAAAAGTAAATACGGGAGGGCAATGAAAATGGGGGAAAACGCACAGACTCAAAAAGGACGCAAAAGACAAGAAAAACATACGAACTAAACTGAAAATAAGAAATAAAAATAAAAAGGACACCACATGACATATAAATAGAAAATAAAATAAAATAAAAAGGAAAAATCACACGACACGACAAATAAACAAACACACAGAGAAAAACAAAACACGACAGCACACCAAAAAAATTTGGCTTCCCCCAAGCTAGACGTGACAATGCTAGCGATAAGATTTGATCGTGAAAATGCAGAGATATGCAAGGGGTAGGTCAGAAAACAAAAAGAAATCAGAAAGCAGGAGAGGAATCATCCTCGTCCTTCTCGGCAGAAGAAATGGGGGATGCGGTGTGGGTGGGTGAAGTGACAGGTGTGCGGAGAAGCGGAGAAAGTGATCGAGGTGAAGGATCAGCGGGTGTGAAGGAAGTGTGGACAATGGGTGGAATAGTAGTGATGACGGTGAGTGGGAGTGAAATGGCGACCAGTGCGGTGGTAGATGGTGGAGGTGAGGATGGTGGGGGAAGTGATCGAGAATGCACCAGCAATTTCTTGCGGTGCACATATGCAGTGACGGTGGAGGAGGGAGGAGGTGGTGTGGGGGCGACAGAAGTGGTCGTGAGAGGAGAAGTGGATACGAGGATGGGAATAGATGTGGGTGGGGGAGATGATCGCCTAGGAGGGGGTGAAGGATGTGGGGAGGGGTGTGGTGTGGGTGGTGGTGGACCGTGGACGTGAGTGAGAAGGCGGAGGATGGCAGCCACGTTCCTCTCAAGTGCGAGGAAACGTGGGTGAGTGAGAAGGGAGGACGGTGATGGGTCCGAGGGGACAGAGGACGTGGCAAGAGCATGGAGTCTAGAGATCTCAGCCTCGAGACCAAGACGAGCTGAAGTCTGACGGCGACCAAAAGAAGTGGACTGACGTGAAGCGGAAGTGGTGCCGGGAAGTGATGCGTAAGTGGTGCCGGCGGCAGTGGTCATGCCGGCACAGGACACAAGGCCAGAGAGGGCCTCAGAAATATTCTCAGCAGTGATATGGCCAGGAGCACGGGTGGTGCGACTCGGGCCAGCCCCGATATCTCCCCGGGACGCAGGGATATCCTGTTCGCCTAAGTGGGCGGCAGGGGAAGGTGGTCTGCGTGCGTCCGGGGGAAGGAAAGGAAGGTGCAACCCTGCAAGAAACTCGGGATCGGGCGGAAAAGTCCAATCACCGACTACATCAATAGTCATGTGAGCGGGGTTGGGGAGAATTGTAACAACCAGTAATTTCCAACAGTTCAATTTACGTATTTCAACGTATTTTTAAGAATAAATTTTACATTATAAATGTTAGTCAAGAATTTTCTAACAAAACTGATTTCAAAAATTCTTATAAAAATATTTTAGAGTACTAGACTTATCATATTGTATTTTAGCAATTTCAGATTTCCTCAAATACCCAAAACATTTCTGTTAAAATTCATCTTCCAAAATTACCGTTTTGATTCAACGAATTTATTTTCTATACAAACGTCTTCAAATCGATTTCAAACTTCTACAGTAGCGTCCTATGATCATTTAGGGCTCCCCACATTAATTTCATAATTTTCGGATATCATTTCAATAGAGAACCCGCAAACCCGCTTTCCAAACGTTTTGGCCAAAAACTAGTATCCCCGTAGCCCAAACCCTGAAACGGACTTCGTATTCGCCATCCTCGCGACGATACGAACCTGTGGGTATGTTTTCGTAATTTTTCGGACACGTTTACTGATAGGGGCAAAATCGTAATTTTGTTACAATTTCTACTACTACTGTCACTAATTACCCGAGCTAATTACTAATTACCTTAATTTAATCAACTATTAAATTTCCTAACATGAAAAACACATGGAGATGACACCTTAAACGTTTCAACACTTAGTCTAAACCTAATGCCATTTTTTTCAACACCTAACTACCTAACATCATAAATTGTTTGACTAAGTATTTAATTACCAGCTAATTTTATAATAATTAAGTTTAATTATAAAACCCCCAGTTAATTCTCTCCCTCAGCCCGTAACATACACGAGGCCATCTCTCTCTCTCTTCCCTCTCGTACTCTCTCTCTCCCCCCCTCTCTCTCCGCTCCTCCCTCTCACTCACGGCGATCCGCCGCCGTGCCTTCCGCCGTGCCGCCGCCGCGCCCTCCGAGCTCGCCGCCGCCGGTAGCGCCCGCCGCCGACCCCGAGCGCCCACAGCAGCGTCGTCGCCGCCCAACGCCCGTAGCCCCCGCCGCCTCTTCCGCCCGTCGCCGCCACGAGCTCCCGACGCCGCCGGCGCCGCCCCGTCGCTGCCCCCCGCCGTCGCCGCCCCGCCTCTGCCCCCCGCCGTCGCCGCCACCGCAAGGCCCCCGCCCCAGTTGCCGTCGACGGCGAATAAAACGGTGGCTGCGTAAGTTTGCCCAATGGCAAACTTGTAAATACGAAGTATTTCGTAATTTCGTAATTTTAAATAATTATTAAATAGGGCTAAATGGTTTTAAATCTATAACTAATTATACAGGGCCCAGAAAAATGTGTGGATAGCTCCAGAAAATCAGAAACAACATTTCGGATCCAATGGCACTAGTCTCACTGCGATCAGACGCCTACTTTTTCCGGAATGATTTTTCGAACTTAAAGATTTAATAGGTATAAATCGTTCTAAAATTCGTAGCTCGCTGATTTTACGTACACTAATATTTGATAAAATTATATGTTATAATAGACTTCGAGACGGTCATTTTGACTGTTCACTCAAGTCATTCCGACTTGTATTGCTCCCGTAAGAAATTACGGAAGATACGCGTAACTTAAATAATCTGGGTTTTTAAACTATTTTGAGTTTCTAAAAATTATAAAAATTACTATGGACTTCAGAAAAATATTTCTTCCTGCAGTAAAACTATTTTTATCATATATAGCCTATATAAAAATTTAGAACGCTTTCCGACACCGTTTCAACAGTTTTTTTTTTAAAAAATCAAAACGACCAAGTTAAATAAATAAGAAATCGTGTATCCTCTAACTAATTGTTATTGTATTTGCAGGCATCGAATCTCGTGCATCGGCACTAGATCCAGTCCCGGCTCACTACCATCACCTCGAAGATGGTAAGTCACAGTAAATTCTAACTTTAGAAATCTAGATAGTGTACTTAATGGAAACACCGCATGCTCGAAGCATGGATCGGTACCTTAGTTATTGGACTTCACACATTGCTCAGGACTGACATTCTCTCTTGAGGTTTCTGCCTTGACTTTTCAACAAGCAAAGATCTTTAGAGTATCGTTAACGCGTATGAACCTAGGACTTAACATCTAGTCTCGGAACAGTCCTGAACAGATTGACATGCTTGACAGAAAGATTGTAACTGGATATGTGAGAACAGTAAATGACTCGTAAAACTGCAAAGAATGGTAACCTGCACAGACACTTGGGGTTTTGGGGTAACTTATAATTGCGGAAGTGCGGGAGCGACTAGTCCAGACTTTGTTGTCACCGTGCGGGTTCTAGCAACCCATAACAGTGCCGGTGACAACCATCACAGATCACAGATCACAGATCACAGATTATTGCACAGTACTCAGAGAATTGGTTCGCCCGGGTAGCACCCGCGGCAAGAGTTGGCCTCTTGGTTGCTCACTGTACTTCCCGTTATAAGTCACTAACTAGAATAGGCACAAGTACTCTCACTATTGCAATTGTCATTGCTAGCGTCCTTGCTATCGTCATTACTAGTTGTACTTGCTCGGTCACCTTTACTTTACTTGTCACCCTTGCATGCTTGACTTGATGTACTTTACTTATCGCACTTGCATGCTTGTCTGTCCTTACTTTATCCTTACTTTACTTTCAGCACTTGTTTACCATAGCCTACTCCATATTTGTGCACTCCTCTTTTTCTATCGCTAGAATTGTTGTGACTTACCTTCGGTTCCATTTATGGCACCGGCAGACGAAGATCTGATCGAGGAGATTGCCCCAGAGTTCGTGGAGCCTACACTTGACCCTGAAGCTGCAGAGTTTTATTTACTTTACTGTTAGTGTGTGGGTGGTACTGTGTATTTACTTTTCCGCACTTCTTTTCAGAAAATGTGCTGGTGGTTGTTGTACTTTAATTTGGACTGTAATAACGTCTGTAAGCTGGTTTGAGTGTTGTTGGTACATCTCTGCGTTGTGGCTATGCTGAATTCACTGGTAAACTGCGGAACCTGCAAATAAACCGAATAAGTAACGGGCCCCGAGAGCGGGTCGTTACAGGTTTGGTGGCCCACGCAGGTCCGTGCAAAATACCTCGTGAACAGTATAGTAAAACCAGGATGTATCGTATACGATACTCAACTAAGCTGACATTTGTCTATGGATGCAGGTTTGACACTCGAAAGACGGACGGGAACATCTCAGAGAGCCCAATGGAGTTGGCCATCTGGCTTTAAAAAAAATTCATTTTGATAGGATTAATTAGGGATTAATTAGTTGTTTAAAAAAAATCCTTCTGTGTCGGTGGCACCCATATGAATGATGATCTTCCTTCAATGGACCATGATATCGGTCAATGTGCTTGGCTAAAGTCTGTTGGATCGACCTAGCTAGACTGGGCATAAGTGATCCTGGCTTAGTCACTTCCCTGGCCGTGTCCGCTGGACCGCAAGGACGTGAATCATGATTATGTGACGGCATCGATCTTCTCCACTACCAACCTTCCTTTATCTTGATGACCTTTCAATTGACCTTCTTAGAAATCTTCTATCTTTAGTTTACTTGAACCCTAGCCACGTTTATTTTAAGGAGGGTAGCGTTCGAGTTTTCGATCATCAGAAGTTCGGATTCCTCAACTAAAGCAGATCGAAGGACGTTCAGAAGTACTCAAGGATGATGCTGGAGATTTTGAGACGAGCCAAACGTAGCGTGCACATATAGGCTGTTATGTTTTTTAACTCGTATTTCTTTTCTAACCCTGCTCCCATCTTGTACCCGATTTTTCCACGTGTTGAAATTCCTTCCAACCTACCACCTCCCCTCATTATTGCCTTTGTCCTCATCCTTGCCTCGAGCCCCGTTCCCGCCTACCCTATACTACCTACCCATGACTTTCGACGCCCACTATTTATTTCCTTTGTCCGCTTCCCCACCTCGATCCCCGTTCCCGCCTAACACCGACGACTTTCGGTGCCCCCCTTCTCTTTTTAACTCCTCTTCTCCTTCCTTCCCAAGCCACCCCGTGGTTCCCTTTTCGCTCAGACATCGCCCCTCCTCCTCCCGGCCTCTTCCCCAAGCGAGCTCGCCATCTCACCCGAAGCCCCGCCAGCTTCTGCTCCACTCCATCGGAAGTCCCTGTCATGGATCGTCAACCAGCCGCAGCTCTCATCACCGAGGACCCGCAACCACCAATAGCCCTTCGACGTTCTGTTTTGGGATTTTTGGCCTTGGCGACAACCCTCGTCGCCACCCTTGCTACCGCCGCTTGGCTGAGATCTTGGGAATCCGTGATCCTTGGGCTTCTCTTGAGCTCTCTGCCCTGGGTCTCACCCCGGTTGAGATCCCGTTTAGGCTTCCTCTTATGTCTACTTCTTTTGGTTTGCGGAAAAGCGTGTTTTTGGTTGTTCATTTGTTGGGTGATGTTGGGTGTGGCGAATGTCAAGTATTGGTCTACGGAAGGAGTGATGGCGATGATTATTGGCATGATATTGGCCTTGGGTGTTGAAGTTGGATGTAGGCCTTGTGCTTGGCTCTGGATGAGAGCTTGGATCCTGCCTTATTGTGGGATAGTATGGAGATTGACGGAAGGAATGCTAACAGGGAGTACTGACTTAGAATGTTGGCCTTGTACTTACCTTTGGGCGGTGATTTGGACGTTAGCATGTGGTTGGGCATTATGGAAATTGATGGTGTTGGTACCCATGGATTAGTCGATACACGCTATATTATAAACAACATCTGTGGCCAGACCCGTTAGTCACCAGTAGCACGAATAAACTTTATAGTCTTCCGGTTTATGTGGTTTAAATAGCTTGCTACTGGCTTATCACCTCAGGTTCCAAGTTCGAACAGATGTTGTCATCATAATAGCCCTCATTTTCATGTGATATTATTATCTCATTCTTGGTCTACTTGAGATGGCAGTATAACTATTGTAATGATACTGGTCACAGGAATAGTTACGGAAGCTATGGTGATGTTAATAGTATATATTTATTAGTAATATCTCTTGTTTTCTTGATGCTATAATATCATATCATATTTCGTTTTATTTACAGCCTGATTTACAAAGATTACCATCTTTCTATCTTTTATTTGCTTGAGCTTCTTCATAACATCAATTATTTGTTTCAAAAATATTTTTAAATTCCGAGGACGGAATTATTTTAAGGAGGGTAGAATGTAACGACCAGTAATTTCCAACAGTTCAATTTACGTATTTCAACGTATTTTTAAGAATAAATTTTACATTATAAATGTTAGTCAAGAATTTTCTAACAAAACTGATTTCAAAAATTCTTATAAAAATATTTTAGAGTACTAGACTTATCATATTGTATTTTAGCAATTTCAGATTTCCTCAAATACCCAAAACATTTCTGTTAAAATTCATCTTCCAAAATTACCGTTTTGATTCAACGAATTTATTTTCTATACAAACGTCTTCAAATCGATTTCAAACTTCTACAGTAGCGTCCTATGATCATTTAGGGCTCCCCACATTAATTTCATAATTTTCGGATATCATTTCAATAGAGAACCCGCAAACCCGCTTTCCAAACGTTTTGGCCAAAAACTAGTATCCCCGTAGCCCAAACCCTGAAACGGACTTCGTATTCGCCATCCTCGCGACGATACGAACCTGTGGGTATGTTTTCGTAATTTTTCGGACACGTTTACTGATAGGGGCAAAATCGTAATTTTGTTACAATTTCTACTACTACTGTCACTAATTACCCGAGCTAATTACTAATTACCTTAATTTAATCAACTATTAAATTTCCTAACATGAAAAACACATGGAGATGACACCTTAAACGTTTCAACACTTAGTCTAAACCTAATGCCATTTTTTTCAACACCTAACTACCTAACATCATAAATTGTTTGACTAAGTATTTAATTACCAGCTAATTTTATAATAATTAAGTTTAATTATAAAACCCCCAGTTAATTCTCTCCCTCAGCCCGTAACATACACGAGGCCATCTCTCTCTCTCTTCCCTCTCGTACTCTCTCTCTCCCCCCTCTCTCTCCGCTCCTCCCTCTCACTCACGGCGATCCGCCGCCGTGCCTTCCGCCGTGCCGCCGCCGCGCCCTCCGAGCTCGCCGCCGCCGGTAGCGCCCGCCGCCGACCCCGAGCGCCCACAGCAGCGTCGTCGCCGCCCAACGCCCGTAGCCCCCGCCGCCTCTTCCGCCCGTCGCCGCCACGAGCTCCCGACGTCGCCGGCGCCGCCCCGTCGCTGCCCCCCGCCGTCGCCGCCCCGCCTCTGCCCCCCGCCGTCGCCGCCACCGCAAGGCCCCCGCCCCAGTTGCCGTCGACGGCGAATAAAACGGTGGCTGCGTAAGTTTGCCCAATGGCAAACTTGTAAATACGAAGTATTTCGTAATTTCGTAATTTTAAATAATTATTAAATAGGGCTAAATGGTTTTAAATCTATAACTAATTATACAGGGCCCAGAAAAATGTGTGGATAGCTCCAGAAAATCAGAAACAACATTTCGGATCCAATGGCGCTAGTCTCACTGCGATCAGACGCCTACTTTTTCCGAAATGATTTTTCGAACTTAAAGATTTAATAGGTATAAATCGTTCTAAAATTCGTAGCTCGCTGATTTTACGTACACTAATATTTGATAAAATTATATGTTATAATAGACTTCGAGACGGTCATTTTGACTGTTCACTCAAGTCATTCCGACTTGTATTGCTCCCGTAAGAAATTACGGAAGATACGCGTAACTTAAATAATCTGGGTTTTTAAACTATTTTGAGTTTCTAAAAATTATAAAAATTACTATGGACTTCAGAAAAATATTTCTTCCTGCAGTAAAACTATTTTTATCATATATAGCCTATATAAAAATTTAGAACGCTTTCCGACACCGTTTCAACAGTTTTTTTAAAAAAAAAATCAAAACGACCAAGTTAAATAAATAAGAAATCGTGTATCCTCTAACTAATTGTTATTGTATTTGCAGGCATCGAATCTCGTGCATCGGCACTAGATCCAGTCCCGGCTCACTACCATCACCTCGAAGATGGTAAGTCACAGTAAATTCTAACTTTAGAAATCTAGATAGTGTACTTAATGGAAACACCGCATGCTCGAAGCATGGATCAGTACCTTAGTTATTGGACTTCACACATTGCTCAGGACTGACATTCTCTCTTGAGGTTTCTGCCTTGACTTTTCAACAAGCAAAGATCTTTAGAGTATCGTTAACGCGTATGAACCTAGGACTTAACATCTAGTCTCGGAACAGTCCTGAACAGATTGACATGCTTGACAGAAAGATTGTAACTGGATATGTGAGAACAGTAAATGACTCGTAAAACTGCAAAGAATGGTAACCTGCACAGACACTTGGGGTTTTGGGGTAACTTATAATTGCGGAAGTGCGGGAGCGACTAGTCCAGACTTTGTTGTCACCGTGCGGGTTCTAGCAACCCATAACAGTGCCGGTGACAACCATCACAGATCACAGATCACAGATCACAGATTATTGCACAGTACTCAGAGAATTGGTTCGCCCGGGTAGCACCCGCGGCAAGAGTTGGCCTCTTGGTTGCTCACTGTACTTCCCGTTATAAGTCACTAACTAGAATAGGCACAAGTACTCTCACTATTGCAATTGTCATTGCTAGCGTCCTTGCTATCGTCATTACTAGTTGTACTTGCTCGGTCACCTTTACTTTACTTGTCACCCTTGCATGCTTGACTTGATGTACTTTACTTATCGCACTTGCATGCTTGTCTGTCCTTACTTTATCCTTACTTTACTTTCAGCACTTGTTTACCATAGCCTACTCCATATTTGTGCACTCCTCTTTTTCTATCGCTAGAATTGTTGTGACTTACCTTCGGTTCCATTTATGGCACCGGCAGACGAAGATCTGATCGAGGAGATTGCCCCAGAGTTCGTGGAGCCTACACTTGACCCTGAAGCTGCAGAGTTTTATTTACTTTACTGTTAGTGTGTGGGTGGTACTGTGTATTTACTTTTCCGCACTTCTTTTCAGAAAATGTGCTGGTGGTTGTTGTACTTTAATTTGGACTGTAATAACGTCTGTAAGCTGGTTTGAGTGTTGTTGGTACATCTCTGCGTTGTGGCTATGCTGAATTCACTGGTAAACTGCGGAACCTGCAAATAAACCGAATAAGTAACGGGCCCCGAGAGCGGGTCGTTACAAGAATGGTGTAGGGGCGAGGGGGGTGGCCGTAGTTGAAATCGAATCGAAGATCAGGGCGGGGCTTAATCATATGAATATGCCGCATGACATCAAGATCTAGACGTGAGGGTCCTGCGACAGTGGAAAGATCACGGGGGATGTGGATATTAAATTGGGGGTTAGAAGCAATGACAGTGATAATTCCCCCACAACAAATATTGCCCTTGTCGGCCCGACTAATCTCTAGGAGCTTATAAATAAGCCAGTCGCTAGCATGGACAGGGACAGTGGTGGCCCTAAAGCTAATCCCATCATCGTCTCGAATGAAAGGGAAAGTCATGGCCCATAGAATGAAAAGATCAGGGATGGTCACGGTGCCTGACTCATCCCTGGGGAAAAATGCGGAGGATATGATCCGATGGGCCAGACGAAATATAGGATGTATGATTGAGGAGGCCTTGGACTTACCTTGGGGATAGCGAGGGAGTATGGTGAGGCGGAACCAAAAGTTATCGACGTCAAATTCGGGCGGGTATCCGTAGTGTCGGATAGCAT
The DNA here is from genome assembly GCA_030789695.1 of Scilla litardierei. Taxonomy (NCBI): domain Eukaryota; kingdom Viridiplantae; phylum Streptophyta; class Magnoliopsida; order Asparagales; family Asparagaceae; genus Scilla; species Scilla litardierei. Next base: position 196,967,979 of record CM061134.1, read on the forward strand.
CGTTCCCTAGAATAGGGAAACCAAATATATCATTGATCGTGTTTAGGTTGGTGCGGATGGTTTTGTTACGCACCCAGAAAATGACGGTCGATCCCGACTCACAAACGAGTAAGGAAAGAAATTCTAGTGTGAGGGACGGGTAGGACACCGCAGTGGTGTTCAGGAAGGCTAACCAACCTAGGTTCGCGAAAAGAGTCTCGACCTCGGTGAAGACACCGAGATCGATAAGCGATTGGGTGTGTGCAAACTTGGTCGACAGATGCCCCCGAGCATCCAGCCTATGGTAGAAGTCTTTGTGCTCTTGGTTCCTAAATCGATACCCATGCAGGCCCAACATTGGGTCCTCAGGGGGATAACAAGTGGGGGACGGGCCAGTGAAAGTGCACGTGGTGTATTGGGAGGAGGACATGTTTGTTTACGTCTCTTTCGAGACGGTTCCTCCTCCCGCATGATACCCTTCCCCTTATCACGATCCCAGGCCATAGTGAGTGTGTGAGAGTGATGCAAATGAGTGTAGAACACGAAAAATTCATGCACACACAAACAATCAAGCGGTTAGAAATTTTAGGGTAAAAAGTAAACTTGAGCAATGGAGCGAAGTTACCCAGCAGAGGTAGTAGTTCCTTGCTTGAAATTGACCCCAATACCGTGCAATCGGACAGAGTGTGGAGCCGCGGCACTTATCTTCAGCGAAAAATCCGAAAATGGGAAATTAGGGTTTGAGAAATCGAAATGGGGGAAAGAGAGGGAGTGAGAACGATGGAGAGATGGAAGGGGTAGTTGGAGAGAGAGGCTAGAGGGGCAGTGGAGGTTGTGGGAGGAGTTTTTCGGCCGTTGGGAAGTCGGAGGAGACGAAACGACGGCGAAAACGACGAGATCGGGCAAGAAGAAACGACGGGTGGGGGGTTATTTATAGGGTTTAAGTCGAACCGATCGGGTGAGTTGTCACCCGATCGTTTGACTTTTAGGTCGAGATTTTCAGCTGAAGAAACGCTACAGGCGAACCGGTCGGGTGATAACTCACCCGATCGGTTGGCCGCTCCACAAATTTTTCCGAAAGTTTGGTACAGCTCACCCGGTCTGTCACCCGATCGCTCTACGTATCAACCGATCAGTTGATCATTTCCCAAAAATTCCCGAGAATTAAGCCCAGTTCACCCAGTCTGTCACCCGGTCTCACATGGCTTCACCCGATCGGTTCGTTGAGTGATTGATACGGCCGGCAGCTGATACATCCTAACCGATCGGGTGAGTTATCAACCGATCGGTTGGGGCCTTGTTTTCTGCAAAAGTGCACGAACGGCCTTAGTCCCTCAACGGAAATTCTTGCGGCTGTATTTATTTACTAAAAATAGACGAAATAAAGTTAAAAATAGCGGTAAAAATTGGAAACAAAAGTTTAGAACATGGGTTGCCTCCCATGAAGCGCTTTTGTTTAACGTCGTTAGCTCGACGCCCGTTGATGATGTTCAAGGTGGGCGATACAGGTGATGCCCAAAGTATGGCATCGTTTCAGCTTCTCCCTTTTCTGTAGTCGGCGGCGACAAGAAAACTTGCTCGACCACTCTCCCTTTGTTGATGGGGTCCGGGGCTTCTCTTTTATATTGGCGTCCACCGCCACTCGCGTAAGGATGCGGACCTCATCCCCGGTGAGCCCCATGGGCTCTTTGCCTTTTCTCCTCGTAGGAGGAGCCTTTGGGAATCTGGGAGGGATCACATGTCGGGCGACCGCCTCATCAGTAACTTCTTTCTTTTGAGCCACCTTGCTCTCCAAGATCTCCCAAGTGGTCGGGGGGATTTCTCGAGAGAATTTCCCAGGAGCTTGCCTCCGCAGCTCTCTCTTTTTCCAACTCCAGCACATTGATACTAGAATCATCCGAGGGATTGGGGTGCTTCATCGACAACCCTAAGTCGAATTCGACTTTTTCTTGGCCGACGTTGAGGGAAAGCTTCCCATTCTTCACGTCAATCAAAACTCCGGCGGTTGCCATAAAGGGCCGTCCAAGGATAATAGGGGTGTGCTTATCTTCCGGCATGTCCATCACTACAAAATCAACCGGTACTTGTACTCCTTTCACATCAACGGGGAGGTCGTCTACTACTCCCACCGTGTATTTCACCGAACGGTCAGCAAGTTGTAATGTCATGCCGGTGGGCTCCAAGTCTCCCATCCCTATTCTCTTATACAGCGATATGGTCATTAAGCTGACTCTCGCTCCTAGATCGATGAGCGCCCTCTGGATTCGCACTTCCCCAATAGAGCAAGGGATGGAGAAAATTCCTGGGTCTTTGAGCTTGGGCGGATTTGCGCGCTGAATGAGGGCGCTGCACTCC